>CM055116.1:715662066-716177066 GCA_029206835.1 Rana muscosa | reverse complement strand
GGATACTACTTTGATCCGACTTTGTGATAGTCTGACTTGTTCTTTGACCAATCAAAACAATCCCAGAGTGAGATAAATTCCTTTTACTGCAGCTGTAATCACATGTCGGATGTCAAAAGTCGGATGGTAAGGACAAGGCTCCTACTTTGATCCGACTTCAATGATATTCAATGGGCTGAAGTAGGATCAAAATCGGACCAAAGTAGTACAGGGAGCATTTTCAAAGTCGGACCGACTTGTGTCAAACCAGTTAAGACAGCTCTCATAGGGAAACACTGATTTTCACACGTCATGCGACATGAGTTCCCAATGTCGGAGTGTTTGTCGTACCAGTGTGAACCCAGCCTTAGACAGATTTGTGAACAATATTTGAGAGAAATGGGCCTTTTTTGTATATAGAAAGAGTTGTAGATCTTTGAGTTAAGCTCATGATAAATAGGGGCAAACACAAAAGTGAAGAGTTTATAATTTTGCTCAGTGTATATATATATATATATATATATATATATATATATATATATACATATATATATATTATATATGCACACACAGTATCTCACAAAAGTGAGTATGCCCCCCACATTTTTGTAAATATTTTATGATATCGTTTCACGTGACAACACTGAAGAAATTACACTTTGCTACAATGTAAAGTAGTGAGTGTACAGCTTGTATAACTGTGTACATTTGCTGTCCCCTCAAAATAACTCAACACACATTAATGTCTAAAACAATGGCAACAAATGTGAGTACACGCCTAAGTGAAAATGTCCAAATTGGGCCCAATTAGCCACTTTTCCTCCTGGTGTAATGTGACTCATTAGTGTTACAAGTAGGGATGAGCTTCGAGTTCGAGTCGAACTCATGTTCGACTAGAACATTGCCTGTTCGCCCGTTCGCCGAACAACGAACAAATTAGGGTGTTCGCGGCAAATTCGAAAAGTCTATAGGAGAAATCTAAAGTGCTAATTATAAAGGCTTATATGCAAGTTATTGTCCTAAAAAGTGTTTGGGGACCTGGGTCCTGCCCCAGGGGACATGTATCAATGCAAAAAAAAGTTTTAAAAACAGCCGTTTTTTTAGGAGCAGTGATTTTAATAATGCTTAAAGTGAAACAATAAAAGTGAAATATTCCTTTAAATTTCGTACCTGGGGGGTGTGTATGATATGCATGTAAAGTCGCGCATGTTTCCCGTGCTTAGAACTGTCTCTGCACAAAGTGTCATTTAAAACTCACTCGCGGCTATTAATGAATTGTCGGCTTTTATCAATACATAGAAAAGTCATGATCAAATCACCTGTGCAAAATAATGGAAAGCCTGAAAACATGACCTGCTGGGGCGCCTTGAGGACTGGAGTTGAGAAACCCTTGCCTAGGCCATCTTTATGTAGAACAACAATTCTTTTTTTCATATCCTCAGAGAGTTCTTTGCCATGAGGTGCCATGTTGAACTTCCAGTGACCAGTATGAGAGAGTGAGAGCGATAACACCAAATTTAACACACCTGCTCCCCATTCACACCCGAGACCTTGTAACCAGGGATGAGCCGAACACCCCCCCTGTTCGGTTCGCACCAGAACCTGCGAACAGACAGAATGTTTGTGTGAACTTTAGAACCCTATTAAATACAATGGACTCGAACGTTCGAAATCTAAAGTGCTAATTATAAAGGCTAATATGCAATTTATTGTCCTAAAAAGTGTTTGGGGACCCGGGTCCTGCCCCAGGGGACATGTATCAATGCAAAAAAAGGTTTAAAAAATAGACGTTTTTATGGGAGCGGTGATTTTAATAATGCTTAAAATGAAAAAATAAAAGTGAAATATTCCTTTAAATTTCGTGCCTGGGGGGTGTGTATGATATGCATGTAAAGTGGCGCTTGTTTCCCGTGCTTAGAACTGTCTCTGCACAGAGTGTCATTTTTGAAGGAAAAAAAGTCATTTAAAACTCACTCGCGGCTATTAATGAATTGTCGGCTTTTATCAATACATAGAAAAGTCATTGATAAAAAAAAATTAAAAAAAAGCGTGGGCCCTTTTGGCCTGGAATGGATAAAAAGGGGAACCCCGCCGCAAATTAAAAAAAAATGGTGTGGGTTTCCCCCTAAATATCCATACCAGGCCCTTGAGATCTGGCATGGATTTTAAGGGGAACTCCACCCCAAATAAAAAAAAAATGGCGTGGAGTCCCCCCAAAAATCCATACCAGACCCTTATCCGAGCACGCAACCTGGCCGGCTGCAGGGGAAGAGGGGGGGCGAGAGAGCGGCCCCCCTCCCTCCTGAACCGTACCAGGCCACATGCCCTCAACATGGGGAGGATGTCCCCATGTTGATGGGGACAAATGCCTCATCCCCACAACCCTTGCCCGGTGGTTGTGGGGGTCTGCGGGCGGGGGGCTTATCGGAATCTGGAAGACCCCTTTAACAAAGGGGACCCCCAGATCCCGCCCCCCATGTGAATTGGTAAGGGGTACATTGTACCCCTACCATTTCACGAAGAAAGTGTCAAAAAATTTTAATAAAAACACACACACCTTGGAAATGTCCTTTATTAAAAACGCCCCTTCTCATGTTCAGCATCTGGTCCGCTGAGCGGACCTGATGGGGAACGAGAGAAGGGGCGGGTCTATTCATGTATTACACAGCGAACGAAGTTCCCCATCAGGTCCGCCCCCTCGGTATGTCAGACCCCGCCTACGTCATTGGCCTGAGCGGGAAACTTCCTTCACTGTGTAAATTTAAATTATAAAGTGAAGGAAGTTCCCCGCTCAGGCCAATGACGTAGGCGGGGTCGGACATACCGAGGAGGCGGACCTGATGGGGAACTTCATTCGCTGTGTAATACATGTATAGACCCGCCCCTTCTCATGTTCCGCATCTGGTCCGCTGAGCGAACCTGATGGGGAACTTTAGAAGGGGCGGGTCTATACATTTAAAACACAGCGAGGAAGTTCCCCATCAGGTCCGCACAGACACAACCAATGATGGACAGCGCTGGACATCGGGATCGCCGCAGGACACTGGATTTCATCGCTGGAATGTTTTTTTTTTTATATATATATATATATTTTTAATAAAGGACTTTTCCAAGGTGTGTGTGTTTTTATTTACATTTTTTGACACTTTCTTCGTGAAATGGTAGGGGTACAATGTACCCCTTACCAATTCACATAGGGGGGGGGCCGGGATCTGGGGGTCCCCTTTGTTAAAGGGGTCTTCCAGATTCCGATAAGCCCCCCGCCCGCAGACCCCCACAACCACCGGGCAAGGGTTGTGGGGATGAGGCCCTTGTCCCCAGCAACATGGGGACATCCTCCCCATGTTGAGGGCATGTGGCCTGGTACGGTTCAGGAGGGAGGGGGGCCGCTCTCTCGTCCCCCCCTCTTCCCCTGCGGCCGGCCAGGTTGCGTGCTCGGATATGGGTCTGGTATGGATTTTTGGGGGGACTCCACGCCATTTTTTTTAAATTTGGGGTGGAGTTCCCCTTAAAATCCATGCCAGATCTCAAGGGCCTGGTATGGATATTTAGGGGGAACCCCACGCCATTTTTTTTTAAATTTGCGGCGGGGTTCCCCTTAATATCCATTCCAGACCTAAAGGGCCTGGTAATTGAATTTGGGGGAACCCCCACGCTTTTTTTTATTTTTTATCAATGACTTTTCTATGTATTGATAAAAGCCGACAATTCATTAATAGCCGCAAGTGAGTTTTAAATGACTTTTTTTCCTTCAAAAATGACACTTTGTGCAGGGACAGTTCTAAGCACGGGAAACATGCGCCACTTTACATGCATATCATACACACCCCCTAGGTACGAAATTTAAAGGAATATTTCACTTTTATTTTTTCATTTTAAGCATTATTAAAATCACCGCTCCCATAAAAACGTCTATTTTTTAAACCTTTTTTTGCATTGATACATGTCCCCTGGGGCAGGACCCGGGTCCCCAAACACTTTTTAGGACAATAAATTGCATAATAGCCTTTATAATTAGCACTTTAGATTTCGAACGTTCGAGTCCATTGTATTAAATAGGGTTCTAAAGTTCACACGAACATTCTGTCTGTTCGCAGGTTCTGGTGCGAACCGAACAGGGGGGTGTTCGGCTCATCCCTGGTTACAAGGTCTCGGGTGTGAATGGGGAGCAGGTGTGTTAAATTTGGTGTTATCGCTCTCACTCTCTCATACTGGTCACTGGAAGTTCAACATGGCACCTCATGGCAAAGAACTCTATGAGGATATGAAAAAAAGAATTCTTGTTCTACATAAAGATGGCCTAGGCAAGGGTTTCTCAACTCCAGTCCTCAAGGCGCCCCAACAGGTCATGTTTTCAGGCTCTCCATTATTTTGCACAGGTGATTTGATCAGTTTCACTGCCTTGTAATTACCACAGCTGTTTCATCTGAGGGAAATCCTGAAAAGATGACCTGTCGGGGCGCCTTGAGGACTGGAGTTGAAAAACACTGGCCTAGGCTATAAGAAGATTGCCAAGACCCTGAAACTGAGCTGCAGCAGGGTGGCCAAGACCATACAGCGGTTTAACAGGACAGGTTCCACTCAGAACAGGCCTTGCCATGGTTGACCAAAGAAGTTGAGTGCATGTGCTCAGCGTCATATGTGGAGGTTGTCTTTGGGAAATAGATGTTTGAGTGCTGCCAGCACTGCTGCAGAGATTGAAGGGGTGGGGGGGCAGCCTGTCAGTGCTCAGACCATACGTCGCACACTGCATCAAATTGGTCTGCATGGCTGTCGTCCCAGAAGGAAGCCTCTTCTAAAGATGATGCACAAGAAGGCCCGCAAACAGTTTGCTGAAGACAAGCAGACTAAGGAAATGGATTACAGGAACCATGCCCTGTGGTCTGATGAGACCAAGATAAACTTATTTGGTTCAGATGGTGTCAAGCATGTGTGGCGGCAACCAGGTGAGGACTACAAAGACAAGTGTGTCTTGCCTACAGTCAAGCATGGTGGTGGGAGTGTCATGGTCTGGGGCTGTATGAGTGCTGCTGGCACTGGGGAGCTACAGTTCATTGAGGGAACAATGAATGCCAACAACATGTACTGTGACATACTGTAGCAGAGCATGATCCCCTCCCTCTGGAGACTGGGCCGCAGGGCAGTATTCCAACATGATAACGATCCCAAACACACCTCCAAGACAACCACTGCCTTGCTAAAGAAGCTGAGGGTAAAGGTGAGGGACTGGCCAAGCATGTCTCCAGACCTAAACCCTTTTGAGAATCTGTGGGACATCCTCAAACGGAAGGTAGAGGAGCGCAAGGTCTCTAACATCCACCAGCTCTGTGATGTCGTCATGGAGGAGTGGAAAATGACTCCAGTGGCAACCTGTGAAGCTCTGGGGAACTCCATGCCCAAGAGGGTTAAGGCAGTGCTGGAAAATGATTATGGCCACACAAAATATTGACACTTTCGGCCCAATTTGGACATTTTCACCTAGGGGGTTACTCACTTTTGTTGCCAGCGTTTTAGACATTAATGGCTGTGTGTTATTTTGAGGGGACAGCAAATTTACACTTTTATACAAGCTGCACACTCACTACTTTACATTGTAGCAAAGTGTAATTTCTTCAGTGTTGTCACATGAAAAGATATAATAAAATATTTACAAAAATGTGAGGGGTTGTACTCACTTTTGTGAGATACCGTGTATATATATATATATATATATATATATATATATATATATATCAGTATATATAGTATACTGTATATACAATCACACCACTAATATTCCCTATTACTGATGGGTATACAAATTACTGTTACACAAGCCTTATGATTTTAAACACGATTTCTTCTTCTCAACAAACAAAGAACCTCTTGTATCCGTTGAAAAAATGTCCTATATTTAAATAAGTATGCTTCACCAGGTGACTATCCCATGAGACAACTGTGACGTTATATACTAATAGAGATGATTTTAACCACTTGCCTACTGGGCACTTTCACCCCCTTCCTGCCCAAGCCATTTTTCAGCTTTCAGTGCTGTGACACTTTGAATGACAATTGCGCAGTCATACAACACTGTACCCAAATTAAATTTTTATAATTTTTTTCCCCACACATAGAGCTTTCTTTTGGTGGTATTTGATCACCTCTGCTGTTTTTATTTCTTGTGCTATAAACAAAAGAAGAAGGACAAGTTTGAAAAAAACACAATATTTTTTACTTTTTGCCATAATAAATATCCATTTTTTTTTTTAAACAAATGTTTTTCTTAGTTTAAACCAATACGTATTCTTCTACATATTTTTGGTAAAAAAAAATGCAATAAGCGTATATTGATTGGTTTGCGCAAAAGTTATAGCAGCTTCAAAATAGGGGATAGATTTATAGCATTTTTATAAAAATATGCTAGTAATGGCGGCGATCAGCGTTTTTTATCGTGACTGCGATACTGCGGTGGACGCGGCCGCTAGGCACGCGCATCAGATCCCCAGGGACGTGGCAGCGCACGCGCCCCCTAGTGGCTTCGGAAGGCGCGACATCATATGACGTCCGCCCAGAACAATAGGGTCTTCCGCCCGCCGTCATTTGACGGTGGGCAGTGGACAAGCAGTTAATGTGTACTTCATACACACAAGGCACTTGACTGGGTAAACCGGGTAAACTGCATTTCTAGTTACATGACTAAAGTATCATCTGCTGTAAGATGTAAAAAGGTATTTATATATACAGACTCTCTTTCATAAACATCATTATGTACTGTATATCCCATTTAGCTTCAATTACCAGTGCACTGCCATCAAAGCAACAACTTAAGTTATCAACTTTGTATATATTGTAAAGGACTAGCGTCAAATGTGGAGCTTAATGACACTGCCACTCGCTGTTTCTTCTTTTTAAGGGCTTTGTTTGCCTATTTTTATTAAAAGAAAGTACAGCAAACAAACATAAGTTTCCCTCGCAGGGGTTTTCAGCATTCCTTTTTCCATCAACAAAATGGCATTCAGCCTAGTTGGCTCTCACTTGCAGCACTGCTGCTCTGGCCTTACACTCCAGGCCCTTGTCTGTCTTGTACAGACTCTTACCGGCCATCTTGGTGCATATAGCTAACAGCCTCCTGCTGCAATGGCTCCCCCGTGGAGCTCTCCTGACTCCTGGTACTCAGACTTCCTATCTGCTGGGGTGGAGCCCAGAACTATGGTCAGGTTACTACTAAAAGCCCAGCACAGACCTAAACAATCAGTATGCTGGCTGTTTTAAAAAAAAATCAGGACCCAGGACTGGGGATTTCATCCCTTCTGGAATCCTCAGGCTCCAGGTCCCAAAGTGGACTTTTCTAAGAAAGGAGGAAACTGAAAAGCCAGTTTCCTCTTCATGTTACAAGCTCCCTGGTGCCCCTCAGTCCGTCCGGTTGAGAATTCTTTGTCACAACCTCCTTCTAGACCCTGGCAGGGCAACTCTCTGCCACAATATGTACGGGCACAAGTCAATCACTTACATAAACACACACACCTTGAAAAATGTATTTAACTGAAATAAAATACAAACATAAAAAAAAATACATTTATTAAATGTCCTTTAAATTAACCTCCCTGGCTGATCCTACTTCAGCCCATTGACTATCATTGATCAAAGTCGGACCGCCATCTTGCATGATCCGATATTGGCATGCGACTTGTGCTCTGCTGATCTTGAGGGGGAACTCCACGCCAAATTTTAAATAAAAAAACGGCATGGGTTCCCCCTCCAAGAGCATACCAGGCCCTTCGGTCTGGTATAGATTTTAAGGGGAATCCCTACGCTGAAAAAACGGCACGGGGGTTCCCCCAAAATCCATACCAGACCCTTATCCAATCACGCAGCCCGGCCGGTCAGGAAAGGGGGTGGGGACGAGCGAGCGCCCCCCCTCCTGAACCGTACCAGGCTGCATGCCCTCAACATGGGGGGTGGGTGCTTTGGGGCAGGGGGGCGCCCTGCGGGCCCCCACCCCAAAGCACCCTGTCCCCATGTTGATGAGGACAAGGGCCTCTTCCCGACAACCCTGGCCGTTGGTTTTTGGGGTCTGCAGGCGGGGGGCTTATCGGAATCCAGGAGCCCCCTTTAATAAGGAGGCCCCCAGATCCCAGCACCCCACCCTATGTGAATGAGTATGGGGTACATCGTACCCTTACCCATTCACCTGGGGGGAAAGTGTCAATAAAAAAAACACACCAGACAACTTTTTAAAGTAATTTATTAGGCAGCTCCGGGGGACTTCGGGGGTCTTCTTCCGACTTCGGGGGTCTCTTCCGACTCTCCGGCCTCTTCTCCCACTCTCCGGTGCCTTCTCCGCGCTCTCCGGTTCTTCTCCCATTCTCCGGTGCTTTCTGCCTTCTGCAGGGCACCTCCGATATCTTTTGCCAGCTCTTTTGCTAGCGGTGGCCCGGTCTTCCCAGTCGCCTTCTTCCCTCTTCTCTTGTCCCGATGTTGACACGCCGCTCTCTTCCGCTGTAATGTCGTGTGCCCAGCGTGCAACAACATATATAGGCATGGGGCATGGTCAATGGGTGATGTGACCCCATCCCCTTATGACGTCACAGTCCCAAAATTCCCCCGGGGCTGTGACATCATAGGGGGTGGGGTCACCGGGTGACATCACCCGGTGACCACGCCCCATACCTATATAAATCATTACGCACCGCGCACATGGCATTACAGCGGGAGACCTCGTCGTGTCAACATCTCAAGAAGAGAAGAGGGAAGAAGACGCCGAAGAAGACCCGGCCACCGCTAGCAAAAGAGCTGGCAGAAGATAGCGGAGGAGCCCGGCTGAAGGCAGAAAGCACCGGAGAGTGGGAGAAGATCCGGAGAGCGTGGAGAAGGCACCGAAGAGCGGGAGAAGAGGCCGGAGAGTCGGAAGAGACCCCTGAAGTCAGAAGAAGTCCCCCGAAGTTGGAAAAAGACCCCCGAAGTCGGTAGAAGACCCCCGGAGCTGCCTAATAAATTACTTTAAAAAGCTGTCTAGTGTGTTTTTTTTATTGACACTTTTCCCACAGGTGAATGGGTAGGGGTACGATGTACCCCATACTCAATCACATAGGGTGGGGGGCCGGGATCTGGGGGCCCCCTTACTAAAGGGGGCTCCCGGATTCCGATAAGCCCCCCACCCGCAGACCCCGACAACCAACGGCCAGGGTTGTCGGTAAAAGGCCCTTGTCCTCATCAACATGGGGACAGGGTGCTTTGGGGTGGGGGCCCGCAGGGCACCCCCCTGCCCCAAAGCACCCACCCCCCATGTTGAGGGCATGCAGCCTGGTACGGTTCAGGAGGGGGGCGCTCGCTCGTCCCCACCCCCTTTCCTGACCGGCCGGGCTGCGTGCTCAGATAAGGGTCTGGTATGGATTTTGGGAAGACCCCCACGCCGTTTTTTTGGCGTAGGGGTTCCCCTTAAAATCCATACCAGACCGAAGGGCCTGGTATGCTCTTGGAGGGGAAACCCATGCCGGTTTTTTATTTAAAATTTGGCGTGGAGTTCCCCCTCAAGATTCATACCAAACACAGTGCCTGGTATTGGTGGGGATCCAAGTCGGATCCCCGTTCATTGAAAGTCGGACGTATGTTGGCTTCAAGTCGCAGGGCAAAGTCGGATCCAAAGTAGGACAAGTGTCGTGTCGCACCAGCGTGAACCCGGCCATAATCCACATCAGTCAGGATTCCAGCGATGTTATCCACATCAATCATAGTATCTAGCAATTTAATCCTCATTAACCGTGCTAAAGTTTACCTTCACTAAATTCTTATGCTGCAATAATGTAAACAAACAGCTGGGAATCCTGGGTGACGTCACTGATCGAACAAAACAAAAGGTAACTCCAAGAACAGATTCAGGATCAGGTAAATTCAGCACTTTGAGCACCCCAAAATTAAAAAGACCCTATCAACATTTTAAAAAATCAAGAAAAACCCTGTAAAAGTCAGCTTTTTTAAATGGAAAGGCAAAAAGATTTAAAAAAAGAGCATTTTATGAACTTGTTACACAAAGCCCTCTTGCATTGAAACTGCTTTTTTGCTGCTTTGCTGAATAAAAGTGCAGGACAAACTTGTTCCTGAGTGTCAATGCCCATATATGGTTTACCACTGGTAATACCACTTTAAAAAGACTCGTACATTCATCATTCCCCAATTAGGACCAGTTAGGGCCATGTCACATGAGCGATTTTGTAGTTTCTACAGCTGCTTCCTGCTGTGGTGGTGTTGTAGCAGCTAATTGCTCCCCTTAGCATTTATACTGAGGAAAAATTGAATTGTAATTAATGAAATATCTGTGTTGCATTATCATAAACAAGTTGGAGCTCATTCACCAAGTGACTGACATTTTTCATTGTTTAAACTAGCTAAAGATTTATCAACATAATCATATTATCCAATGTAGTTGCTGATGATCATGAACCACCACAAGTTTGTATCTGCATATGCAAACACTAGGGTAGATTTACTAAAGGTAAAAAGACTCTTCACATTGCAAGTGCAGGTGCACGCTTCAAGTGCAGTTTTTAGTAAATGAGGGGAAGCTCTGCTGAATTTTTATTATCCAATCATGTGCAAGAATTTTTTTTTTCCTGTATGTGATTGGGTATTGAGTGAAGCTACATCTCATTTATTAAAGAGGAAGTAAACCCTCTACAACTTTTTTTTGTTAAACATACCCCTGCAAGAGAAAGGCATAATGAGCTAGTATGCATAGCATACTAGCTCATTATGTGGCACTTACCTGAAATCGAATCCCCCGAAGTCCTCCTCGTTCTCTGCCGCCACCATGTCCGCTCGGAGCTTCTTCTTGTTATCGCCACTCCGGCGCTGTGATTGGCCGGAGTGGCGATGACATCACACACATGAGCGCTCGGACCGGCAAGATCCCATTCAGAAAACCGACAATGATGCCGGCCCGCTAGTGCGCCTGCGCCGTTGTCTACGGCACGCATGCGCCATAGACATCGGTGCTGTGTTATCTGCAAATATCTCCTTAACCGTGTAGGTATTATTAACCACTTCTCTACTGTGCACGAAAACCCCCTTCCTGCCCAAGCCATTTTTCAGCTTTCAGCGCTGTCACACTTTGAATGACAATTGCGCGGTCGTGCGACGTGGCTCCCAAACGAAATTTGTGTCCTTTTTTTCCCACAAATAGAGCTTTCTTTTGGTGGTATTTGATCACCTCTGCGATTTTTATTTTTTGCGCTATAAACAAAAGAAGAGCGTCCAGTTTGGAAAAAAAACACTATTTTTTACTTTTTGCTATAATAAATACCCATTTTTTTTTTTTTTTAATAAAATTTTCCTCAGTTTAGGCCGATACGTATTCTTCTACATATTTTTGGTATAAAAAAAAAAATCGCAATAAGCGCGTATTGATTGGTTTGCGCAAAAGTTATAGCGTGTACAAAATAGGGGATAGATTTATAGCATTTTTATTTTTTAATTTTTTTATTAGTAATGGCGGCGATCTGCGATTTTTTATTGTGACTGCGATATTGCGGCGGACACATCGGACACTTTTGACACATTTTTGGGACCATTCACGTTTATACAGCGATCCCTGCTATAAAAATGCATTGATTACTGTATAAATGTGATTGGCAGGGCGGGAAGGGGTTAAATATGTTCCCTCAATGTGTTCTTACTGTGGGGGGAGGGGACTGACTGGGGGAGGTGACCGATGGTTGTCCCTATGTACAAGGGACACACCATCGGTCCCCTCTCCCTCACAGGACGTGGATCTCTGTGTTTACACACAGAGATCCACTTTCCTGCTCGTTTCCTGGGCAATCGCGGGTGCCCGGCGGCAATCGCGGCCGCCGGGCACGCGCACCGGGGCCTTGTGAACGCGGCGGGCGCGCGCGCGCCGCTGGCGGTGAGCGCGCGCCTCCTAGCTCGTTTTAAAGGGAGGATGTCATATGACGTCCTCCCAGAACGAGAGTATCCTCCGCCCGCCGTCAATTGACAGTGGGCGGGGGACAAGTGGTTATAGGGGGTTCCCAGATTCCGATAAGCCCCTCTCCCGCAGCCACCGACAACCAACGGCCAGAGTTGTCGGGAAGAGGCCCTTGTCCTCATCAACATGGGGACAAGGTGCTTTGGGGTGGGGGGGAGCAGTTCCCCCCTGCCCCAAAGCACCAACCCCCCCATGTTGATGGCATGTGGCTTGGTATAGTCTAGGAGGGGGGCGCTCGCTCGCCCCCCTTTCCTGACCTGCCGGGCTGCGTGCTTGGATAAGGGTCTGGTATGGATCCTGGGGGAACCCCCACGCCATTTTTTTTTTGGTGTCGGGGTTCCCCTAAAGATCCATACCAGACCGAAGGGTCTGGTATCGTCCTGGAGGGAACCTCACGCAATTTTTTTAAAAGTTTTTGCGGGGTTCCCCTTCAAGATTCTCCGCACACGAGTCGCCCCGCAAGTCAATCATCTTGATCCAACTTCTGGTGCGACCTCTATTCAAATCAATGAGCTCCCATAGGGAACCATTGATTTTGAATAGAGAAAGAAATGCCGGACGAGGCTTAACACAGCGTTAAGCCTAATTAAATCGCGTTTTACACCCTTTGCCAGCATCTGACGTCTTTACAGCTCTAACGCTGGAGCTTCAAAACGCACTGGTCCTGGGTTTGTTTTGAAGCTTAAAAACGGCTATGCCATTTACAGCTCAAAAACGTCATGGTGGGCATGAGGCCATAGGCTAACATGGAGAGCCGTTTTTAAGCTGCAAAAAACGCTCATAAAAGTGGCTGTAAAAACGTCCGTGGGCATGAGGCCTTAAAGATTTTCTAATTTATAATCACTTACATCTGTGTGTATTTATAACAAACTTTGTGAACTGGCCCTAGCAAGTATGCTTTAAGGCACTAGAGAATTTTTGGGGAAAATAGTGCTTATTCCTAAGTGCTATTTTTAAATTGCAGTAACACTTGCAGTACTATCTTGTATGGGTCTAACATTAGAAAACCAGAATTATTATTGATTGTTGAAAAGGACTGTTTTTAAAAAACATAAATAGACTAAATAACGTTAACACCACATCTTATTTATTTATTTATCTATTTCAGGTACTTATATAGCGCCGTCAATTTACGCAGCGCTTTACATATACATTGTACATTCACATCAGTCCCTACCCTCAAGGAGCTTACAACCTAAGGTCCCTAACACACATTCATATATATACTGGGCCAATTTAGACAGGATCTGATTAACCTACCAGCATGTCTTTAGAGTGTGGGAGGAAACCGTAATACCCGGAGAAAACCCACGCAGGCACAGCGAGAACATGCAAACTCCAGGCAGATGGTGTCATGGTCGGGATGTAATAGAGGCAATATGTATATCTGATTTCATTACTTTATGTTTAAGTAGATCAAAATATCCCTGAAGAACATACATTTTAATATATACAGAAACCTGACATGTTGGCTTTACTTTATGGCCATCGAAAAGGAACAACAATACAATATGGAAAATTGGACAGCCAAATGCTGCATCTTCCCACTGCAACCTTTTATGAGGGTATCCTGCTTGCTTTTTCTTCCGTTGCAAGAAAGATAAAAGGCAATGGGTGATTTAAACCCACCAACCAATGTTCAACCATAACTGAAATATAGTTAGGAGTACACTGACATTTATCCACTGCATAATATGGCCTCATGCCCACGGACGTTTTTACAGCCGCTGTCCATGTTATTGTATACATATTTTATATTTTTTCGTAAAAAAACGCAATTGCGGCATTTTTGCGCGTTATTGCGCATTATTGCGCTTTTTTTTTTGCGTTTTTTAGCGCTTCGCGTTTTTTTATGCCTAACGCCAACCCCGAGGAACGCACTGGTCCTGGGTTTTTTTTACAGCTTAAAAACGCCTATGCTATTTGCAGCTCAAAAACATCTAGGTGGGCATGAAGCTATAGACTAACATGGACAGGCGTTTTTAAGCTGTAAAAAACGCTCAAAAACGCGGCTGTAAAAACGTTCGTGGGCATGAGGCCTAATAATAATAATAATAATTATGAATTAATTGTGTTTTTACTAAGGTGTAAATTGCATATTACATAATTATTTACTAAGGTATAAGTCAGATATTACATAATTATTAAAGAATTTAATAACACTTTGGTAAAGTTGGTGATGATGTACAAAGCATAATTATTTGTTGCAGGTTATCAGGTTTCATACTTGAACTCATAACATGAGCTGCATCACTACTTCATACAGTACTTTGGTCCGTATAAACAAGTATAAGCTCTTAGTATGTGCATATCATAACACAGACTGAATGCAGTTCCTTTATACTACATTGTGGTCAGATTATTCAAATTATATTTTTGATTAGATTTAACAAGTACATTAACATCATTATTGTTCTTTAAAATATTGTTCTTTGAATTTCACAGATGTACTTGCCTGTACATGTTACGGCAGATTATTTTGCTAAAATCCCAATTTTAACGGCATTCTCCTATGTTTATTTTTAGGAAAACAAAGACGTTTGGGGCTAGAACCATGGAAAATTGGTGTTATCTCTGTTGGTGTTTTCTTGGCCATAGAGGCTGTAGTGCTTGCTGTCTATTGCTTACTATGCAGAAAACGAAGGTATTATTCATATACTGTAACAGATAGTAACCATTAGCATATCCCTTGTGCAGCTTACCTATACTGTAATTCATCATGTAAATAAGGCATTTTAATAATTTTTTTTTTTTTAAATGCAACTTTCTTAAAGAAACACTATTATTACAATGTGTTTGTCCCATGTTGCTGGGTGCTTCCCAATTCTAGTTATGAAGTTGACCTGTCCCCCTCCCTGCACGGCAAATCTGAGCTTGGAAGGAGATGGATCCATTGTAACTGCAGCTTCTCTTGGTTCAGAGCACTTTCAGCTGAGGCAGGAGTAATGCAGAGAGACCATAGAGGCTGACCCCCCCCCCACCCCTCCTCCGGATTCCTCTTGTCTTTGTCTGAGGAAACTGCTCTGAGCCTTAAGCCTCATACACACGATCGGATTTCCATCGGACAAATCTATGGAATTTTGTTCGAAGGGCGTTAACCATGAACTTGGTATGCATATAGACAGCAAATCTTTCTCAGCCAACAAATACGAAACTTGGTGTTTTTTCAGCTCTTTAGCGCCACCCTTTGGGCAACTTCTGCTAATGTTGTGCTATGGTTAGCATTGCTTCTGAGCATGCGATCGGATAATCCGACGGCACATATTTGTTGTCGTAAAATTTGAAAGCATGCTATCCAAAATTTGTTGTTGGAAAATCCGACAACAATTGTCCGATGGAGCATACAAATGGTCGGAATTTCCGTCAAAACCCTGCCATCACACATTTGTTATCAGAAAATCCGATCGTGTGTAAAAGGCTTTAGACAAGCTTTCTTGTCAAATATTTTTATTAGAATTTCATAAGGGAAACAGAAAGGAAAAAGAAAGGGAAATATACAGAAGTACATAGACCTATATTCATGGGGTATATTCAAAGTATGCTGTACTATGCACTAATACAATATTTATACAATTAATAACTCACAGTTGTTAATGTGTACATACTGTAGATAAAGGAAAAAGGAATAAGAATAAATAATAATAATAAGGAAAAGAAAAATAATAAATAATAATAAACACGGATCTGTCTACTTTCAAGCTGTTGTCAGATTTGCTGTGCGGGAAGGGGAGGCAGGCAGGTCAGACTTCCTACACATAGGAAGCACCTAGTTACATAGAACAAACTACATATACAGTATGTTGGGTAGAACTTGTTTTTAAATATTAATTATAGTTCTTTAAATGCTGCTTTACAAATATAACAGCAAAGGAAACTAATATTATATTTAGAGCACACATTATATATTGAGCACACATCTTTTCTATTCAGATATGAATGTGATCAAATATATTGTTATGAAACACATGAATATACAGTAACACTTCGACAAACACAAACTGACACACAGAGGATGTAGAGATTGAGTTCCAAACCAGTGACGCAATAGGAAGTGGAGTAAGGATAGGGATGATAATCCAGAGTCTGTACCTTCAATAATCACATCAAGGAAAAATGCAACTCCCATTTTTATATCCTAACATATTCTTTATTAGCCTAAAGCTATTTTAAACCCTAAGACTCCATTCACACTGGGGCAACACGACTTCCAGCTCGACTTTGGCAGACAACTTGGACACGACTTAAGTATGAATCACAGCGCGACATGAAGCAACTTACAAGGCAACTTCAAGTTGCCTGCAGGACAGGAGGCTTTCCAGTGGCCAATCAAACAAGAATCAGCTCTGTGGGAGGGAGGGGGGGAGGGAGAGGTTTGCCTGAGAAATGTATGTTCTCTTCCTGGAAAGTTGCTTCTGTTAAGACAGGGGATCTGACTTCTGAGGCGACTTCCATTGAAATCAATGGGTACAGGTCGCCTAGTAGTTGCCTAGAAGTCGGATTGAAGTAGTACAGGAACCAGGCCCGGACTGGCCATAGGGCATACCAGACAGCATGTCACGTCTCCCCATCAGGGGCGGGCTGGGCCGGGATGCAAGGGGCCCTCGCTGCCATTTTTTTTTTAATAAAGTCGGCCAGATGCACGGCCGCATGCTGTGGCATTCTGGGACTTGTAGGCGGCAGGCTACACAAACGCCCTGTGATTGGCTGAACAGGGTCATGACAGAGGGGGGGAGTGGACTGACAGGGGGGAGCTGATAGAGGAGGGGTGGGCTGAGAGTGGGGGTGGGCTGACAGAGCAGGGCTGACGGGGGTGGGCTGAGATGGGGGGGTGGACTGACAGAGGGGGGGGCTGACAGAGGGGAGGTGGGTTGACAGAGGGGAGCTGATAGAGGAGGGGTGGGCTGACAGAGCAGGGCTGTTGGGGTGGGCTGAGATAGGGGGTGGGCTGACAGAGAGGAGGTGGGCTGACAAAGGGGGGGTGGGCTGACAGAGAGGAGGTGGGTTAACAGTGAGGAGGCTAGGGGGGGCTCTCAGAGAGGGGGGGTAGATGAGACTTAGAGACCTCAGAAACATGCAGAGAGGCAGGACTCCAGAATTCCACAGCGTGCGGCCGCACATGACCCTGTTCGGCCAATCACAGGGCGTTTGTGTTGCGCGCGCCCTGCAAATGGATCGGCGGAGCTGGTCACGTGTGGATGTGGCCAAGCGGGGCTGGTCGTGACCACTTGCTGGAGTCCTGCCTCTCTGCATGTTTCTGAGGTCTCTAAGTCTCATCTACCCCCCCTCTCTGAGAGCCCCCCCCCTAGCCTCCTCACTGTTAACCCACCTCCTCTCTGTCAGCCCACCCCCCCTTTGTCAGCCCACCTCCTCTCTGTCAGCCCACCCCCTATCTCAGCCCACCCCAACAGCCCTGCTCTGTCAGCCCACCCCTCCTCTATCAGCTCCCCTCTGTCAACCCACCCCCCCTCTGTCAGCCCCCCCTCTGTCAGTCCACCCCCCCATCTCAGCCCACCCCCATCAGCCCTGCTCTGTCAGCCCACCCCCACTCTCAGCCCACCCCTCCTCTATCAGCTCCCCCCTGTCAGTCCACCCCCCCTCTGTCAGCTCACTCCCCCCTCTGTCAGCCCGCCCCCTCTCTGTCAGCCACAGCAGGGAGCCAGGCCAGCCACCTGCAGCAGGGTGCACTGTGCCAGCCAGCCAGCCACCCACCCACTGACCCACAGCAGGGAGCCAGGCCAGCACCCACCCACCCACAGCAGGGTGCACCGTGCAAGCCAGCCACTGACCCACAGCAGGGTGCACTGTGCAAGCCAGCCACTGACCCACAGCGGGGTGCACCGTGCAAGCCAGCCACTGACCCACAGCAGGGTGCACCATGCAAGCCAGACACTGACCCACAGCAGGGTGCACCGTGCAAGCCAGCCACTGACCCACAGCAGGGAGCCAGGCCAGCCACCAGCAGCAGAGTGCACTGTGCCAACCAGCCACCCACCCACCCACTGACCCACAGCAGGGAACCAGGCCAGTCACCCACAGCAGGTTGCACAGTGCAAGCCACCCACAGCAGGGAGCCAGGCCAGTCACCCACAGCATGCTGCACCGTGCCAGCCAGCCACCGACCCACCCACTGACTCACGGCAGAGAGCCAGGCCAGCCACCAACAGCAGGGTGCCAGGCAGCCACCCACAGAAGCCAGCCACCCACAGTGACCCACCCAGAGCAGGGCCAGGGTGCCAGCCACCCATGGTGACTCATCCACAGCAGGGCCAGGGTGCCAGCCAGCCATCCACGGTGACCCACCCACACCAGCAAACCAGCCAACCACCCACAGGAGCCAGCCAGCCAGCCACGGTGACCCACCCACAGCAGGGAGCCAGCCAGCCACCCACAGAAGCAAACCAGCCACGGTGACTATCCACAGCAGGATGCCAGCCAGCCACCCACGGTTACCCACCCACACCAGGGATCCAGCCAGCCACAGCAGGGTGCCGGCCAGCCACCAACAGGTGCCAGCTAGCCACCCACAGGAACCAGCCTCAGGGGATGCGGGAGCCAGCCACAGCTACAGCACCCATAGTTAAGGTAAGAGTAGTGCTACAATTTTATTTCTACTTTGTGAGAGGTTGGGGCAGGGGTTAGAGTCATGGCACAAAGAGGGGGTCCCATTAGACTTTGTTCTAGTCCCTAATGGGGCCTGGAGGGGAAACTTTCTAACAGACTGTCCATGGGACACTGTTAGAAAAAGACCCCCCTCCAGGTCCCATTAGACTCTGTTGTTAAACAGTGTTTTTTTTTTAAAAAGGTAGTACTTTGTACAAATTGAAGGAGCGGGGCCAGGGGTGGGTCATGATATGGCCAGGAATGGGTCATGGGCAGGGCCTGACAGGGGGCCCTTGCTTTATTTGGTCTGGGGGCTCTGGGTGTTGTCAGTCTACCCCTGGGCAGCAAGGGAGCTGGGACCCACATGACTGGCTTGGGCTGCAAGTTTACTTGACCCCAGGACAGGAGCATCACTTCACACCCCCAGGATCGGAGGAGGCCATGCAAGGACCTGCTGAGCTGGTACTGGTAAGGGCAGCTGCCATCACTGAGGTGAGAGACCCTGACACCCACAGCTGAACCCCACATCCCATCTACCCCCCCCATACACCCTATTTACCCTGCCCCAGGCAAGTGCCCACCCAGTAACTTAAAAATCGCCCTCAACACTGTGGGTCCTGCTGGGAGCTGGCCATGGCCAGCAGGACCCACAGGCCATAGCCAGCAGGACCCACAGTTCCGCAGCCAGCAGGACCCCCAGGTGCACAGGCAGATCCCAGCAAGACCCACATGTGTGGGTCCTGCTGGGAGCTGGCCACGGACCTGGGGGTCCTGCTGGCCACTGACCTGGGGGTCCTGCTGGCCACTGACCTGGGGGTCCTGCTGGCCATTGACCTGTGGGTCCTGCTGACCACTGACCTGTGGGTCCTGCTGGCCACTAGCCTAGGGTGACCAGACATCCCCAGACTGAGGACACTGTCCCTGGACCAAGTATGGCCAATTGGGAGCGGGTGCACTGCGAGATGGGGCAGTGAGAGGGCGCCCAGGGTCTGTGCCCATTGGGCTGCCTCGGAGGGGGAGCGCCACCAGATTTCACAGAGCGGGGATCTCCCACTTACCTGGCGGCCATTGTCATACAAAGTCCCGCCTCCTGGACTGACTCTTATGATAGACAGCACACTGATGACTTCCATCATGGCCACGCTGGGCAAGTGGGAGATCTCCGCTCTGTGTAATCCGGCTACTCACCTCTCTAATCCCCATGCACTGAACAGACTGTGCTGATGGGCACTGGTGAGGCTGCGCTGATGGGCACTGGGGATGGTGAGCTTATTCGGTGTTTCAAAGTGCCACTTGACTGGACTTGCCCCCCAGGCCTAAGGCTGCCAGCCCTCCCCTGCTCCCCATCATCTCCAATGTCTCTGGAGGCAGCCGGGGTTGGTGGGCGGAGCTGGGGGTGTGGCTGCCCCCTCCACTCCTCCCACAGACTCGTTCACTCAGCTGAAGGAGAAAGAAAGGAGGACACAGCAGCCAGAGTGTCTTCATCTCCAGGCATGCTGTAAGTTACTGCTGCACATGTCACTACATAGGGGGGTTCTGTAATGTAGGGGGTTCTGTATTGTAGGGGGGTCTGAAATGTAGGGGGGTCTGAAATGTAGGGGGGGTTCTGTATTGTAGGGGAGTTCTGTATTGTAGGGGGGTTCTGTATTGTAGGGGGGTTTGAAATGTAGGTGGGTTCTGTAATGTAGGTGGGTTCTGTAATGTAGGGGGGTTTCTGTATTGTAGGGGGTTCTGTATTGTAGGGGGTCTGTGTAACATGCAGGGGGTCCAGAACTGTTAGGGGGTGTCTGTGTAACAAACTGTGGGGGGCTGTGTAATGTAAAGGGGTCCAGAGGTGTGGTGCTATGTAATGTAAAGGGGTCCAGAGGTGCAGGGTGCTGTGTAATGTAAAAGGGTCCAGAGGTGCAGGGTGCTGTGTAATGTAAAGGGGTGTAGGGTGCTGTGTAATGTAAAGGGGTCCAGAGGTGCAGGGTGCTGTGTAATGTAAAGGGGTCCAGAGGTGCAGGGTGCTGTGTAATGTAAAAGGGTCCAGAGGTGCAAGGTGCTGTGTAATGTAAAAGGGTCCAGAGGTGCAAGGTGCTGTGTAATGTAAAGGGGTCCAGAGGTGCAAGGTGCTGTGTAATGTAAAGGGGTCCAGAGTGCTGTGTAATGTAAAGGGGCCCAGAGGTGCAGGGTGCTGTGTAATGTAAAGGGGTCCAGAGGTGCAAGGTGCTGTGTAATGTAAAGGGGTCCAGAGTGCTGTGTAATGTAAAGGGGCCCAGAGGTACAAGGTGCTGGAACCCCACATCCCATTATTAACCGCCGCCGCAAAGCACCACCGCCCCCCCCCCCCCGGGCTGCTCAGTCTAAAATGCCCGGGCCTATTTTTTGGCCCAGTCCGGGCCTGACAGGAACCTTTTTTGAAGTCGGAGTGACTGCAGTAGTGTGCATTAAGACGGCTCCATTCACTTACATTGATTTTCTCATGCAGTGTGACTTGAGGCGACTAGGGGCGACCAGGGGCGATTTGAAGTCGGATCCAAAGTTGCCCCTGTGTGAATGGGCTCTAACTGAATAACAATTACCGGTAGTTTTTTAAAGCATTGTGCATCATAAACAATTGCATTGTTTTTGGTATATTATTAATAAAATGCCATCTCTACATTTTTTACATTCTTTGTTACATATCAGCATGGTTAATATCCTGCAGCCTTTTGAAGCCACTTGATTTACTAAAATCTAGTGCAGCTGCATAGAAACCAATCAGCTTCTGTTTTTTTTTTTTTTTGTCAAAGCTTAATTGAACAAGCTGAAGTTAGAAGCTGATTGGCCACCACGCACAGCTGCACCAGATTTTGCAGTCTCCAGTTTTAGTAAATCAACCCCTTTCTGTCTGCATGTATGCACTCCAGCAACTGCTATACATGAATTCTCAGGGCTGGTTTTCTGGTAGTCACAACAGTAGGCCAAGCTTGTGTTCTTACAGCTGCTTGCAGTCTCCATTGGTAGAGACAGACTGACAACACAGAATCACAATTACAATACACAGGGCTTTTTTCTTTTTTTCAGGGGGAACTTGGTGGAACTCAGTTCCACCACCTCTGGCTCAGACCCTTGGGGGGGGGCCTGCTCACCACAATCCCTTGTAAACACAGAAGTCTGGTTTCTGTGTTTACAAGTGACAACTCTGCACTCTGTGTGTAACCCCCCTGAACTCTGCACTCTGTATGCAATGCAATCCTGGTATTTAATGCCCCTTTAAGATCCTCCTACTGTTCGTGAAATTTGACTGACCACACCCACTATTTGATGTGATTTGGAGGGTGTGTGTGGGTGGAGTGGTTTTAGGGGGGGGGGGTTGGGGTTGAGTTCCAGCACCTATTCTATTGTTTGAGAAAATAAGCCCTGACAATACATAGTGCTGTCACTGTATAACAGGATATGCCTGCACAGGGACCTCAATGGCAGGGTCACTTAATATTGTTTTACTGAAAGGTGCAGTCTTAAAAATATATCAATTTAAAAATGTTGAACATTACTTTTGAAATTACTTTAACATGTAAAAACGTATACGAGACTGTAGTGTGTGAGCTTATATTTACTTTCATTTTTTTTTTTTCAATCTAATGTAAATTTCAAAACTATTTTGAAATAAAATGTAGCAGTTTTGTATTGTTATTAGTCTCTAAAACAATGGAATTGTATGTGTAGCGGGTATTTAAATTCAAGGGAAGCATCTGGGTGGTAGTGTAACCCAGATGCGCTGATTATTGTTTATGGAGGACTTTGGTGGTGTGAGGTTCCCTGGGGTCCGAGGGTGACCCTGTTGCCCTGGGCCGGGGGTTGAACCCTCACTGCAAGCCTGTACTCTTTTTGTCCCTTTCCGGCGGTTGTGCAGTGGGGCGGGGAACCTGCTGTGACGCTGGGGAGAGGAGATAAAGGGGGCGGACGCCCTGGGTTCAGGGTTCAGAGTCGGAGGACACCGCCGCGCCCAGGCACCTTTGGCCTGGGTGCGGGCGTTCCAGAGTTCCGGGCACAGGGGCCCTTGACCTGGCCGGAGCGGGAGATGGAGTCCATCCCAGGCACCTTTAGCCCTGGGGTGAGGTACTATTGAGGAGGCCTGGGACCCAGTACCTTTGACTGGGTTACGCAAGGGTGAAGGAGTCCGAGGGGCCCTAAGGTGTTGGGCGCCCAAATCTGAGACGAGGAGGCCGGGGAGTGTAACCCTTCCGAACAGCCCGGTGCAGCATTTGCCGGTGACGGAGGGGCCTCCAGTAACTCTCTCGGAAGGATGTCTTCCCTCTGACTGGGGCCACAGCTTAAAGAAGGTAATTCCTATTTCATGTTCGTCAGAGTTGCTGGTAGAGACTTAGAGAAAGAAAGAAGTACATTCACAGCCAATGTGCGCCATAACCGTTGGTGATATCTCAATGGTTTAGTTTGATTAAGGGGTTGTGCCTTGACCTACTCCCCACCTGTACTGAACTGTTCGTTGGTCACAACCTGTCTGTGCTAAGTGACGATTTATTGCTGCTAAAGAATAAATAAGAGTTGGACCTTTTCAGTGGTGTGGAACTCTGGTTACTGGGAGCAAAGGGGGGTCAGTTAGAGGAAAGACTTGACCCCGGGTTATACACACGACCCGATGGTAAAATATGTTCGGGCCTTCACCTCTATCCAGAAGAGGACATGGGCCGTGGTGGATCTCAACCTTCCCCCCAGGTTTCCCCTAGACAAGACAGCAAGCCGAGAATAAGAAGGGGTGAGAGGGGTGAGCCCGCTACATATGCATTGTGTATTTGCTAACAGTGCAGAGATAACTGAGGCAAGGGGTCCTTACACATTCAATGTAATTAGAGAAGCTGTTCATGTAAAACTGCATTGCATGGGATAGCTTTCCAGTTTGCACCCAAATCATCAGTACAATGCAGATGCATATGTTTTCTCAAATGTGCACATATGAGGGAATCAGCAAGAGGAATGCAAATTTTCATTAATTTTAAGTAAAAGCATTATAGTTTAATGACTGCTATTATTGTGCTTTGATTATATGTTCAAAATAAATTACATTTAACCCAACCAGGATCCTGATTATGCATGGGTTTTCCAGTGGGGTTAGAAATAATTTAGTGCATTTATTTTCAAATGTTTGTTTAAAGCGGAACTAAACTCTCTCAGTTAACATTTTGAACCCCTTTGCTGCTAGCATTGGTGCCACATGTATGCAGTTCTGTGTGCCATTTTTGCACAGGCACAGCAGCCTATTCATTTGAATGGGCTGCTGTACCTGCGTTTCCTGCAGGAAAAAGGGCCCCGAAGCTTTTTCAAAGTGAAGCCACGTGCAAACTGCACGGTGCTTTGGCACTATGTGTTTCTACGTGTGGAAAACCACACTGCGTTTTTCAGGGCATAGGGGTGCCATTAAGAGTTAATGGCACCCCACACATTTTAAAAAAAGCATTGCATTGTGGGTGAGGGACTGTGTGTGATTTACATGCACTCCTGCTTTTCCACAGATGGGAACCTAGCCTTACTCGGGGGGGGGGGGGGTTCAAAGACTGATTTTCAACAAAACAAAGCATGGAGACATGGAGGGATGGGTGAGTTTGATGTGAATATTAAATAATAATTAAATTGTGTTTTCAGTTTATTGTGCCCAGATACAGTTCAGTTCTGCTTTAAACATTTTAAAAAATATGTGTAGAGTTAAACATTTAGGCCTCATTCACAAAGACATAAAGAACAGGTATTTGCTTCACCCTATTGAAGCTTATCCAATGCTTTGCATTGCTAGTCCATACTCTCTAAGTCCTAATGCAGACAGACAGTGAGATGCTAAAAACATGCTGTGCTTAACCACTTCAGCCCCGGACCATTTGGAGCACTTTTTGAGATTTGGCACTGTGTCGGTTTAACTGACAATTGCGCGCTCGTGCGACGTGGCTCCCAAACAAGATTGACGTCCTTTTTCCCCACAAATAGAGCTTTCTTTTAGTGGTATTTGATCACCTCTGCGGTTTTTATTTTTTGCTCTATAAACAAAAAAAGAGCAACAATTTTAAAAAAAAGAGCAATATTTTTAACTTTTTGCTATAATAAATATCCCCCAAAAATATATAAAAACATTTTTTTCCTCAGTTTAGGCCGATACATATTCTTCTACATATTTTTGGTAAAAAAAATTGCAATAAGCGTTTATTGATTGGTTTGCGCAAAAGTTATAGCGTCTACAAAATAGGGGATAGTTTTATGGCATTTTTATTAATATTTTTTTTTTTACTAGTAATGGCAGCGATCAGCGATTTTTATCGTGACTACGACATTATGGCGGACACATCGGACACTTTTGGTGCTCTTTTGGGACCATTCACATTTATACAGCGATCAGTGCTATAAAAATGCATTGATTACTGTGTAAATGTGACGGGCAGTGAAGGGGTTAACCAGGAGGGGGCGCTGAAGGGGTTAAGTGTGTCCTAGGGATGTGTTCTAACTGTAGGGGGGCTGGGCTACATGTGTCATGACACTGATCACTTCTCCCGATCACAAGGAGCCGTGATCTGTGTCCTGTCACTAGTAAGAATGGGGAAATGCTTGTTTACAACAGCATTTCCCCGCTCTTCCTCTCCGTGAGAAGATCGCGGGTATCCCGCGAACATTGAGTCCGCGGGACCCGCGATCGTACTTAAAGGCGACGTACAGGTACGTTAATATGCCTGTCCATGTCATTCTGCTGACGTATATCGGCGTGAGCCGGTCGGCAAGTGGTTAAAGTTGTGGACATTTTCCCACACCCAGGAAGCCTCAGGTGGCGCTAAGGCTGCATTCACACCTGAGTGTTTTGTCGCCTGAAGCTACAAAACGCTAGAGGGGAAAAAATCCATTATTCTCTATGGAGATCGTTCACATCTCCACTCCAAAACGCCAGAAGCCGAACGCCTGAAGCTCAAACAAGTTCAGGAACCTTTTTTGTCGAGCAAATCGAGCAGATTTGGGCGTTTTAGGAGTCATAGAATCTAATGGAAACGCTCGATTCAAGCGTCTAGCGCGACAACAAGCGTTTCTACGGGCGCAAATTCGCGAGACAAAACGCTGGTAAAAACGTCTGTAAAAACGCTCGAAACGCTACGCTCAGGTGTGAATGCAGCCTAACAGCCTGTCATACAAGTGAATGGCTGTACCATACTCTTGTAAACACTGATGCTTCTGTCCATCAGTGTTTACCCTTGCATGCACACATTTAGGAAATACATCAAATGTAGGTGTGTGGGTAAAAGCTGATGCACAGAAGCATTCATGCATATGGCAGGCTATATGCGGCACTTGTGACTCTCTGGTCGTGCGAAAACACCTAAAATTTTATGGACAGAATATTTTCAGCCTCTTGCCCTTGGAACTCTTTAGTATACACATAAAGCATAACGTTCAGAATGTGTTTGTGTTGCTTTGCTGCACTTCATATTGGTTTTTATTTTGCCAGCATCATTTGGCAGGTGTAAGCAACTTGCACAACTTAGAAACTCATAAAATGTTCAAAAATAGTTTTGTTTTCAATGAATTTTTTCTCAAAGAAGCTTTTTAACAAAGCTATAGATGACACTTTACAATTGCTCTTAAGCACATTGAGAACACAGCAAAAACAGGTTTTAATGTTTTATGCGATTCATTTTGCTTTTTGTCCTTTTAAGACCAGTGTGAAGTTCACTTTGGATAGAGTAAGGATTTTTATTGTGCCATCTGTGTCCTATTTTGGAGATTTACCTTCACTTTCTGTCCCATAGCCAAAACAGGAAAAGAGAAGAAATCCCTGCAAATTATGGGAATCCCTTGAAGCTCCCCCAGTGCACCTGAACTAGTGTTCCCATTGGGAGATTTCCCCTCTCTTACTGTTCTGGGGACAACCCAAAATTTTTGATTTTCTTCAACTTTCACTATTGATAACAGTAAGCAGGACAGAGAGAGAGGGTGAATGTCCATAACGAGTGGGAGAGATAGCAATAAAGACCTGAAAGGTGTTCAAATCTATCTCCACTGTCCAAAACAAAAAAAAACTAAAAAAAGTTTTGCCTTTAGTATCGTAATACTTTAACCTTAGTTGTATGTTTATACATTAGTCCGTGGGCAGGTTCCCAATCCATGGAAGGAATATTTTAGCAGAAAGCAGAGCTCCAGCTTTTTTAAATACCTTTTTGTTGAGGGGGAGCATGGCTAGGAAGGAACAGTTTTATCCAATTCAGCCCGGACCATTTGGCTGGCCAAAGACCAGAGCACTTTTTGTGATTCTGCACTGCGTCGCTTTAACTGTCAATTGCGCGGTCGTGCGACGGGGCTCCCAAACAAAATTTACGTCCTTTTTTTTCCACAAATAGAGCTTTCTTTTGGTGGTATTTGATCACCCTGCAGTTTTATTTTTTGCGCTAGAAACAAAAAAAGAGCGACAATTTTGAAAAAAAAACGCAATATTTTTTACATTTTGCTATAATAAATATACCCCAAAAATATATAAAAATTTTTTTTTTCTTTAGTTTAGGCCGATACGTATTCTTCTACATGTTTTTGGTAAAAAAAAAAATCGCAATAAGTTATTGCGTCTACAAAATAGGGCATTTTTATTAATATTTTTTTTTATTACTAGTAATGGCGGCGATCTGCGATTTTTATCGTGACTGCGACATTATGGCAGACACAACGGACACTTTTGATGCTATTTTGGGACCATCACATTTACACAGCGATCAGTGCTATAAAAATGCATTGATTACTGTGTAAATGTGACTGGCAGTGAAGGGGTTAACCAGGAGGGGGCACTGAAGGGGTTAAGTGTGTCCTAGGGATGTGTTCTAACTGTAGGGGGGCGTGGCTACATGTGTCAAGACACTGATCACCGCTCCCGATTACAGGGTGCTGTGATGAGTGTCCTGCCACTAGGAAAAGTGGGAAAATGCTTGTTCACATTAGCATTTCCCCTTTCTTCCTCTCCGTGAGACGATCGCAGGACTCCCAGCGGACATCGAGTCCGTGGGATCCGCGGTCAGACTCACGGAGCTCGCGGCGGGCGCACGACCACAATGCCGCATCTTAAAGGCAACATATATATATATGTCGATCTGCCCACACGAGCCATTCTGACAATGTATACATATACGTTAGGCGGTCGGCAAGAAAACAGAGAATTCTGGGAAAGGTCTGACATTAATGAGATCTAATACAATTTAAGGTATTATTTCTGATATGGTGAAGGATGCCTTAAAGGAAAAAATACAATTGCTAAATTATTTTTCAAATGCTGTTTGCTTGATTGCCTGCTACCTCACGTTGCTTTTCTGACCAGGTATTGGTACCTGGCGAAGAGCTCAAGCCAGTAAAACCAGGCATGTAGAATTTTCAGAAATGGCAGCTAGCATTTGTTTCTCACAACAAATTTCCTTTAGCCCAGAGGGCACCAGTGAAGTAGGTATAGCATAGGGGAGGGGGGTTGCAGGCATGTTGGTTAGAGCAAGGGGGTATTGGGTCTGGTTAACACTTCCTATGGCTATGGAGTATGGGATGACAGCAAGAGGGGCGTTATGCAGGCATGGAGTAGAGGGGGATGTGCACTGGCTTGCAGAGAAAGGGTGTACAGGTATGATGGTAAAGAGGTAAGGAGCAGACATGAATGTAAGGAGAGGGGTGGGGGTGTACAGGTGCAGTGTTAAGAGGGGAATGCTTTGTGCAGGTATCAGGTGAGAGATTGGCCTACAGGTGGGGGGTGTTATTGGTGGCACAGATGAGTTTGGGAGGGTGAAAGAAAACATGCACAGGCACATTTCTGAGAGGAGGGGTAAAGTTGCAGTTGTTATAGGTAGGTGGTGAGAGGAGGGATGATTGATGGGGAGCAAGCAGGTGGAGGTGAAGAAGGTGTCACTTCTGCAGGCATAGAGTGATAAGTAATATGCTTTCCTCTACCTCCCTCTCTCTCAGTACTACTGCCTTCCTCTCAAACTTTTATGTCTCTTTCTCTCTAATCCGGCTCCCATCTCTTCTCACTACTTCTGCCTCTGTCTTTCACTCTACTCCTTTCTTGCTCTGCCTCTTCTGCTGCCTTCCTCTAGCTGCCTTCTTCTATCTGTATTACCTTCTCTCTATATACTCCTGTTTTCACCACTTACTTGTAGCTGCCTCCATTACTGAACTCCTTACTGTCTCCTTAGTTCCACTCCTACCTTCATCTCTCACTGGTTCTGTTTCCACATATGTGGCAAATAGTAAACATTGGGAGCATGAGATGGAGTTTTACTCGCATGCTCTTAAAAGTCTGGCAGCAATATGGCAGTGAAAATAATATTTTTCCCCCAAAATCCCAGGTGGTAAAGCGGAATTCCCCCCCCCTAATTTTTTGAAAGTACAATTATGTACATGCTCATCCTAAATGCTATAAAAAATGGCAATAAATTGTTATTTTTTTACTTTTCTTCTACAGCACTTCCGTCTTTCCCCACCTAGGCGATTACGTCACTAGGCGATTTGCAAGGGCTCCTGTGATAGCGGTGTCATGTATCCCAGGTGTCCTTGCGAATCACCTAGTGACGAAATCTTGCGTTATTTCCAGACCGGAAATAATGCGCACGGGAGGACCAGGATGTCTTGATTGACAGGTTGCTATAGCAATGGGGCAGGAACTTCCGCCGATGTCGCCATTGCTATGGCAACCTGTCGGGAAGAGAGGGAGTCGCTCAGTGGCTTCACTGCGCAGGCGTGGGTTCGGGAGGTGCATGCTGGGTAGCCAACTGCGCCGAATCCAGGAAATACACAGGAGCGGGCTTCAGATGCCCACATCCTTGATGGCCACTGCCTGCTTCCAACAGCAAGTCAGAAATTACATATTTACAAGTAACAAGTATGAGGACTCTTATTCTAATATCCAAATGATATAGTGCAAGTACTAGGAATCACAGGGGTGCTTTTATAAAAAAATTGCTTAGGAGACTGGAGCTCCGCTTTAAATATGCAATAAACATTTTATTTTTTTATTGATGCATGAACCAAACCTTTTGCATAAGGTATGTGATAATGCAGCTCCATGGACCAGGGTCATAGTTACATGCAGTGCTGGGACAAGGCCATTTGGTGCCCAGGGCGAGGATGGCAAACTGCCCCCCCCCCCCCGTTTTTAAGGAAGAATCAATGTCGTTTCAAGACAAGAATATACTTAAAACAATACAAATTCAATCAGGTTTAATGCAATAGAAACAGAGTTCATTCACACATTTTAATTATATGTACTTTTATTGGCAGCACTTTGAAATAATAATGCAACAAATGTGCTTGTAGAAAGGCCTGTTAACTGTTTTTTCTGGCAAGGCCCATGTGGACATGCTAACATTTTCAGTTTTGCATTATTTTGTGTAAGGTAGTGCCCCAATACCAAATATTCACATAAATAGGAAAAATGCAATATTAAAAAATATCACAAACTTCTCAACCAACATTTAGCAAAAAAGAACCCTCAATACAAAATATTAATACCCATATTTATCGGCGTATAACACGCACTAACTTCAGGAGGGAAGTTTCAGGAAAAAAAAATCCACAGCCCCCTGCGTATAACACGCAGGCACAGTTTACCCTCTATTTTCAGGGTAAAAAAGTGAGTGTTATACGCCAATAAATACAGTATATAAAAGTGCAAAATCAAGGGATTACACTAATATTTCTCACTGAAACATATCTAACATTCAACTGTAATCTTTCCTGAGGTAGTCCGTTCCCCAAGACAAAATATTCATGTAAATATGAAAAGTGCAAAAAAATAACAACAAACAAACATTTCTCAAACAACATACATGGCCTTCAGCAAAAAAGGAATCCTCAATACAAAATATTATATAAAAGTGCAAAATCAAGGGATTACACCATTTCTCACTGAAACATATAACATTCAACTGTAATCTTTCCTAAAAGATAGTCAGTGCCCCAATACAAAATATTCATATACTGTATATACTCGAGTATAAGCCGACCCAAATATAAGCCGAGGCACCCAACTTTTACCACAAAAAACTGGGAAAACGTATTGACTCAAGTATAAGCCTAGGGTGTCCATCTGCATGCCTCACTGTTAAAAAGTTAGTATTATGACATAATCACAAAGACACTTTTCTTGCTTTCATAGAAGCAAAATCATCTATGACACTATCAAAATTAATCTCTTTTGCAGTTGCATACTCAATAGAAAGTATACTGAGGTTTGAAAGCCTGTCTTGACACATAGTTGATCGTAAATAATTTTTAATGAGTTTGAGCTTGCTAAAGCTCCTTTCACAAGATGCAACAGTAACAGGAAGAGTCAAAAAAATGTTCAATGCTGTTTCAATATTCGGATAACAAGCAGTAAGAGAATAGTCGTGTATTATCTGACACAGATCAAGAGGTGTTGCAGATTTTAAATTTGACGGTATAGACTCAATGAAAAATTTAAAGCTTTCAATCTCAGCAGAAATTTCCAAGCCATCCAGATCTTTGTTATACTTGGAAGCCAAGTTAAATGCATTTTTTTGTAATTCTGTCACAGTCATTGTGACAAGAGCAGGGCCAGAGAGGAACTCAAAGTCCTGGGATGTTTCCATTAGTGTTTGTGACTTCCATGTCATGTCAGCGATGAGAACATCAAAAACCTGGTTAAAGTCAATTCTTCACTCGGGTTGACCTGAGCATCTCGGGACTCGTATAAGGCTCTGGTTTTAGGTTTTCTTTGCCTCTTTGGTGGAAATGTTGCTGGAATCTGAAGTTTTTCACATACTTCTGCAGCATAATTAAATATTTCCTGGACATCCATATTACGCATTTCTTCAAAAGTGCGTCTTAAGCCATCAATCAATTGAGATGCCTGCAGTATGGAAATCCCTTTGGCCTGGATAGCTTTGTTTACTCGATCGACCTGATTCAAGATTCTGTTCCACACAAACAGCGTACACAAAAAACGATAATTAACCTGCAGCAGAAGACTTTCAGATGTTGATACGGATTCAGGATTTGACGAGTTTTCTATAATGTCTGTAAGAGCTTCACATATATCGGTGATCTGTGTAAATAAAGCTTTTATTGCATTTGCTCTTGAAGACCATCGAGTATCTGTATGACCCTTTAGAGTTGTCTTTACAATTTTTGTTAGGGTTTCCCAGCGGGATGTGGAACTGGAGAAAAATGTAAACATTCTTTAAACAGTTCCGAAAAAGGTTTTAACTTCTGGACTCACGGAAGCTGCATGTACTTCTGCCAGATTTAGGCTATGGGCTGCACATGGAACAAATCTTGCATGTTGATTTTCTTGCAGAATTCTTGCCTGCACACCATTGTATTTGCCAGCCATGTTAGCTGCATTATAATAGCCTTGACCCCTTGCATCCTTAAGGTTAATTCCATCAGTTTTTAACTTGTTAATAATTTCTGAGGCTAGACCACTTCCAGTTTTCTCTTTTGTATGAATAAAATCTATAAAGCTCTCTTCTATTGTCACCTTCCCTTTAACAACAGTGACATAGCGTATAATTTCACTCATTTGCTCATGATGGGAGATGTCTGGAGTACAATCAAAAAGCAATGAAAAAAACTTTGCCTCCTTTATCCTTATTAAAATGGTAGAGCGAACAGTGTTGGCCAATAAACTGATAAATTCATTTTGAATTTTATTGGAGAAGTAACTGACGGCGTGTCTCCGATGCGTTTCAATTTTTTCTTTTAATGACATGTTGTGATGGCTTATTACTTCTAACATGTCAAGAAATATACCAGAATGTGGCCTACCAATGACATCTTCGGAACCTCTAAGTGCCAGATTGTTTTTGGCACAAAACAATATGCAATCCAAAATACATTTTAAGACATTTCGCCACTTCTCTTTTTCAGTATTAAAAACTTTCTCCAGTTCACTGCCAATTACTTTCCCATCTTTTAAACTTTTTTCCATCAGTTTCCACTTTGAATAGCATTCACGATGTTCTGGTGACTTTTCATGTGTAGGTATACGAGGATTCAGGTGTTTCCATGCACAGAATCCCTTTTTTGGGTCGGTTAATGCATAGTTGTGCTTACCAAACAAAATGCATGGAAAGCAAAAAAGAGAATATGAGATTTTGGAATAAATCAACCATGCCCGATCAATATTTTTACCACTACGTACATTTTTAGTAAACCAAGTGGCATTGAAAGTGCGTCCTTCTTGTGGTTTACATTTTCCAAAATCACCATCTTTTCCTTGATCTGGGCCCTTTTGAACCAGATAACACCTAATCTTGTCTGTCAAAGTTGGCCATGAGGGAGGATCGTTTGGGTTAATCCTAATATAAGCTTCAGCTTCAGGCGAAGTATCCTCTAAAGAGGGCTCATTTGGTGGTGTTTGCTTTTCTGCTGCTTGGGCTTCAGAAACAAATGGCTCGATGTCACTGAGTGAGTGAGTGAGTGAGTGAGTGAGTGAGTGAGTGAAAAACTTGTATAGCGCTAACAAATGCGAACTAAATCGCCTCAAGGCGCTTAGCATCCAGTAGCTTCATGATCCATCAGAAGAGGTGGGTCTTAAGTTTTTTCCTAAAGGCCCGATGGTTTTCTTCCATACGGATATCCGTGGGTAGCGCGTTCCATAGCCGTGGTCCTTGGACTGCAAATCTTCATTCTCCCTTTGATTTGTAGCGAAATTTGGGGATGTGAAGGAGGTTTTGGTTTGTTGATCGGAGACTGCGTTTGGGGGTGTAATGCTTTATCTTCTCGCATAAATATTGCGGAGCGATTCCTTGTGTGCACTTGTGGGTGAGACAGAGGGTCTTGAATGTGACCCGATCCTTTACGGTTAACCAATGAAGGGTCCTCAGTGGAGGGGTGATGGATTCCCAGGGTTTTTTTCCTGTTATCAGTCTGGCTGCCGTGTTCTGGACGACTTGTAGGCGTGACATTTGGTATTTGGGTAGTCCGAGGTAGAGGGAGTTTGCGTAGTCGAGTCGGGAGTTGATAATTGATCCAACTACTACTGCTGTGTCCTCTTCTGGGATGAAGGGAATGAGTCTACGCAGCAGGCGGAGGAGATAATGAGATCCGCTGATTACTGATCCTATTTGAGCGTCCATCGACATCTCCGAGTCAAAGATGACTCCGAGACTTTTGACTTTGGTGCTCGGGGTGATGGTCTGTCCGAGAATGGTGGGTGGTGTCCAAGAGGTTTTAGTTTTTGTCTTTCGGTTAGCGTGGAGGAGAAGCAGTTCTGTTTTGGATCCGTTGAGTTTAAGTGAACTCTCAGTCATCCAATCATCGATCAATGTGAGGCACTTTTCCAATCCGTGATATTGGTCTTTTTTTCCAGTGATACGAAAGTAGAGTTGGGTGTCGTCCGCGTATGAGTGGTAGCATAAGTCCTGTTTGCTAATGATTTTTAGGAGTGGGCGGAGGTAGATGTTAAAGAGCAGGGGTGACAGTGGTGATCCTTGAGGGACTCCACAAGAAATTGCGCGAGTTTCAGAGGTGAAGGCACCTAATTTCACTGTCTGAGAACGATTCTCAAGAAAGGAAGCGAACCAAGGAAGGTCAGGGTCTGCGACTCCTGCTACTTCTTTAAGACGAATGAGTAGAGTTTTGTGGTCTAATGTGTCGAACGCTGCACTGAGGTCCAGTAGCACCAGGAGACATGATTCTCCATCATCTGCGGCTTCGAGGACGTCATCCCATATTTTGAGAAGTGCCGTTTCTGTGCCATGGCCCGGGCGGAAGCCTGATTGTAGTGGATCCAAGAGTTTGTAAGTGTCCAAATGGCCTTGTAGCTGTTGTACTACCGCTTTCTCCATGATCTTGGAAATGGTGTTGAGGCTTGTTACCGGTCTGCGGTAATTTGGGTCCTTAGGGTCAAGATTGGGTTTCTTTAGGAGGGGTTTGATTATACCTTGCTTGAGGGAGTTCAGAACCATACCTTCTTTGAATGATAGATTTACGATGTGTGTACAAAACATGTTCTTCAAACTTTTATCAGCCTCACTGACAGCAATCATCTCTTGATCTAGGGTGATGACATTGAGATTTGTGGCTGAAGTATTGTCAGTTGCAGAACTTGTGCTGGCAACTTCTGATGTGGTGGTGGTATTCAGAGAAACGTTGCTTGTGCTTTGTTTCAACCATTTCTGCCACTGTTGAGATAACTTTGTGGCTTCCTCTTCTACTAATTTTCTTCGTTTTCGGAATTCTGCCCCAGATGGTTTTTTGGACATTCTTTAGAGAACAATAATACCAAGAAAACTCCAGTCAAAACTGGATGTTGATGCAGCAACGGTAAATCAGAGAATGCAGACTAAAATATCTAAATACATACATTGTATGTGCAAAAAAATAAAACATAGTAAGCAGCTTCAACATTTAAATTATCCAAAGAACATTAAAGTGGAACTTCAGTCTCCCAATCAACACTTAATAGTTTTAATCCTTATGCTGCTAGCATTAGTAAATAGATAAGAAAGTATTCCATATTTACTTGGTTTATACTTTTTATTTACATTTACAAGTGTAGCAGCCTACCCCCTCGCTCCCTTTTCTCTTCTTAGTGTATTGGCTCTTGTCTAGGGGACCAGGGAGGAGAGTGTAGCGCACCACCAGCTCTTACCCTTGTGTGCAGAGGTAGAGCTAAAACTGTACCTTCGGGTCTGTGTTTTCATCCAGCGCCTTAGCTTCTTGTGAGAATGATCTCCACCGTCCACGCAGGTGGAAGTAGGACCCTTTGCTCCCAGTAAGTTAATGTCCACACCACTGAAAGTCCAACTCTTATTTATTCATACGAGCAATAAATAGTCTCTTTGAGAGCAGACAGGTTGCGACAAGAACAGGTCAAATAAGGTGGGGAGGAGGTCCAGGCACAAACCTATCAATGAATCGAAACTGTTTAGGATTCACAAACAGTTATGGCGCACAGTCGCTGCCACCGACCGTGAGGTTGGTCCCTGCCACAGACCTGGTTCACGTTGGGTCTCTGCCACAGACTATGCGGATGTGGAATACCTTCTAAGAAGTAGTGACCCTTGTCAGGGAGAAGACATCCATCCGGAGAGTTACAAGAGGCCCCACAGTCACCAGCAAATGCTGCACTGGGTCTTTGGGAAGGGTCACCTCCCTGGCCTCCTCGTCCTAGATTCGGGCACCCAACACAGGGGGGCACCCTAGGAGTCCTCGATCCCATGCGGGACCCAGTCGAAGGTACTGGGCCCCAGGCCTTCTCACAGCCCCTGAGCAGACATGCCCAGGGCCGGCAGGAACGCCTGGTAGTACCTCACCCCAGGCCGAAGGTGCCTGGGATGGAACTCAATCCCACACACACCCAGGCCAAGGGCACCTGGGCGTGGACGAACCGGAACAGCAGCCCTCAGGCTGAAGGTGCCTGGGGCTCGGGCCTCGTGCAGAAGATGTCCGCCCTTTTTATACCCTCTCCCGGCAGGCACAGCAGGATTCCCGCCCCACCGTACTGCTGCCGCGAGGAGACACAAAAGGCACGGCCCTCCAATGGTGGTTCAACCCCGGCCCAAGGCGACAGCGCCACCTATAGACCGCAGGGAACTGGACACCAATGATATCCTCCACAGGCTAAAACAGTCCATAACCCTGACAAATTAAGGTGCTTGAGCCCAATAGGTGCTCAAACACAACCCCTAAACCCGGCACCCCCGCTACACAAGTAAATGCTACATGAATCATTTGTCCTTAGTGCCGGTTCACACAGGTGCAACCCGACTTACAGCCCCACTTTGAAAGGCAACTTTAGCGCGACTTCAGCGCGACTTGGAGCAACTTAAAGTTGCCTCCAGGACAGGCGACTTTGGCTGTGGCCAATCACAGAATAATAAGCTCTGTGGGAGGGAGGGGTTTGCCTGGGTTAACTATTTTCTTTTCCTGTATAGTTTCTTCAGTTAAGATGGAGATCCGACTTTGGAGGCAACTTCCATTGAAATCTATGGGTACAAGTCGCATAGAAGTCGCCTTTAAGTAGTACAGGAACCTTTTCTGAAGTCGGAGCGACTTCAGCAGTGTACATTAAGATGGATCTTATTGACTAACATGGGTTTCTGATGTCAAGCGACTTGGGGCGACCTGAGGTCTGAAAAGGCACTTACTCAAGATGGCCACGGCCAGAAATGCTAGGGGGTGTTTTTCAAAGAGATTCCTCACCAAAATAGAGCATAGAGACATAGATGGATGGGTGAGTTTGCTTTGAATATTAGAAACAAATTAAATATTTTTTTGGGTTTGTGGTGTTCAGATGCCGTGAAGATCCGCTTTAAGTTCAAGATGGGCTATACAACTAACCTTAAAGGGGTTGTAAAAACATATGTCAAATAAAAATAACAAACATGTTATACTTACCTGCTCTGTGCAAGGGTTTTACACAGAGCATCCCAGATCCTCCTCTTCGCTACAACATCCACCACCTTCAATTGAGTGATCCTGTGACAGTCACCTCCAACATAAATAAAGTGCTTGCTTACCAGATTGCACAGACCTCCTATCAAGGAAGGTCAGTGACACTTGTGCCTCTAAACCCAGCCAGGGCCTTTAACCGTCCCAGGAACCCCTTGTGGTAAGTGGACCCCCCATCCAGGAAACAATATCACAGATAGTCCCCAAAATACAAAAGGCTTGCTAGCCATACTGTAAAATTCTTTAAAAACGTTATTTAAGGTATAAAATATTTTTTATTTTTTTTATTTGTGTTCTTTTTGTATATTTACTTATTGTCCGATATTATTCTGTTTTCAGCTTGGATACAGTAAATGGTCTTTTCCAGCACAGATCCGAAGAAGTAATTTTTTAGTATCATGAAATTAATTGATACAATGATCTATGTAAAACGGATAAATTGAGCATCCTCGTATGTTGTTTTTACTAGCAAATTTTTTCTTAAAGTGGTTGTAAAGTCTTTTTTTTTACTTTTACCTACAGGTAAGCCTATACTAAGGCTTACCTGTAGGTAAAAGCAAGATCTCGTAAACCTTTACGGTTTTAGGAGATATTCCCCTCGCAATGCGCCGCTGACAGCAGCGGCGCATGCGCACAGGGGATTCTCGGGCTGAAGGCTCGGCAGTCGCCGAGCCTCGCTGGAACAAAGTCTCCCGCGCGCATGCGGCTCCAGCGCTGTGAGTGGCTGGAGCCGCGATACCCGGAAGACACGCCGAGGCAACATGTCATCTCCCTCGGCGTGGACCAGGTGAGTTACCGATGCCTCGTTCTAAGGTAAGTATTTCATAATGAGCTTGTATGCTGTGCATACAAGCTCATTATGCCTTTTCCTTTACAGGTGCAAAAAAAAAAAAGTCAGCGGGTAAACAACCACTTTAAGAGCTCTTTTATACTGAGGCGCCCATAGCGTCGGTGGTAAAATGCAGCTATTTTTACCGCCAACGCTATGGGGGGGGGGATTTGCGGCGCAATTCGGCGCATTGTGGGCGGTATAGCCGCGCTGTCCCATTGATTTCAATGGTCAGCAGCGGTGCGCTAGCAGGACGGTAAAAAAAGTCCTGCTAGCAGCATCTTTGGTGCGGTGAAGGAGTGGTGTGTATACCGCTCCTCCACCGCTCCTGGCCATTGAAATCAATGAGACACCGCCGGCAAAGCGCCAATACAGGGGCGCTTTGTGGGCGGTTTTAACCCTTTTTCGTCCGCTAGCGGGGGTTAAAAGCGTCCCGCTAGCGGTCAAAAACCTCTACAAAAACGGCTGTAAGGCACCACTAAAAATAGCAGCGCTTCACCGCTGACGCCGCCCCCGCCCCAGTGTGAAGGAGGCCTAAGAGGTACAATTAAAGTCCCACATCTTTTTGCACATTCCTTTATGGAGTGAGCACTTGTTTAACTCACATACAGTTCTCCAATTTTATCTCTGCACTTTCACAGTGGGGGTAACACTTTGGGAACATATGAACAGGTCAGAGATGGCAAGCATGGCTCATTTAACCCCTTGAAACCCGGGCCATGTACAAATGACGGCCTCAATGCGGATCTAGAAATCCGGGAGGCCGTCATTATACGGCCTCGGGTTTCTGGCCACTAGGGGGCGCGCACCATTGAGATGCCGATGCGCGTGCCTGGCGGCCGCGATGTCCGCCAGGTACCCGCGATCGGCGTGTACACAGAGCAGGGATGTGGATCTCTGTGTGTAAACACAGAGATCCACGTCCTGTCAGGGAGAGGGACCGATGCCGTGTCCCTTGTACATAGGGACACAGCTCGGTCACCTCCCCCAGTCAGTCCCCTCCCCCACACAGTAGTAATCACTCCTAGGGAATACATTTAACCCCTTCCTCGCCCCCTAGTGTTAACCCCTTCCCTGCCAGTGTCATTTTTACAGTAACCAGTGCATTTTTATAGCACTGGTCGCTGTAAAAATGACAATGGTCCCAAAATGGTGTCAAAAGTGTTCGATGTGTCCGCCATAATGTCGCAGTCACAATAAAAATCGCTGATCGCCGGAATTACTAGTAAAAAAAAAATTATTAATAAAAATGCAATAAAACTATGCCCTATTTTGTAGTCGCTATAACTTTTGCGCAAACCAATCAAACGCTTATTGCGATTTTTTTTTTACCAAAAATATGTAGAAGAATACGTATCGGACTAAACTGAGGGATTTTTTTTTTTTTTTTTTTTAAATTGGGATATTATTATAGCAAAAAATAAAAAATATTGTGTTTTTTTCAAAATCGTCGCTCTTTTTTTGTTTATAGCGCAAAAAATAAAAACCGCAGAGATGATCAAATACCACCAAAAGAAAGCTCTATTTGTGGGAAAAAAAGGACGTCAATTTGGTTTGGGAGCCACGTAGCACGACCGCGCAATTGTTATTCAAATTGTGACAGCGCTGAAAGCTGAAAATTGGCCTGGGCAGGAAGGGGGTTTAAGTGCCCAGTAAGCAAGTGGTTAAAATAATGCAAAAGTTTTAAAGTGTTAAGAAAAAAAGAAAAAACAGCAGATAAAATATGGTTTTGCAGCAAAAGCTTGCCTCAGTCAGCCCCCCCCCCCCCAAATAGCCATTTATTTACCGGTTTTAAGTTAGAGTAAGTAACTTCTTCTTACTTTGCAAGTTGTCCGTCTGCTCTTGCTCTGTAGCACTGTGCAGGCTTGCAGATAGAGCCAGGCAGGCTCCTCGAGACGAGTCCTCGGCTCCTCTCTAGCTCACACGCCGACACAGCTCCCTCCCTGTGCGCACCTCTCCCGCTCCCACCTCGCCTCCGGCCGTGAACTGTGGAGTGACGTCAGACTCACGCCGCTGGCAGGGACTACGGCACTCCTCCGTAGGGGGAGACAGTAGAATTTACAGTGAAGGGAGGGAGGCGGCCGCGGGAGGTGACGGTCCAGAGTGCAGGAGCGCACTCGCAGTCGGCATACACTTTGTACAGTGTGTGCCGCTGCCCGCTCACTATGACACACTGGCGGGCGGCCATGGCAGAACTTCACCTGTGGCTGCGCCCCCCCTCCTGTATTAAATGGTACCGCCCAGGGCACTCGCCCCTCCCGCCCCTGCCTTCTACCGGCCCTGGTTACATGATGGTATGGTAAGGGTGCAGAGGGCTTCAAAATCCGGGGACTCAAATCTCAATCTAAAAGCTTAACCGAGGAAGCTGAAGATTGAAGCTAATTGTTTACCATACAGAACTGCTTCAGATTCACGTTGCTCCAGTTTTAATAAATGTATCCAATAGATTTACAAGTGTCTAAATCCAAAAACAAAATGTAGGTGGCTGCGTAAGTTTTCTATTTTCAGGCTTTTTTTTTCACCACATGATTCTGCCAGGAACACATTTCTTGTCATAAGGTCACAACACTCACTCACTATACTACATCTAAGGAAGTAGTACTGCTACCCTTGGACAGAAAGTGTGTTAGGATTATCTTCCACACTTTGTCTCTAATGCCCCATACACACAATCGTTTTTCATGCCGTTAAAAATGCCATTTTAAAAAATGGCCATTAAAAATGATCGTGTGTAGGCTCCAGAGCATTTTTAACGACGTGAAAAACGGCCATTAAAAATTCCGGACATGCTCTCTTTTTTCACGTCGTTTTTCATGTCGTTTTTTTTAACGACGTGAAAAACGATAGTGTGTATGCTTTCACGACGTGAAAAAAAACGCGCATACTCAGAAGCAACTATGAGACGGGAGCGCTCGTTTTGGTAAAGCTAATGTTGGAAATGGAGATGGCACATTCGTCACGGTGGAATTAATAGCATCGTTTTAATGCAGCGCATTCCGTTCTTCTTTTGATAATGCTTTAAAATTACCCTCTTTTGATAATGACATTGAGAGTTATGCCAAACTTGTTTCTAAAGTAATTCCAAATTGCTCTAATGATTATAAAATATTATTTATAAGCCGCACCTCCCTCCTAAATAATACTAATAATAATAAAATAATGTAATTCTCCTTTTTTCTTTAAATTTTATTTTACTATTGTTTTTTTTTTTGTGGCCTTTTTTTTATTATTTTGGCTTAAATTATTCTTGTGTAAAGTTACCACAACAACCTTCTAAATGTGTCTCATTTGGCCTCAGGGAGGTTTGTGTCCCCTGATAATAACAATAATATAATTTGAGATGTCCCTGCCTGCTCCCTAGCAAGCTCTCTTTTGAAATACAAATCACATAGTCAAGTATTTTAAGGGCACTAAAAAATGTTTTATTTCAGAACATTAACAAATTAAAGTGGAAGGCAGCACTGGAGAGCCTGCTTGCATTTGTGCATCCCTTTGACCCCACAACAACCATCCAAGATGTCCAAACCAAAATAGAGATTAGATCCCCAAAAAAAATGAGCCCAATCTTGTCTTGAGCTCCCAGAGGTCAGGAGCCACAGCAGATAAGTCCTATATGTCCCCAGTCTGTGGTACTACAGCAGGCATTATTTTCTCCTCTTCCTTGTAGCCTTCTCTCCAGCCTTCTCTGCAGCCTTGGTTGGTTTCTTCCTTGGAGGCTGGGGATAAGGAGGAGAGGTTGTGGCAGGAGGAGTAGTAGGAGGAGGAGGAGGAGGTGGAGGAGTAGGGACAACCTCCGTTATGTCCGTGTACCTAGTGAATTCACCCAGCACGCCCTTATTGATGACTTTCAATAGCAGGGTCTCACTGAAATTTTTTTGCTGCAACTCCATTTGCCCTAGTTTGTGGGTGAGGACTGCGGCAAATCCCTCATCAACAGAGGGTGCCTCTCTGAGGGCCGCTGTTGCCTCTCTGAGGAAGGCCCTGGTTTCCTCCTCCACCTGCCTACCTCTCCTTGGCCCTCGTGGTTTAACTACCAGGGGAGGCATCTGGGCTCTTGTGCTGGGCCAAGCCTCCTCCTGGGTGCCACTGGGCCCAGCCTCCTCCTGGGTGCCACTGGGCCCTGCCTCCTCCTGGGTGCCACTGGGCCCTGCCTCCTCCTGATCCCCAACATCACCCTCTTCCTGGCTCTGCTCTGGCTGTAAAAAAAGAAAGGGACATTATTTATTTTGCCACATCATCATTCACAGACATTGTTCACCTCTAGACATTGTTGAAATCAATGCCAAAAGTTATGTCATTTTCATTGATTCCGCATCCTGGTTTTGTTGTCTTGTGCACATAAAATTAGGCCACTACTGTATCTTGCTCTTCACAAACTTTTTTGGTAGAAGTGTACATACCTTTAACAATACTAACATCTATTTAAATTCTACAATTTTGTACGATATAAATATAGATATCAATACTTTACCTGGCTCCATATCTCCAAATCTGCCTCCTCAAGGCCCTGATCTTGATCCTCAGAGGAAGCCAGAGCAGGGTTGACAGGAAGGCTGGAGGACTGGCTGCAGGGAAGGCTGGAGGGTATGGTACAAGGAAGGCTGGATTGACCTCTGGGGGGAAGGGTGGAGAGAGATTTCCGCACTTCCAGCTGGTCATCCAGAAAAGCAAGCTTACTGTAGTACCACAGACTGGGTTTATAAACCTTGTCTGCTGGTGCACCTGACCTCTGGGACCTCAGGACCATAGTCCTCTGGGTCCTGTATGTCCCTCTGATGGTCGCAATTTTGTTTTTGACATCTTGGAGAGTTGTTGTGGGTATCTTTGTTTGCACAAATGCAAGCAGGCTCTCCAGTGCTGCTTTCCTGGCGTCTTTATTTTTATTACCGCCACTTTTTGTTTGCCATAATATAGGGAGCTCTTGCCATTTGTCGATGAACTCCCCCATGAAGTCTGGGTTTTTAAAAGTATTCATGATATCTGTAAAAGCGAGAAACCAAAAAATATATATATTTCAGGCAACATTCCTCAACTGTGCATTGTCTACATATTTTGAGCACACAAATCTCCTCGTCTGATGAACCTCAAAAAGTAAAATTGTTAGGTACCTTGGTCACGACGTTCGTTGCTAACTCCCTCTCCCGACAAATGAACGTATTTCCCAGACATGGATCTTCACTTGATATACACAGCGCATGCGTGAAACTCTGCACGCTTTCCCCGCCCCTGACGTTCGATATTGTACTTTCCCCGCCCCTTCTCGCTCGTAGTGCTGAACAAAACATGGCGGAGACACAGGTGGCTGAGATTACCTCTACAGAGGATGAAATTACAGAGGAGCCCAAATCAAGACCCAGGAGATATAAGGCATCCAACATGTCATTCGAGGAAATGGTGGAGATGGTCGCCATTTTAAAGAAGGAGGATTATGATGCCAAGCATGGTCCGTATAAAAGGCCTAATCTGGTCAAGTCCAGAATTATGGGCAAAGTGGTCAAAAGTCTTCACAAAAAATTCGGGGTGTGCAGAACGAAGGAACAGCTCAGAAAACGATGGTCAGATCTGAAGTTGCGGGAGGCCGACCAATATAAAAGAATCAAGAAAGTTATATTAAAAAGTAAGTATTTTTTTTTGAGTTTCCATGGTACATATTATTTTCTTGTATTCTGTTGTGTATTTTTAACTTTCATATAGTACACTGAAAGATACCATCTTTCAGGTTCGTCCGCACAGTAAACGGACGTATTAAACCTCTTTCTCCGTACAGTTCCTCAAACGATGTTTTAGGATCATCCAGTGTGAACACCCATGTATTTTGGTTTATTTGGGGGAGTAAATTTGGGCCTCACTTATTTTTTGTGTGCTAATCCAAAGGACATTTGTTCGTTTGAAAAAACGATATGCATGGTAATGTTAAAGGGAGTGAATGCTCAGCAGCTGATGAAACATCTGAACGCAGTAGTACAAGTGTGGGCCTAAAGCCAAAAAGCTTGAGGGTGTCACACACAGGTGATCCAGTGTAGATACTTTGGGGTGTTACAATGTTTAAAATTTGTGTTCAAAATGTATATGCTCTGGTTTGGGCTATGTATCCAATCATTTGTCCCGGTTGGCACAGGGGGTAAAATTTAAAATGGAGCATGCTTCAAAAGAATGATTACAAAGTTTTTTTTCATGTTTCTTATTTTAGCAAAATTGAGTCGCTACTAATGAAACTATTCCTTTTATTTCAATCTCCCTAGGGATTCGAAAAGCTACCTCAGATGAGACGAGAATTGCAATACCTACAACAATACCCCCAGAACCCCAGGATGGAGAGGAATGTGATGTTGTGGAAGTGGAAAGTGGCACCACCACAGGTCAGAGAGAAACCAGACACATGCATGTTAAATAGATGTAGGCCTACATATTCTATCCTACATATTTCTTTTTACATTTAGGTGCAGTTCTGGCCGAAGACCCCAATAAGTTGACACATCACAGTGCCCAGATCCTGATCCAATACCTGATGGTCTGCTGTCGTGACCTCGAAAAAATTAAGGGAGACTTGCTAGAGATCAGGGCAAATACAAAGCGGGTGGAGGAAAGGCTCCAAAATATCATGGCTGTGCTTGGGCGTGTCTAATGTTTTTACACCAAATAACGTTTTACTTGCAGAGTTTTCTATGTTTTTTTGTTATTTTACCCTTTAATGACTAGCACATGTTTAGCTTTTTCAAAATTTTGACAAATATAGTTTGTTTATGCATGGCTGGTCATGCGTTTTAATACACCGGAAATTAAGGGAACATCCACATTTCTAAGGAAGTTGCCCACCTAAACAAAAAAATAAAGGTATTTTTACATAACAAATCATTGTGGCTTCATTATGTAAATGTGGTGCTGAGTGAACTAATCAATGTTTTGTGTTTACACTAACAATGAAGGCTAATTAAAAGATTGTTTAATCCACATGGCAAAACAAGTGCACTAGGTAAACCTACCAGAAACATCAAACATTATACAATAAAAAATACAAACCAATCTTTACTCAAGAAAAAGTTTTATTTTTTTGGTATAAAATTATTATAGATTGTCTGGCATTTCAATGGCCCCCCTACCCATAAAATAGTCCACATATTGGTTACGGACCTCACGTCCGGTTGGGGGGGCCAAGCCAGGATGGCCAGTATCCAGGGCCACCAAAGTTTCTGCATTGATTAAAGAGGCCTCAGGCCCACTCAAAGATATATAACTCGTTGAATGCACCCTTAGGAAATTATGCAGCACACAGCACGTCATAACCACATGGTTCCATTTGTATGGGGCAAGGTGGATGGAGGTAAGGAAGAGGCGAAATCGGCTGGCCATGATCCCAAACGCATTTTCCACCACCCTTCTGGCTCTGGCCAGCCGATAATTGAAAACCCTCCTCTCAGGGGTGAGGGTGCGTTGCGGGAATGGCCTCATCAAATGGGGTCCCAGGCCAAACGCCTCATCCGCCACAAACACAAAAGGTAGTCCCTCCACATTCTGCTCCGCTGGTGGCAAGGCCAGCAGATCCAAAAGGAGCCGTTCTCCAAACTCCGTCTGGGCAAAAACTCCTCCATCAGACATCCTGCCATTCTTGCCAACGTCCACATAGAGGAACTCGTAGGTGGCCGACACCACTGCCATCATCACGACGCTGTGGAACCCCTTATAATTATAATAAAAGGATCCCGAATGGGGTGGTGGGACGACCCGAACATGTTTGCCGTCGATGGCTCCTCCACAGTTTGGAAAGTTCCATCGCTGGGCAAACTCGGAAGCCACATTCTGCCATTCATGTGGCGAAGAAGGGAACTGTGGAATTAAAGAAATAACAAATTAATACTTGGAGCCAGAAACATTGAAAGCTGATTTCATACACACATTCATGGCCAACATTGGTAGAAACTGTTCAAAAAAAAAAAATTGGAAGCAAGAAAAAAAAAAAAAAAAAAAAACATTATGGGGGGGTTGAAGATGAGTTGGGAATATCACACATGAAGGCTGTAGCACTCTGTATTGAAGTTAACAAAAATGAAACATTCCTAGGCAAAATTTAGGGTGCGTTTTGGGTAAAGCACTACGATGGAACATATAATAAAAAACATGGAAATGACTAGGCAAGGTAGGTATGGCCCCAGGATAGCATGCTGGTGAGGTTAGGTAAGCCAAATTTACAGGTAGGCCTCAAACCCCAAACTTTAAATAATAAAACATGGGGAGAAAGGGGACATTCCCTGCAGCTAAGAATCATGTGAATTAGGGACTGCAAATAAAGCAAATTAAAAATATCCAAAAATAAATACCATACAATGTGAATTTTTGAAGAAGAACACTTACCTTAATATAGTCCTCCTGCAAAACTTGAAGGATGGCAGAACAAGTCTCTGGTATAATGATCCCCAGAGCCTGGGGGGATATGCCTGTGGAGAACTTAAGGTCCTGCAGGCTTCTCCCAGTAGCCAGGTATCGCAACGTGGCGATGAGCCTCTGCTCAGCACTGATGGCTTTCCGCATAATGGTGTCCTGCCTGGTAATATAGGGGGACACCAAAGCCAACAGCTGCTGAAATACGGGGTCAGACATCCTGAGGAAATTCCTGAAATCATCAGGATTATTCTCCCTGATCTCCCGCAACAAAGGCATGTGACAGAATTGGTGCCGCTGGAGCAACCAATTCTTGGTCCATGAACTCCTCCTGACCCTGCTCATGGCATGGAGTCGGGATACAGCATGAACCCCTGCACCAACTACAGCACGAACTCTACGACGAGTACGTAGTCGCAACATGGCTAGATAACGGTCGGCTGAACAGAACGAACTAGAAGAACGCACGGAAGAACAGCAAGGCCTATGAAGAACAAGCTGAAAAACACGAACGTGCAGAGCAGGCCGCACTGAATAAACAGATACGAACTGACTACAAGCAGTGCTAAACAGATACGAACCCACAGGCGCAAACTGAACTCCCGAAAACGATCTTCAAAGCACGAAGACTGAAAAGCGCGAATCGTCTCTCACCAAACTTTTACTAACACGCGGTAACACAGAATTAGCAAAAGCGTCCCAAAGGGTGGCGTCATTCGAACGGAACTTCCCCTTTATAGTGCCGTAGTACGTATTGAACGTCACTGCGCTTTGCTTGATCGTTTTTTTTTAATGATGGTGTGTACGCAAGGCAGGCTTGAGAGGAAACATGAAAAAAAACGAGGAGAAAAACGTTGGTTTAAAAAATGACATTAAAAACGATCGTGTGTACGGGGCATAACACATAGGGAAACATTTAAAAAAAAAAATTTGTTGCATATTTAACTGACTAAAAGGGAGCAAAAAAGAGAGTTTGTTGTTAGGGTTTACATGTATTTTAAGGTATCAAATAACTATATCATTATATAAGAATTATATGTATTACTAACAAGTATTTAGCTATTTAGGTTTTCTCTATTCAGTGCTTGTAACCTTACTCTAAAGCTTTTAACCTTATTAGATATGATGGATTACATTTGCTCTTTAATGAGCAGTGGTGTCTGTGGGTACTCCCACTAAGGATTATTTGACAGATGTGCTTACATCTGTTATGGTTTATAAGGTAATTAAGAAGCTGAGAGTATTCATTTACATTGTGTAACTCATTGGGGAACATTGCTGTATTAAACTTCAGATTGTGTGTGGGTATATACGTCTATGACAAAGCCAGAAGGGCAATTTGTTTACAAAGTGTGGTGGAATTTTTAAATTAAAATTATTAGAAAGCCTTGTTTTGTATTTTTTTTTCAAGGGGCCAAATTAACAATGTACAAAACTCAAGGCTTGGTAAACTGAGATAAAAATGTACAAGTCTATAAACGTGTTACTACTAATGATCTTTGCATCATTAAAGAAAAAATATACTAAATCATACACACTTCCATTCTTGTGTCATGTGACTTACATTCATCTATATAGAGGACCAATGTGTTCCATTACTCTTTACAGAGTCAGCTATGCTTAATCAACTATTCTTAATGTAGCGCACACATCCCCTTCTCCTTGTCTGCTTCGGCTCCTCTCAGGAGAAAGGGGCACACCGCACCACAAGCCCGTACCCTCCTGTGTTAAGAGGTTAGGCGGTGTTGTTTTTGGGCCTAGTCTGCAGCCAGAGTATAAAGTCCTCCTGAGAAGGATTCTTACCTCTACAGTGTGTAGATGCAAGTCCTTGACTTCCCCAGAAACGTAAATGTCCACACCAGCTGAAAGTCCAACTCAATATTTATTTTCCACTTGCACAACACATATTCTCTTGGATAGACGAAAGGTTGGAGCAAAGACACAGGACAGCTTTAAGGTGAGGAGGAGGTCCAGGCACAAACGTAGCTCAAACTCTTAGGAATGTTCAGATTCTCAAACAGTTTTGGCGCATGGTCTTTGCCACAGACCATGAGGTTGGTCTCTGCCACAGACCTTGTGGATAAGGTCACTGCCACTGACCTGGCGAACAGGGTCACTGCCACTGACCTGGTGAATCTTGATTCCTTCCTAGGACATAGCCCCTTTCAGGGAGAAGACATCCCCCCAGAGAGTCAACAGACCCCTTCCTTCACCGTGTCCACAGCACCGGTCCTTCGGGAACAGGTCCTCCCTTCTCTTAGGGTGCGGGTCCCCTCGCAAGGTGGCACCCTGGACTCCTCAATCCCTTACGGACCCCAGCCGAAGGCTGCTGGGCTCCAGGCCATTACTGTAACTCCTGGGCCTCCGTGCCCAGGTGAACAGGAACCGTGAGGTTGTACCTCACCCCAGGCTAAAGGTGCCTGAGGTGGAACCGGAACAAGGCCTCCGGGCCTAGGGCACCTGGAGATGATGAACCACACACACCCAGGCTGAAGGTGCCTGGGCGTGGACAGACCCCTCTCAGAAGATGTCTGCCCCTTTTATATCCTCTCCTGGCATGCACAGCATGTTCCCGCCCCACCGTACGGCTGCCAAGAGGGGACACAAAAGGCACAGCACTGCGCTCGCGGTTCAACCCTGGCCCAGAATGGCAGCGCCACCCACCGGCCACAGGGAACACATCACCAGCATTAACCCCTGAGAACAAAAATGGTCCATGAATCCTATCAATTTACTGTGTCTGAGCCTGGTTAACACTCAGACACTTCCCTTAAATTGAACACCCCGCTACATTAATATTATCTTACTCCTCTTTAATTTATTTTCCAAGATCCATACAAAAAAAAAAAAACACATATAAATACTCATATGCTACAGTCAGTCCAAACATGACCCAATTATTTTACCAGCTTTGCTTACCACACATAGTAGATTTAAGTACATAAAAATCAACAACTTTGTAGTGTGAAGGTCTACTGTATATAAACTTTCCCCTCAACTTATTCCCAATCAGGTAGCCCTTTAAACTACTGTTGGTTAACTACTCAGTTCAGTTGTTGCTAAATATTTGTTCAAATGACAAATCAAAAACTATGTGTGTTCAGCAGTGGCGCCCATACGGGGCGCAGGGGCGCCACCCCCCTAATCCATGCACCTAGCCCCTAATCTACATGCAGGGTGCCGGACGCATGGATTCCAGTGTTTTTTTTTTTTTTAGAAGCACATGATTAGAGCCTGGGGCTCTGATTGGCTTTAAAAAAGGGTGGGCTTGGGGCGTAGAGCACTGCACCCCGAGCCCACCCAGTTGTATGACAATAGCGAATTAATATTCCCTATGGTCGTCCTGATTCTCCTCACGGCCAATCAGGAAGCGGGTCCTGAGACCTGTCACCCAATTGGTCGAGAGGAGAAGCGATCCTATTGGCCGCCGAAGAGGAGGAGACACAGGAGAAGCTGCCATGAAGCCCAGGAGGTGAAGACACAGGGTGAAGCACCCGCCCAGAGGAAGCGCTGCCCACGACCTAGATGGAGTAAGTTCGGGCCTGGTGACCGACCGGGGGGGTGCCTGTTACCCGACCTACTGACCGATGGAGTGGGGGGATGGTTGGGCGGGTGGATTGTTTGCTGCCCCCCCAAAAATATATTTCACCAGCCGCCACCTGAACCATGAAAGCTGAACCCAATTACTAGCATTGCCCATGGTCTCCCTGTAGCTAAGCTTTTCACGCTAAATTACCATGCCTTGTTGTACCTTGTTGCACTGTGTATCTTTGCTTCTTTTTTTTATAATTTACTTTTTATTGGAAAATTATTAAACATGTAATTACATACACCCACATTAGTGTGTGAGGAAAAAAAAATTCATACAAAAATATCTTTACATATTTCCTTTTCCCTGTTTCCCTCCCTATCTTCTCCCCCCCCCCCCTCCCACCCTCCCTGATCTGTCCCCCTCCTGTCCTATTCTTTTTTTCCTGTCATTCCCTGAACATATTTATCTGATCGTTTAAATATTCTCAATTTTTCCCATGTTGTTCTATAATTTTCCCCTTTTCCCTGCTCTCCCTGGCTCAGATATTCAATTTCTGAGATATACTCTAACGCTGGATCCACTCTTTAATAGTCGGTTTCTTTGTAGATATCCAATTTCTTGGGATTAACCCTTTTGCTGCGTTAAGTAATGGTGGGACTAGTGTTTTCTGGTATTGCTTTTTTGTTTTATTTGTACCATGGAATAGGCATGTCCAAACATTTTGTGTTATTTTTTCTCCCGTGACTACTTCAATGTATTCCAGAATCTCTGTCCAGTACTCCTCTATTATTGGGCATTCCCACCACATATGCATCGTTGTTCCCACTTGCTTACAACCCCTCACGCAAAGTGGGGAGTTGTTAGGATGTATTTTATTCATTCTTTCTGGCGTCAAGTGCCAGCGTACCATACATTTGTAATTTGCTTCTATTGTGGTTACATCCGATGCATAGCTATATACTGCCTCAATAATTTGCCTCTCATCTATTTCTCTACCCAGGTCTTGCTTCCATTTTTCTATAAAGGGTAGTGGTCCTACTGTTTCTAGTTCTGTTAGTATTTTATACACCTGCGAGATACCATGTCTCAGAGGCTTTCTGCTACATGACTTTTCCAGTGGGGTTAGTGCTTTTTCATTTCTAATTGGTTGTGGAATAGTGCTTACTAAGTGCGTTAGTTGGAGATATTCCCAATCGCTCAACTGACTCCATCCCTGACTCGTGATTAAATCTTGTTTTGTTTTTATTTTACCTAATGTAATTATATCTTTTAGTTGTGCGGTTCCCATTAGTTTTCCTAATCGTGTCCCGTTACCTGGTATAAAAAACATTGTGCCTGCTAACGCAATTAATGGTGAATTATATTTCCATTTTTCGTGTCGGTGTAGTGTGTCCCAGGTTTTGAATACCTTCTTTGTTATACTATGTGAATCTGTGCCTAATACTCTACATTTTGGTGGTATCCATATATTATTTTGTAAATGTGTCATACTTAGCGTGTTTTCTATTTGTGCCCACTTCTTTTTTGTTTGTGGATTTGCTCATTCTACTAATCTTGCCAAGATTATTGCATTATGGTATCTTTCTATATCTGGTACAGCCATGCCCCCTTCTTTTTTTCCACGGGTTAATAATGTGTATTTTATTCTAGCCTTTTTGCCCTGCCATATATATTTCAAGATCATAGATCTAATCGCCTTAAAGAATGGTTGGGGTATATCTATTGGCAACATCTGCAACCTATATGTTATTTTTGGGAGGATCATCATTTTTAAGATGCTGATCCTTCCTGTCCATCCCACGGGTCTCCTTGCAATATCCTTTAATTCTGCTTTAATTTCATTTAGTAATGGGATAAAATTAGCCGGGTATAATTCTTCTAAGGTTGTGGTTATTTTAATACCTAGATATGTTAAAGTTTTTGTCTCCCAAGTGAATGGAAATTCTGTCTGTAACAGTTTTTCTTCCTTTTTATCTATTCCTAAGTTCAGCATTACTGTCTTTACTGGGTTGATCTTGAAATTAGCGAGTTCCCCGTATTTTTTTATTTCCTTTACTACGTTAGGGAGTGATAGCCTTGGTTTCGTCAGATATAAAAGTATGTCGTCAGCGTATGCCGCCACTTTATGTTCCTCGCTGCCCACCCTCACGCCTCCTATATCTTGATTGTTCCGTATGTTCTGCAACAGTGGTTCCATTGCCAACACATACAGGAGGGGTGAGAGCGGACACCCCTGTCTCGTTCCGTTACGCATCTCAAACACCGACGACATACTCCCATTTACTTTTACCCTGGCTGTCGGATAGGTGTATAAATTTTTAACCCATTTCATATATTTGGGTCCAACCCCTACATACCGGAGTGTGTCCATCATAAACCCCCAGTCGACTCGGTCGAACGCTTTTTCTGCGTCTATCGACATGAGTACGACTGGGGGTTTCTTCTCCTTCCTTTTCTGGATTAATAAAAGAGTTCTTATGGTATTATCTCTTCCTTCTCTCCCCATCACAAAGCCAGCTTGATCAGCGTTTATTAATTCCGGCATTAAAGTTTTTAATCTCGTTGCCAATATTTTTGCATATAACTTAATGTCTGTATTCAATAACGCTATGGGACGATAGTTAGAACATATTGTTCCGTCTTTTCCTGTTTTGGGTATGATGGTAATATTGGCAAGGAGAGATTATTTTCTTATCTCTAAGTCTCCCCCCAGTCTATTGAAATACTTACATAGTTCTGGGACTAACTGGTCTTTAAACTTCTTATAGTATTTAATCTGAAACCCGTCCGTTCCTGGACTTTTCCCCCCTGATGTTTCTTGGAGAGCTTTGTTTATTTCGTCCTGCGTAATTGGTTTTTCTAGGAGCTCTGCACTTTCCGGTGTTATCCTTGGTAGGATCGTTTTTTCTAAGTATTCCTGTATTTTGCCTTTCCTATTTTCTCCTTCCTGTACTGTCTCATTTCCTCTAATATCGTACAGTGCACTGTAATATGTCTTAAATGCTTCTGCGATTTCCGATGTTTTAAATTTCATCTCTCCTCTCTGATTCTTTATTTTTTCTATGTAATTTAAAGTTTTTTTCCTTTTTGCTATTCTTGCAAGATACTTCCCAGGTTTATTCCCCGATTTATATCTTTCTTTTGCTACGTTCTTAAATACTTTTCTAGTTTCTTGTTCCATCAGATCTCTGAGTTGGCCCCTCTTAATTATTATTTGTTGGTGTGTTTCTTTATCTTGTTGTCTTTTGTCTTTTTGTTCTAGGTCATATAATTCTTTTAACAGGTTTTCCCTCTTTTGGTCTCTCTCCTTCTTTTTTCGCGCCCCTATGGCGATCAATTTACCCCTTATACATGCCTTATGTGCTTCCCAGATTGTTGCCACACTCACTTCTGGTGTATTATTTATTCTAAAGTATTCTTCGATTTCTCTCGATATTATCTCTCCTACTTCTTTATTATCTAATAGGTCTTCATTTAAGCTCCACGTACCCTTTCTTTGTTCTACATTATTAAATCTTATTTTTACTATAACTGGGGCATGGTCTGAGATTGATTTTACTCCTATCGAGGTGTCTACTACATCTTCCAGGAGCCCATGGTCCACCAGAATGTAATCCAATCTTGAATACGTGTCGTGCACCGCTGAGTAGTACGTATAGTCCTTTTTACTTGGATGTGCCGCTCTCCAAGGATCTATTAGTTGATGATTGAAAAAAAAATTTTTGACCAATTTTAATTGTTTACTATCTCGTGTCGGTGCACCAGACGTATTGTCTAACTTTGGGTCCATTGAGAAATTAAAATCTCCGGCGAGAATTACATAACCCTGTTTGAAGCTCATCAAAATATTTAAGATTCTATTTAGATATCTTTTGGGGTGGGTATTTGGGCAATAGACGTTAGCTAATGTACATTTTTTCCCCTGAAGGTTCCCTTTTAGGAACAAATACCGGCCCTCTGGGTCAACTCTTCTATCCTCTACTATAAAGTTTATGTTCTTTCCAATCCCTATAGCTACTCCTTTAGCTCTCTTGTTTGGGGAATCTCCATAGTACCATGTGGGAATCGCACGTGAATAGATTTTTGTGTTAAAGTCTAGTGCTAGATGTGTCTCCTGAAGGAATACAATTTCTGCGGAATACCTTTCAAGCTCCCTTAATGTCGTATGCCTTTTTTCTGGGGAATTCAGCCCTCTTATATTATATGTGATAAGATTTATGTCAGTCATATGTTTCCCTTTTTTTTTTCCTCCTTCTCCCTTCCTTTTCCTTGCTTCACCCTCTCTTTTCGTTCTTCTCTCTCTCTCTTCCTTGGATGGACAGATCCTAATTCCCCCCTCCCTCCCGCCCCTCCCCCCCTCCCCCTCCTTCCCTCCCTCCCCATCCCCTCCCCCCAATAGAATTTTGACCTCATGGTCTTAGTGCAGGATTTCTCTTTCCCTTTTCTTTCTTCTCCTCCCCTTCTTTCCGCTCTTTGCGCCCCTTTAGGCACCTCTGCACTCTTTGGCCCGAGGTGGAATTCTGTTTGGCACCGTCGGTCCCCTCTCCCCTTCTACTTGGGAGCTGGTGCCGGAGCGTCCAGATGAGTCCCGGGCTCCCCTTTCGCCCCCTGTCTTCCTATATCTGTTTCATTCAAACCCTTAACCCCCACCCCCCGTCGCCTCCGTGTGCCAGAAAAGAGTGTGAAAAAAAAAAAAAACACACCGGCCATACAAAGCGAACAATAAACAGACCTAGGCAACGCCCTGAACATAGGAAGTGGGGGGAAGGAGAAGGGGAAGGGGGAGGAGAGAAGAGAGGAAAAAAATCCGCTTCCCTCCTACCCCCTTCCCACTCCCCCATCCCCCCCGCCCAAACCCACGTCCGGCGTTGGAATTTCCAGTTTTTTGCAGAATTCCGGAATTTCCTCTATGAATCTCAGTCTAGCCGTGATACCACTTTTCCTTCCTATCAGGCAGGCTGGGAAACCCCAATTATACTGGATCTCGTGTTCCTGGAGTGTCTTCAATAATGGTCTTAAATTTCTTCTTCTTTGTAGCGTTTCTTGGGATAAGTCTTGAAAAATGTGAATTTGACTCTCTTCCCATTTTATTGGTGACTTCCCTCTCAGGTTTCTCCATAGTTGATTTTTTTCCTCCCAACTTTCAAATCGAACAATGATGTCTCTCGGTTTATCCTGAGCTATTTCTCTTGGTCTTCTTATTCTGTGTGCTCTCTCTATTTTTAGTGGGGATGTTATTTCTCTATCCAGAAGTGGGTTACAAATTGTCATTATTAGTTCTGATAGATTCTCTAGTTGGGGTGTCTCCGGTACCCCCCGGATTCTTATGTTCTTTCTTTTGTCTCTATTTTCCTGGTCCTCCCGCTTGTATGCCAGTTCCTGTTGTTCTTTCCTTATTGACTTTATCTCTCCCTCTAGTCTTCCTATGGCTGTTTCATTATGGTCTGATTTTCTTTCCACTTCCTCCACTCTTTCGCGCAAATACCCCATATTTTCTTGTATCACCTCCATTTGTGTCTTTAACGATTTTTCCAGGGCGGCGAACATCCCCTCGATTTCTATTTTTGTTGGTAATAGCGCCCTGTTTTGTGGTTCCTCTTCTCTTCTCTGTTCCATTTCTACTTCAGTCTCCTGTTCTATTCTAGACTCTGATAGTGAGTCTGACTCTGCCTGTTTTTTATTTTGCCCTTTTTTCTTATCCTTTTTTTTCTTTTCCTCCTTACTTTCCATCTGACTGCTCCTAGCTCCCTGCTGCTTCTCCACCGCCTGTTTGTCACTATTTCCAGCATGGGTTACATATTTATTCATTGGACCCGGGCTCGGGGTCAAACTTAAGCGTAGTGATTTTGGAATTGCTCCCCCTCTTGCTCCCCGTGCTCTTGAGCTCATATTATTTATTTTGGGTACTCTACTTGGGGCTTTATCCCCTTTGCACTGTTCCGCCCCGCTGTTTGTTACCAAATGGTCAGATATACCCGTCCTGCACACCCTATAGTACCTCTATGATTCAATCGAGGTCAGGACTGCCTCGTTTGATGCGGCGGGGGGCAATACCTCAGGAAGATAGATGCCTGCAAAAGCAGGCAATTTTCTGTATTTATTGCACTCCCCGCTCCAACACGGTATCACTTCTGTCTGACCCCGTAATGTAAAGGTTAACAGCAGTCATAGTAACAGTTTATCGATGTTTTTCCTGCCGCCCGCACTCCTATACACCTATACACCTTTTATGCAACTCAAAAAAGAGAAAGGCACTCACTACTAGTGCCGTATCGCATCAGAGGGTATCAGAGGGTATAGGTAGGTAATGAGTGACCTGTTTTCAGCGTTTCTGCGTTTTAGACACCTTTTACCCGTTTACGGTTTCTTTTGAGCACATCACAGAGGGGGTGCTTTGGCAGGGCAGGGCAGCACAAAGGAGGCCAGCAAAAAAAAAAAAAAAATTGACACGTTTGAATGTTTATCACTACACGTCCTCTTTCCAATTCCTCAGTTCAGGTGAGAACAAGGCAAGCAATAATAGGCATTAGTAACAATTTCCTATATTTCCAGTGTTTCTGTACTGTTCATAACTAACCCAACAGGTGCGGGCAATTTTAGTCAGTTTTCCTGTATCTTTAATGTGATGCACTCACCACTTCCAAAGAGGCTAAGAGGGGTCAGCGCTAATGAGTAAAGGCACAGTGAGGGCACAGTGTTTTACAAAGACAAAATTCCTATATCGTAAGTGGGGATCCGTGACTTCCGCATGCGTGGCGGGTTTATCGAATCTTCCTACGGCATGGAAAAATGTATCTCCAGCAGTTACAAATAAATTTAATCCAAATTAGTCCAGAATAATAAGAAAAAACAAAAATAGGAACAACCATCTGGCATAATGACACGTACTCTTGGTTCTGTTCAAACTCCCCACGTGCCATCTGAGTCTATTAAAGTCTATTCAAAAACCTTTCAAGTGGCTGTATACAGACCCTTTCGGCATGAAAGTATTGGTTAGTTTTCCCAATGCTCACTGTTTTATTTTCCATCCCTCACTTCATCTGCCGTTTTTTTTTTTTTTTTTTTGCACAGGTAATCGATACAGTCAGTTTACTTGATTTCAAGCTGCTTTTTAAAGGACTAGCACTTTCACAGTTCTCACATTTTTTTTTAAAAAAAAATCCCCGGTGGGGGTTACTCACGTTGCTTCAGTGCTTATCAGTGCTTCCATTTCTTCGTTTGGTGCAGCGGGGGGGCCATCATGCTGAAAAATGCAGGGAGCAGGACACATGGAGCTGTTTGGGAAGCAGGCAGGCGCGTAACCATGGGGGGGGGGGTCCCGTGCAAGGTCTGAGCTGCGACTCAGCTCCGGTCTCTCACTCCTCCTCTCTCACTCCTCCTTTCTGTCCACCATCCCCACCACTCTTCCCTAATCAGGGTCACTGCTCTGTCCAGCTTCTCCAGATCTCTCACACCCGTTCACTGCTGGCTGTATCTCCGCACGACGGGCTGCTCCTCCCGGGTCTCATACAGAGCCACCGCTCTGTCCGGCTCAGCCTCCTGATCTCTGGATCTCTCACGCTGGCTGTATCTCCGCACAACGGACTGTTCACTCGGAGCATGTAAGGGGACAATCGTACTTCCAGGCGGGGGGGGGGAGAGCGAGCGTGTTACAGGTTCATTAGGCTTATCTCCTCATTTCTCGGGGGGGTCAGGAGACCGGGCATCTCACCTACACGCTCCTGCAAGCCGTCGGCGCCATTACTAGGCTCCTCCCTCTGAGCATCAGCTCCGCCACGTGTATCTTTGCTTCTCATGTCAATGTTCATGTCATTAAATAGCACCAGTAAAGGCTCAGAAAGATACACAGAATGAATTGAGCAGAAGCAGAAAAATGCAGGAAAATGTCTGGAGGCCCCAAAGTCATGTTCTTCTTTCTGGACATATACAGAATCTGTGAGCAGCTCAGTAGTGACATATTCGAAATTCACCCCAAATCTTATCTATCAGTTATAATTGTAGATCAGGCCTTGGACCTGACACCCCAGATTTACAGCTATGAGGCCACAAAACAGGAGAATGGGAATTGCAACACTATCAAGTAAATTTTAGTCAAAAGTAGATATTCACGTTAAAGTTGCCAGTAGACATCAGAGTTGAGTTCAGGTGCACTTTAAAACTGTCAGTAGACATAAGGGGGTTTTAGATCACAGAACAGATCCAGCCACATATAAACTGGTTCCAAAGGCAGAAGTTGTTTTACTATAATGCATTATATACATTGAGGTAAAACACCTTCTGGGTGCAGCTCCCCACCCATCCACCCTTATACTTCCCTGAGCCCCATCTCGATTCAGCGAAGTACATGAGAGCAGTGGCTCTCCCAGGTGTCTCTCTGCTCATTGGCTCACACAGAAGCAGTAATCTTCGACATGACTGAAACAGGTGGCTAACATGTTATGTCTATAGATATCTTATGTCAGTAAACTGTGAGGGAAACACCGTAAAAAGCAAAAATTAATGTACACAGAGATCATAGTCTAATATTCCACAGTACTTTGTAGAGTATACAAATGAGTGCTATTCACACTATGTTGTAACATGGTAGTGCTAATCACTGTGCCCCCATGTTCGCCATAATTTTTTTATTTTTGAATCAAAAGCTGTAAAACACAGCAAATGATGATATAAGAAACCAAAGGAATGCTAAAAGACACATGTATTAGAAAAAAAAAAACATAACTCTTTTTTGTAAAATGACATGTGATGTTAAAATAAAACCCCAGGGCCTAGCAGCCCCAGAATGAAGTGTTTAGGACATAGGAGCAGAGGTGCCGCTGGCACTGGTGACTAAGAAAAATCAAGCAACCTTAGATAAAAGTAGGATACCAGCTAGACCAAAGCTTGCCAGATATATCCACTATAGGGATGAGCTCCCAGTTTGGACCAAACTTTGCTCGTTCAGGCATTCGTCTGAACAATCGATTATAGCCCATTTGGCAGGAGTTGAACATCATATATAAAAGTGGGTTTTCTCCTGCTACTATGCAGTATATGACAGCTTCCTTCTTTTTCTGTTAATGACTGTAAAGGAAGCAACACCCCCCACCATGTTAAGGGCATGTGGCCAGGTATGGTTAAGCAAAAGCAAAGCATACTTACCTTTGCGTGATTTTTTTCCCTTGATTTTTGCGTGTGGTTTCCCTTTAAACCCCCCCTCAATCGATACTAGAGCTGAAGGGCCTGGTATAAATTATGGGGGGGAATACCCATGCCATTTTATTTTTGTGTGGGGGTTCCCCATTACCATCTATATCAGACCTACATCTAGAATAAGGGTCTGGTGTAGATAAATGGAATCCCCGACCGCTCTATTTACAAACAGAATGAAGCATTTTTGCTGGTAATTTAAACACACTTTTTTCTTTGTAAATGTCAGCTTTACTGTGGTAGGTTGTACACATTGCACAGATACGCCACTTCCCAGGCAATGTCGTTAATGTTTACTTTAAGTATTATTAAAATCGCTGCTCCCCACCAAACAGATATTTTAGAATTTTGTTTGCCTTCTCCAGGGTAGTGCCCAGCCCCCATGCCATGTATTTGTATATTGTAAATATAAATTTATATTACTTATTTTTAACATTCGTATCTCTTTGACTTCAAATGAGGTTCATCTTTGGCACCCAAATGTTAATCATAGTCAATGAACCTGCCCCGAACTGAACCCAGGTACATTCAGCTAATCGCTAGTGCAAATATTGCACTAGATGATGGTCCACTCATATAGAGTTGTCAAGTCACATAACTTTGTTATTTAGAATCAAGCAAGCAGCTCACTAACTGACTGCCAATCAGTAAAATCAAGCAAATAGCTCACTAAATGACTGTCAGACAAAGCTTCGATAAATTTTGCACCTACAAGTGTTTAATCATAAATATCAGATCCTCCAATCCCAGAAGACACCATTTTTGGGGAAACATGTCTAGTGTGGACTACGTGTGACGTCATTGTGGCCGGCTTGGATGGGTGATACTACTTCTGGCTCGTTTGCACTGTTCGCTTTTTTTTGCCTCAATGTAACTGTATTTCTGTGACTTTACAATATATTTTTTAAGCTTATTTATGCTATGAGGCTTCTCCCTATTTCACATATGTTATCTTGATAAGTGGATTCCATTTGATTCATGGCATGGGGACATACTGTTGATGGGATCAATTCAGAGTTGATTGCCACATTTAAAGGAACAGCGCACCATTTTATATTTGTATTTTTTTATATCAACATCCAGGATTTGGGTTGCAGCAGTTTCACATGGGCTTAGCACAAATTGTTTTTGTTTTGAATAAATATCAGTGACCCAGACAATTTTTTGAATGGTCCATTATCTATAGAAATAGAGAAGAAAAGTATGTTTTACTCTGAATCTGTGCAACTAATACTGTAGATCTAGATGCACATTTAGCTATTGTGGCATTAGAAATTATTTCTATAGCTCTGTCATTTGTCAATTGAATAGCAGTGGTAGAATATATATTTATATGGCACCCAAGACACCCCTCTTCTCTATATAACCTGATTTTCAGTAAAAATAATGAAATTCAATTAATATTAATAACATTTAACTATAATAAAAATGGTAACATTTTAAGTGGAGAAGTGTTCCTTACAATGATGCTAAGTGTAGTGTCTTATTACACTGTTGGTCAGTATATTGTCCCCTTATTTTGGAGATCAGTGAAAGAAGTGCCCCCTTACAGTGGTGGTAGTAAATGATATACAGTCTAGCAAGAATAAAAAAAGCTCCCTTACATTGGTGGTTAGCAGAAGGAAAAATGTATATTGTATTGGTGGTTAGCAGGAGTAGAAATTCCCTCTTACATTGATGGTCATAGAAAGAAAGAATGCACCCTTACATTGGTGGTCAGTGGAAGAATGCCTTCTTACATCAGTAGTCACTAGAAAGAATTCCTCATTTCTTTGATGGTCAGTGGGCATGGTGTCCATTAAATTGATGGAGAGTGGGAAGAAGAATGTCCTTATGCATTGGTGGATATTGGAAAGACCACTACAGATCTGGAGAATGAGAGCAAATGTTGCACTAGCCCCATTCTGTTGGCTCCTTCGATCAACCCCAATGCCAGACCTATTCAGGCCATGTACCATTTCATTGCCCGAGTATCAGAAACAAGAACATAATTAGTCATGAGAGAGGTATGATAAAAAAAAAAAAAAACATAATTATATTCATGTTCAAAATGAACATTGCATCTTTTGTTGTCAGTAGCTCATTTATAACATGTATTTAATAAACCTTAATTTCATTATAGGAGAGTTGTAATAGTCAAGAATTGTGAGCAAGACAGTGAAGCTGGTGAAACAATTAATGTGGAATCCAATGACAATACAGTAATAGGGGTAGAAGGAACAATTAGTGGGTAAGTAGTTAACAGCATACCACATTTTGTTGTTTACATTTTTTGCTCACAAATTAAATGCACTTTCACTCAGCAGCACTTTACAACTTCTCTACCTCTGTTTCCTTCTCTCTTTTCACTCTCCTATTCCAATTCGTGCCATTTTGTTTCTTTAAAACTCTAGATAACAGTACAAAAGTAAAAAAAATGTTTATCAAATATAGCTCTATCCATTTCCTCCACTGGTGAATGTCAAGTATGTGCTCCTTTCTGCAACAATGATTGTGATTTAGCCTCTTTGACCCCTGTAATTTGTGGTTGTTTCAGTTCTTTAATGTTTTTTCTCAACTATTTTTCACTTATACCTCTCCACGTGGCCTTACCATAAATCTGTCCTCCAGAATCATGGTTTAAAGCAGTGGTCTCCAAACTGTGGCCTGGGGGCCAGATGCGGCCCCTTGCTTCCTTTTATCAGGCCCTTGGGGCACTATTTCATAAACTGATACCAACAATGGGGGATAATGCCCCCCACTGACACCAATGAAAGAACACAATTCCTCCTGATGACAACAGCAATGGGACACGTATACTCCCAATGACACCAATGATGGGACACAATTCCTCTCAATGACACCAATGATGAGGCCCAATGACACCAATGATGGGACATCATTTCTCCCAATGACACCAAAAATGGGGCTTTGTTTTTCCCACTGACATCCCACTGACATCTTTTCTACTCCTACTGGCCACAGTCCGGCCCCCCTAAAGTCAGAAGGACAGTAAACTGGCCCTTTGTTTAGAAAGTTTGGAGACCCCTGGTTTAAAGGATACATATACATTGAATTTATTGCATTTAATGAAAATATCACTTTTGCCTTAATATGTGTAAAACCAAAAATTATATTGTGCATTTTATTATTTACAGAAACAGTAAATAAATGTTTTTTTGTTGTAGAACGCCTAGTCAAAATGCAGGGGACAGCAGCAGACCCAGTGAGCATCAGGAAGCTCATCAACAAAGAGGGGACATGCCAGGCAGGATGTCAGACAATAAATCTACAACCGTTTAAAAATAAATATAGCAATTTATGATTAACCATACAAAAAACAATACATCTTGTTGCACTCCCTTTTTTTTTTATTGTTAATTTATGTTCACTTGCATTAATTTAGCATTGTAATTTTTCCTGTGTCTATATGATAGAGTTAAACTGAATGTATAGTATTTTTTTTTGTTTTGGATAGAATAGGGAAGGGTTAAAACACCTGTCGGTCTATTTCCCTTTGGGGAGATTTTTCTTCACTTCCTGTCCTAGAAACATAATAGATTGTGAGAAGGGGATTCCCCCCTAGACAGCTGTCACATACTGGAAGATTTTAATTCACCTCTTGCTCAGCTGGCACCTGCAACGTTTTGGATGTGCCGTCATATTCTGTCCCAGTGACAATAGATAAATAGAGAGAGTAAAACTACTTAGTGGGGACACAGGCAGCAATCAAAGTTTACACAAGAGGGAAAGGATTGTGGTCCATCATAAAGTGCCCCTATTAATGCATCACCAAATATAAATATTCAATCAGGAAAACAAAAAAGGGAAAGGTGACTTCAAAATAGAAATATAATAAGGGTTTTGAATAAATGCAAAAAAACAAGTCACAAAAGGAAACCCACGTATGTCATAGTCCACAGGGAAAACTTGCATCTCAATTAACCTGAATTATGTAATTCTTCAGATATGTTCACACTTATTAATGCCAAGCATTGAGCTGGCTTATTTAGCCAGCATAGAGACATACACTACTGTGCAAACATTTTAGGCAGGTGTGAAAAAATGCTGTAAATTAAGAATGATTTCAGAAATAGAAGTGTTAGTAGTTTATATTTATCAATTAACAAAATAGAAAGTAAATGAACTGAGGAGAAATCCAAATCAAAGCATTATTTGGTGTGACCACCCTTTGCCTTCAAAATGGCATCAAATCTTCTAGGTACACTTGCACACAGTTTTTGAAGGAACTCGGCAAGTAGGTTGTTCCAAACATCTTGGAGAGCTAATCACAGATCCTCTGTGGATGTAGGCTGCCTTAAATCCTTCTGTCTCTTCATGTAATCCCAGACAGACTCAATGTTGAGATCACGGCTCTTCTTTATGCTGAAGATAGTTCCTAATGACATTGGCTGTATGTTTGGGGTCATTGTCCTGCTGCAGATTAAATTTGGGGACAATCACATGCCTCCCCGATTGTATGGCATGATGGATAAGTATCTGCGTGGATTACTCAGCATTTGCGGAAACCATTGATCCTGACCAAATCTCCAATTCCATTTGCAGAAATGCAGCTCCAAACTTGCAAAGAACCTTTACCATGCTTCACTGTTGCCTACAGACACTCATTATTGTACCGTTCTCCAGCCCTTTTCAAACAAACTGCCTCCTGCTACAGCCAAATATTTCCAATGTTAACTCATCAGTCCAGAGCACCTGTTACTATTTTTCTACACCCCAGTTCTTCTGTTTTTGTGCATAGTTGAGTCACTTAGATTTGTTTCCACATCAGAGGAATGGCTTTTTAGCTGCAATTTTTCCATGAAGATGGGTATATCTGGGTCCCACTGGTTATCACCAGTTCTTTGCTGATGATGATGATACTGCTAGACATCTTCTGAAGTCAAAGGAAAGTAAGCATCATGTGTCTTTTATTGAGTTTCCTTGGCCAACCACTGAGTCTACTGTCCTCAACATTGCCAGTTTCTTTGTGCTTCTTCAAAAGAGCTTGGAACCCCAATCTGCTTTGAAATATTTGCCCAGGAGAGACCTTACTGATGCAGTATTACTACCTCGTGTCTTGTTGCTGTGCTTAGTTTTGCCACGGTGTATGACCTGTGACATGAAACTGTCTTCCTCTACTTCACCTAAGTAGCAGGGTTTGGCTGTTCCTCATCCAGCCTTAAGCCTCCTACACAGCTGTTTCTGTTTCAGTTAATGATTGTGTTTCAACCTGCATATGAAATTGATGATCATTAGAACCTGAATGGTATATATTGGTTAATCATACACCTGCCTCTAATCCTACAAAATCTCTGACTTGCAAGTGCACAAAGTTTGCAAGTGTAAGAATTGATGCTGGTTTGAAGCCAAAGCGTAGCCCCACCAAATATTGATTTGATTTAGCTTTTTCTTCTGTTTGCTCACTTTTCATTTTGTAAATTGATAAAAAAAACAATAAAAATATATATTTTTGAAAGCATTTTTAACCACTTGCTGCCAAATCACGTACATGTACATGATTGACTTCAAGTGTTTATACTGGGATGATGCCTGCAGCTACAGGCATCAGTCCAGTATTATTTTTTTTCAGGAGGCTTTTATGTAAAAGCCATCCTAGTGGCTTTAGGGGCAGAGGAGACATCTGGGTGTCTATTAAACCCCAAGTCTCTCCATAAAGAGGACCTGTCACTGCCTATCGCTGCAGTGAGTTAAAAATGTAAAGAAACAGTGTAAAAATGTAATTAAAAAAAACTATGATAAATGCTTTATCTTCAGCACCAAAGCATTATGAAACAATACACTTTCTTCCAACCAGTGCATTAAAATCCAGGTAGATGGTCCGTTACATTGCCAATGTTTATGGTTTACCTGATGTTCTCTTTTTAAAAACTCATGAGGCTTTGCAGTCATTTTTCTAAACTACAAAAAAAATATACTTAGCAAGTATGAAAGAGTTAGTGTTGAGACTAAGCAGCTTTTCCACCGCAGCATGCAAGACAGACATACAATTGTTCATGATGTTGTACTATGCAGCTTGAAGGCAAAATGTACCGCTACTTTAAAGAATATTCACTGACAATAATCTTCCTAGTTTGTAGACCTGCTGAAAAGCCATTGTAGAAAAAGATGAAAATGAAATACAATCGTACCGCATATTTAGCAACTTTGATAACAAAAAGCTAAATTTCTGTAAGATAGGAATATTTTAAAATGCAATATGGAACATAATAGTGACAATTTAGTGAAACAGACATAAAGCATATATATTAATTACCACTAAAGAGCAAATGGGGACATTTTGGGGCCACTATGGACCCTCCCCTTTCACCTAATTGTCACCATTGGCCCAGAATCATTGTACCTTACACTTAATGGTGACTAATAAATAAATAGTATGCTGATCAGGGGCGGCCCATCCATTAAGGGTGCACGGGTGCCGCCTCCCCTTTCTATTACTGCCGCCACCCCTATTCATGCGTCTGGTCCCTTTCAGGACGCCGGTTGCTTGAATTACAGCAGAGTTTTTTTGTTTGTTTTTTGAGAGAGGCTCTAATAGGCTTCAAAATAGGGTGGGCTCCGGATGCAGAGCATTGTACTTGGAGCCCACCCAGGTGTGTTAAAATAGCAAATGAATATTCGCTATTCTAACACTGAACACTGACGCCTAGGAGGAGGAGGAGGAAGATGCACAGCGGAAACTGCCATGATCCACAGGAGGAGGAAGGAAGACAGACAGCTGCCCACCCACCCGTTTCCTAGATGGGGTAAGTGCGGGACTTTGATGTCCCGCCCGTCCTCCTGGGGGGTTGCCGTCGACCAACCGGGGGGGGGTGTTTGTTTGCCGCCCCCCCAAAAGAAAAAAACACCAGCCGCCACTGATGCTGATGACACTTTGCAATTTCTGAACCCAATGGCAATGCTATCCATCACAATTACTATGACACCCAGATTTTTTCTGGTTCAGTGCTGTAAAGAGTGCCTTGGATTTTTTGGACTTTGGATATTTATAAAAAGCACACAAGCAACAATAAAAACAATATAGACGTTTTAATGAAAATAAATATCTACAATGACACAGATAGCAATAAAAACCAGAACTGAGAGTTAAAGCTTTTTACAATCTATACAAAACATTTTTGGACTGTAAACGCAATGCATTATGTTTGGGAGCACTGAAAATGTTTTTTTTTTTTTTTTTTCTATTCAGGATTGTTGGCTAATATGAAATTGTCCTATGTGAAATGTATAACCTTTTAGTCTCCCTTACATCTAATAAGTGCTTGCTACTCTATGTTGAAGTGCTTGCTACTCTATGTTGTAGAACTGGGAACTTTATATTGCATTCTCCCTTCCAATTTCTGTTACAACATCATAATGGCACGGTTCACACCTCTAGTCTTCTAAAACAGTCTACAAAGCTCAAAAAAGCTGTTCATAATAACAGTAATTTTGTTATAAAAACTACAATTGGTATGACTTATTGTTTCCAGCATCAAAGCATTATCTTTTTAAGACACTGAAAGTATGAAATCAAAGCAATCAATGTGCTTTCATACCAGATAAATAGAAGATATATTAAAGACCATTTAAAAAAAATTAAGGTGTATTCAGAGCTCATCCATGCCACATCAGTTCTCATCCATGCCACATTAGTGCTCATCCGTGCCACATCCATGCCACATCAGTGCTCATCCAAGTCACATCCATGCTACACCAGTTCTCATCCATGCCACATCCATGCCACTTCCGTACCACATCAGTGCTCATCCATACCACATCAGTGCTCATCCATGCCACAACCATGCCAAGACAGGGACTGTAGGTTTGTTCTTAAGTTGAATCTGTTTGTAATTTGGAACAGGTACATTTTGTAAGTGTAGCTCCAGCCAAAAAAATCTATTTTTAAGCTTTTTGGAAAACATAGGGAAGGGTTATCACCCCTGTAACATTTGTTTTGCTGTCTGTGCCCCTGTTCAGAAGATTTCACCTCACTTTCTGCCCCAATGACAATTGGATTTTGAAAATTTGGGGTTAGTCAAATTAGTTTTGAAATGTATGCCCCTAGAACACCTGATGGTGCTCCCTGCTTGTTGGGCCTCTCTATGTGGCCTAGCTGTGTAAAAGTCTCACACATGTGGTATTGCCATACTCAGTAGCAGAATATAATTTGGTTGTAATTTTTGCTATGTACATGCTATGTGTTAGAAATATCTTATAAATGGACAACTTTGTGTAAAAAATAATGTGTTTTAATTTTCTTTTCACATTGTCCAAAAACTTGTGGAAAAAAAATGACATGTTCAAAAATCTCATTATGCCTCATAGAATATACGTTGGGGTGTTTTCTTTCCAAATGGGGTCATTTTTTGGGCGTTTCCATTGTCCTGGTGCTCCAGGACCTTCAAAACTGTAAGAGGTAGTCTAGAAATTAGATGTGCAATTTATGCTCCTAGAACGCCTGATTGTGATACTTGCATATTGGGACTCTACATGTGGCCAGGCTGTGAAAAAGCCTCACACATGCGGTATCGCCATACTTGGAAGGAGTAGCAGAATGTATATTGGGGTGTAATTTGTGGTATACCTATGCTGTGTGAGAGAAATAACTTGTTAATATTTTGTTTATTGTTAATTTTGTGAAAAAAATAAAAAAGAATCTTAATTTTGCAAAGAGTTGTGGGAAAAAATCACAAATTCAAAAAACTCACCATGCCTCTTACTAAATACCTTGGACTGTCTACTTCCCAAAAAGGGGTCATTTAGGGGGTATTTGTACTGTCCTGGCTTGTTAGGGTCTCAAGAAATGAGATAGACCGTCAGTACATCAGGTGCAATCAATTTTCAATGATTGGCACCATAGATTTTAGACTCTATAGCGCAACAATGGATGGGTCATAGTTAGCCTTTAGGTTACATCACCACTCCCAGGCATTGCCAGCCATTGTTGAGCATGCTCTCCTCTTCCCTGCAGCCAGTGCTGGCTGACACAGTGGAGTTTGTGTGACTGGACTGGAGCACCCAGAATATAGGTAAGTATATACATCTTCTTACATGGGTTATTCAGAATAGGTGTTAAGAGGGGGAAGGGAGCATTTTTAAGATTAGTTAGCTTTATCCTGAAATTCCACTTTAACTCTACTCACTAACTATATATCCATTTTGAGTAGATTCCAATGGGTTTAATAATATCAGTAATGTTTTATATTTATTGGAGTGGTATGGCTGTATTTCCCAGCAGAGCTTTTGGTTTCTACTTCCTTGCACAAGGTCATAAGGAAAGTGGTAGCAATTTGCAGCTGGATTCCACAATGCGTTGCTAATGCTGTGATAGGAGCATGCTGAGGCGATGTGTAGCCATCACTGTGCATTGCAATAGCTGCAGCAGATGGATGAGTTTGTACATTCCTTTTGGGGATATCTCACCACTGACATGCCCAATCATTAGAAGCAAATTTGGCAAGAACCTTGCAGGCCAAGGGAAATTCTTTACACTTACATAATGCTAAGTATGCTGTAAAGCAAGCTAAAACCCAATCAAAAACTGAGAAGTTTCTTATATTTAGAAGATGTTTGCATGTCCTCAGAGGGGGGTGGAAAGCAGATCTCACCTCATATTTTCAATAAATGGCATCTGATCATTTCCAAACTTCTTATTCTCAATTACCATTTTAACACATCTTAACGAGGACATGTCAAAACGAGTTTACTAATAAAGAATAAAAGAACATTATTTTGTTAATATGATTGCCTCAAATTGTGTGCTGCATGACAATTTCATTCTGTTTTGGAACTTATGCAAATATATGAGCATAAGTAATCCTTGTCAAGTAGTACATCTCTTCCTTCTCTGTCAGCTGTTGTCATTGGCACCTAGAACTGTCCCATTCCTTTATACTAAGTCCTTTGCAGGCCTCTAACTACATATATTACAGTAGGCCAAAGAATTTTAAAGAGATGTAAGTGATTTCTGACTGGATTATTCTCCATGATCAACCTTAGTAGGAAAAAAATTCTAGATAATCTGGATATTTCACTTGTCAGATGTATGAGATTGTCACAGATACTGCAAAAGTAGTAAGTCATCTTTAAAGGGATTGTAAAGTCAGAAGTTTTTTTATCTTAATGCATTCTATACTTACCTGAGGTCCCTCTCTGTCCAGTGATGTCCACGAGTGTGTCAGTTGTCCAGATTCTCCATCCTGATTGGCTGAGACACAGCAGCGGTGCACTTGGCTCATGCTGCTGTCAATCAAACTCAGGTAGCCAATCAGGGGAGAGAGGGAGCGGGGCCAGGTCAGGCTCCATGTCTGCATGGACACAGGGAGCTGTGACACAGCTCGGGTTCCCCCATAGCAAGCTGCTTGTTGTGGGGGCACTGAACATGAGGGAGTGGCAAGGAGTGCCAAAGAGGGACCCGAAAAGAGGAGGATCGGGGCTGCTCTGTGCAAATCCACTGCAACAGGGCAGGTAAGTATAACATGTTTGTTATTTTTTTTAGGGAAAAAAAAGAGCCTTTACAATAATTTTAAATATACTACAGTGATACATGTAATAAAAACAATTGAGATATACCTTCACTTACATATCTAATGTAAAGAACAAATATGGAGATCACAAATATTGCAATATTGGAAGAAAACTAATATGAAAAAAAATAATGAGTATTAGTAAGCTGACACAAAAATTAATTAAAGCTGAATTTCAGGAATTTGGCTCCTTTGAAAAAAGTCAAGGTACACTATGAGTTATGTCCAAGGAGCTGCATGACATTTGCATGACATCTCCTGGGCTTACCTCTATAATTTACATCTGTCAGTTTTATTGCTTCTTGGACGATGGCTGTATTTCTTGTGCTTCAGGTCTAAGCCTCTTCAACATTGTCAGTGTAGTCGCTATGCCCGCCCCTCCCCTTCTCCTGCTCAGTCACAGAAGCCTTTGTATACTATGAACTAATTTACAAAATACAAAGGCTTCTCTGAATGGGCAGCAGAGGGGGGGGGGTGGACATAGCTGCTCTGTGTGCCTCTCTCTCCTCTATCACTGCCCCACATCTCCTAGAACTTAACTTATAGTGTGTCTGCACTTTTTAAAAAGTGGCTTGATTCTTGGAATTCGGCTTTAACATTTCTAAATTGCTGAGGAATTTCTAACAAAGTGTGAACCTGAATTTGCTATAAGTGCAGAAAATGTTAACCTGTGTGTACATCATTTTTTTTTTCACCTTTGGATAGAATGGCTAAAACTCCTGTCAGTTTATTTTTTGCTGTCTGTATCTCATTGGGGAGAATTCCCTTTACTTCTTGTCCTAGAGATGCAAATAACTGGAAATCTTTACAAAGTCAATAGAATTCCTCTATAAGACAGGAACAGGTGTCTCTATTGGAAGATTTACCCTCACATCATGCTCTAGTGACAATGCTAACATTTTGGACCTACTATGTTTTCCTGTCTCAGTGGCAATGATAGCCAGCACAAACATAGAGGATAACTCTTCACTGCAGGGAAACAGCTTGCAACAACACTCAACAGGGGTTTGAATCCTTATCTGTACTGACCAAAACTATATATTAAAGTATATTGCAATACATACAGTTTAATATATAATTTACAAATGAAAGTGCCTTTCCCCAAAAATAATTTAACATGTAATTAATTGGCAGTGAAGACATTTCCTTTAAAAGTGTATCAACTGTATAGATGTTTAATGTTCATATATAGGTTTGCTACATTTTGAAATGCTAAACCAAAAGCTACTTGTAATTTCAGATGTGTACTTTTTCTCCAGCAGATGCTGTGAAATATCTAACTTTAGTTAACTAAGTAACATTAATGTAATGATTTATTGTTTTGTGATTAAATAAAAATAAAACTAGAAACCATTATAAAACCTAATGTACCTTGTTTTCCTGTTTTCTTTTGACATTGTATTCTGTCAACATTATTGTACATATTTCTTCTATACATGATGTGCCCTTAAGTCTGCACAGTGGTGTGACTTTTAACCAACTCAATACCTGACACTTTCACCCCCTTCCCGTCCAGGCCATTTTTAAAGTGATTGTAAAGGTTCAGCTATTTAAAAAATAAAAATAACAAACATGTCATACTTACCTCCACTGTGCAGTTTGTTTTGCACAGAGTGGCCCCGAACGTCCTCTTCTGGGGTCCCACAGCAGCTCTCGCGGCTCCTCCCCGCAAGAGCTAACTCCCTCTGGGAAGCTCTCTCCCAAGGGGGTTAGCTTGCGGGCACGCTCCCGTGCCATACAATCGCCGTCTATAGCCGCCAATTGTATGGCTCGACCCGCCCCCCAGCAGCCATGTCATTGGATTTGATTGACAGCAGCGGGAGCCAATAGCTGCGCTGCTATCAATCTATCCAATGAAGAGCCGACAGGACCTGGGGGAAAGCAATGTGGGATCACGCCCACGGAGATTCGGGTCTCAGGTAAGTAAAATGGGGGCTCGGGAGGGGGCGGTGACTGCAAGGTGTTTTTTCATTTTAATGCATAGGATGTATTAACCACTTAAGTCCCTGACCATTTGGCTGCCAAATGACCAGGCCACTTTTTGCGATTCGGCACTGGGTCGATTTAACTGACAATTGCGCGGTCGTGCGACGTAGCTCCCAAACAAAATTGGCATCCTTTTTTTCCCACAAATAGAGCTTTATTTTGGTGGTACAGTATTTGATCACCTCTGCGGTATTTATTTTTTATGCTATAAACGAAAATAGAGCGCCAATTTTGAAAAATAGCTATATTTTGTACTTTTTGCTATAATAAATATCCCCATTTAAAAAAAAAGCAAATTTTTTCTCAGTTTAGGCCGATATGTATTCTTCTACATATTTTTGGTAAAAAAAAATCGCAATAAGCGTATATTGATTGGTTAGCGCAAAAGTTATAGCGTCTACAAAATAGGGGATAGTTATATGGCATTTTTATTATTTCTTTCTTTTACTAGTAATGGCGGCGATCTGGGATTTTTATCGTGACTGCAACTTTATGGCGGTCACATCGGACACCGTTAACACATTTTTGGGACCATTGTCATTTTTACAGCGATCAGTGCTATAAAAATGCACTGATTACTGTAAAAATTACACTGGCAGTGAAGGGGTTAACCACTAGGTGGCGCTGAAGGGGTCAAGTGTGTCCTAGGGAGTGATTCTAACTGTTAGGGGGAGGAGCTACTAGTGACACATCACCGATCACTGTTCCCGATCACAGGGAACAGAAGATCCCTGACGTATCACTAGGCAGAACAGGGGAATGCCTTATTTACAAAGACATCCCCCTGTTCTGCCTTTGCCGACCGCAATCGCGGGCCACCTGGGAACATCGAGTTCCCAGGACCCGCAGGCACACTCATGAGGCACGCGGCAGGCGCGCGCGCCCGCTGGGCGGCAAATTTAAAAGGGACGTACAGGTACGCCCATTTGCCTGCCCGTGCCATTCTGCCGACGTGTATCGTCGTGCGGCGGTCGGCAATCGGTTAAGGTGAAAAACCACAAAGGTTTACAACCACTTTAAGTTTTCAGCACTGTCACACTTTGGATGACAATTGCTTCATTGTCATTCATAGTCATTCAAAATTATCCAGATTACATTGTTATCATTTTTAGAGACAGATAGAGCTTTTTTTTGGTGGTATTTAAACATCACAGGTTTATATTTTATTTTTTGTATATTATCTTTTTATTTATCAATTTTTCAGTTTGACAAGTTATACAATAGGTGTCTCCACCTTTCATTTTCATATCAGAGATAGTTCAAAACATACATTCCCTCCCCCCATCCCCACCCCTAATAAAAAGTTATAAATGTCCTACCCCTCCTCTCTCTCTCTCTCCCCCCCCTTCCCCTCCCGGTCCATCCTGGACTTAATCAATCCTATCTCAGCCCAAACCCTGGTTTCCCCCAGGGCTTAACACTCCATCATCAACACATATTCTCGTGATTTTTTAAACTCAGCCCACTTCCCCCATATGTTATTGTTTGCTTCTAGAGAGTCTTCCACTCTATGTATTGTTTCTTCTATTGAGCCCAGCCAGTCTATTTTTACTGCCCATTCCTTCATAGTGGGGGCTTCAGGGGTTCTCGATAATCTTGGGATCAGACTTTTAGCAGCATTCAGAAGATGGGGGACCAAAGTATTCCTGTATTGAACTATCTTTCTATCTGTATCGTTGAACAAGCATTTCCACGGATCATTCTGAATCTGTTCCCCTGTTATTTGATAGATATTGTCTATTACTCTCTCCCAATACGGCTGAATCTTCTCGCACTCCCACCAAAAGTGTGCAAAAGTCCCGAGAGCACCGCAGCCCCTCCAACAAGTTGGGCGGGTCTCTATGTTCACTTTATGTGCTCTCTGTGGAGTGATATACCATCTTGCTATTAATTTGTAGCACATTTCTACTGTCCTAACATCACTAAAAACACAACAGGCTATGTTCAAAATCTTATTCCTATGTTTATGTCAGGGCTCAGCCCTTCCTTCTCTGTGCTGGCAGCTCAGCTGTCAGTTAATTGCCAGCTTCCATCTCTCCAGTGATTCACCTGTTGAGGATCTGCTCGTCAGCTGCCTACTTAAGGACTTCCAGTTCATTTGCTCTTCGCCTTCGCCTGTGTTAACATCACTTCAGACTTCTCCTGCGTTCCAGCTGAAGACTTGCTTGACTGCTGTTCCCTCTGGCTACGGATCCTGCTTGCTGTCCTTTACCTTCTTCGCTGGCTCTTGGACTTTGGCTCGGCTACTACCTGATCCGGTTACTGAACTCTGGCTATGTTTTGACTATGCTTACTCTATTTACCTTTTTATTATTATTTATTATTAAACTAGTGTGATTTAACTGCACTTCTGTCTCCGTCTGATTCATGGTTCCTGACAGTAGGCGAAGGCCATGAATTCAGAAGATGCAGCCAATCCACTTGTCAATAATATTTTTTCCAGATTGGATGACCTGGATCATCGCATGGATCAGTTTGCCACGGCAATACAGACGCTCCTGAGTCACACGGCTCGTCTAGAGTCTCCCACTGTGGCCGCTCCGGTAGTCTCTGTGCAGGCACCCGCCTCGAGTATTACCTCTATTAGAGGTATGTCTGGTTTTGCCCCGCTTCCCCAGCGATTTGGGGGCGATCGAGTCCAACGCAGAGGTTTTCTCAACCAGGTTGAGATATATTTTGAGATGCTGCCCCAGGCATTTCCCACGGACAGAAGCAAAGTAGGTTTTGTGATATCTTTGCTTTCTGAGAGAGCCTTGGCCTGAGCAAGCCCTCTATGGGAGACGCAAAAACCCGTGATCCTGAGTTACCCAGAATTTGTGGCTTCCTTCAAAAGGGTATTTGACGTTCCCGCACGCTATGCTTCTGCTGCCAAGAGCCTCATGTCCATCAAACAGAGTATGAGGACGGTTGCCGATTACTCCATTGAATTCCATACTCTGGCAGAAGAGGTTGCGTGGAACAATGAGGCCCTCGTGGCTGCTTTTTCTCATGGTCTCTCGGATAACATCAAGGATGAGATAGCAGCCCGAGATATACCTACTGAGCTGGAGAAGTTGATTACATTTGCCATCCTCATTGACTCCAGACTAAGAGAAAGACCCCTCTGTTAAGGAGCGCTTGCGGAAGTCTCCTGCATGTTTGTCTCCGAGCTTTTCAGTCCCACCCTTGCCTCCCTCACCTCCCATGCCTCCTGGTACCGAGTCGGTCTGTGAAGATGAACCCATGCACTTGGGCTTCACGCGTCTCTCTGCGGATGAGAGAGCCTGGAGGAGGAGGGAGAGATTGTGCCTTTATTGTGGCCAGGCCGGTCACTTTTTGAAGTCTTGTCCTACCCGTCCAGGGAACGCCCGAACCTTGAGGTCCTGTTATGGACAGACCTTAGGTGGCGTTGTTTTGTCTCCTGTTGCCCAGAAGGATAAGCCCCTGGTTTTGGTTACCCTGTCTTGCGCTGAGTCGTCCATCAAGATACAGGCTCTAATCGACTCCGGGGCTGCAGGCCTGTTCATTGATGCTGCCTTTGTGTCTAAGCACTCGATTCCTCTGCAGCTGCGTGACACTCCACTTGCTATTGAGGCTCTTGACGGGAGACCTCTACAACCTGCCCATGTGACTCATGAGACTGTTCCGTTGTCTATGGCCATAGGGGCTCTTCACCATGAGATAATCCACTTCCAGGTCATTTCCTCACCTAAGTTTCCGCTGGTTATTGGTTATCCTTGGTTACAGAGGCACAACCCGTCTTTTGATTGGCTCCGTGCTGAGGTTTTGTCCTGGTCGCCACAGTGCAGTGAGAGATGCTTCCAGAAGGTAGCCAAGGTCCTGTGCACCTCTTCACTTTCCTCCCTGCCGGGGGAGTACCGCGATGTCTTTGATAAAGGTCAAGCCGGTACGTTGCCTCCACACCGGTGGTATGATTGCGCAATTGACCTTCAACCTGGTGCCATACCCCCTCGTGGCCGGGTTTACCCTTTGTTGGCCTTGGAAGATAAGGCCATGGGAGGAGTATGTTGCAGACACACTTTCTCAAGGTTTCATCCGCAAATCCTCGTCTCCTGCTGGAGCTGGCTTCTTTTTCATGAAGAAGAAGAGTATCGATTATAGGGGTCTCAATCGTTTCACCATTAAGAATGCCTATCCGATCCCATTGATTACAGAGTTATTTGACCGCCTCAAGGGAGCAACGGTCTTCACGAAGCTTGATTTGAGAGGGGCATACAATCTCGTCAGGATTAAGGAGGCCCACGAGTGGAAAACTGCGTTTTTAATACCAGAACAGGTCATTATGAGTACCTCGTAATGCCTTTTGGCCTCTGTAACGCTCCAGCGGTTTTCCAGGAGTTCATTAACAGTGTCCTCCGAGACTTGTTGCAGTTATGTGTGGTGGTTTATCTCGACGATATCCTCATATTTTCCAAGTCCCTGGAGAGCCACCACACAGATGTCTGTCAAGTGCTTCAGAAATTAAGAGACAACAATCTCTATTGTAAACTGGAGAAGTGCAAATTCCATTGTGAACAGATTCCTGGGTTATGTAATTTCCACTGCTGGTATTTCGATGGACCCAGAGAAACTTTCTGCAGTGCTACAGTGGTCTCGACCCATGGGTTTACGTCCTCTACAGCGCTTTCTTGGCTTTGCCAACTATTATCGGAAGTTTATTCGTAACTTCTCGTCTCTGCTCAAGCCCCTGACTGATATGACCAGAAAGGACGGTAACCCACAGAGTTGGTCTTCAGAGTCCATTAAGGCTTTTGAGAGTCTTAAGACCACCTTTGTTTCTGCTCCTGTGTTGGCACATCCTGATCCCACATTGCCTTTTATCCTTGAAGTCGATGCTTCTGAGACTGAAGTAGGCGCCCTTCTGTCTCAACGTCCTAGCTCTGATGGCGCTATGCATCCGTGTGGCTAATTTTCCAAGAGATTGTCACCTGCGGAGTGCAATTACGAGATTTGTGACAGGGAGCTTTTGGCGATCATTTTAGCCCTGAAAGAATGGAGACATCTCCTCAAAAGGTACCACTGTGCCGGTTCTCATTCTTACTGACCATAAGAATCTCACGTTCTTGTCTGAAGCTAAGCGCCTCTTTCCCAGAAGGGCACGATGGTCTCTTTTCTTGTCAAGTTTCAATTACATTGTCTCGTTCTTACCCGGTACTAAGAATGTAAGGGCTGACGCCTTGTCACGACAATTTTCCTCCACTTCCAAGATGGAGTCGGTTCCGGTTCCTGTGATTCCTCCTGATCGTATTCTGGCTACGGTTCGCACCAGTCTCACTTCTCCTTTGGGTGACAGAATTCTGGCTGCTCAGGTCGATGCGCCTCCTGAGAAACCTTGTGACCGCTGTTTTGTTCCCGAGAATCTCTGCACTGCCGTGCTTCAGACTTACCATTCTCCCAAGGCTGCTGGCCACCCTGGGAAGAATCAACTCTTTTGGGCCATTTCCCAACAATTCTGGGGGCCTAGTCTACGTGCCGTTGTAGCCGCCTTCGTAGCTGCCTGTTTCGTGTGTGCTCAGTGTAAGACTCCACGACGCCTTCCAGTGGGCCTCCTACAACCCATACCCTATGGTGAGAGGCCCTGGACCCACCTGTCTATGAATTTCATTGTGGAGTTACCCAACTTCCAGGGAAACACAGTTATCCTGATGGTGGTAGACCTGTTCTCGAAAATGTCTCACTGTATTCCACTTAAGAAGTTGCCTACGTCTAAGGAACTGGCTTCCATTTTTGCTCGGGAGATCTTTTGCTTACATGGCCTACCCAAGGTCATTGTCTCAGACAGGGGAAGTCAGTTTGTGTCCCGGTTCTGGCGAGCCTCTTGTGCACAGTTGGGAATTCAGCTTGCTTTCTCCTCTGCGTATCACCCACAGTCTAATGGGGCCGCAGAACGAGCCAATCAGTCCTTGGAGCAATTCCTGCGTTGCTATATTTCTGACCATCACAACAACTGGTCAGACGTCTTACCATGGGCAGAGTTTTCTCACAATAGCGCTCTGAATTCTGTTTCCCGGTTGTCCCCGTTTATGGCGAATTATGGTTTCCAACCTTCCATGTTGCCTGACTCGTTCCTCAGAGTATTCCTGCGTTAGAGGAACATCTCCGTGGCCTTCGTTCCACTTGGGTACAAGTCCAGGAGGCTTTGCGACAGGCTAACGAGAGGTACAGACTCCATGCTGACCGCAGACGCCTGCCTGCGCCTTCCTACCTGGTCGGGGACAGGGTCTGGCTGTCATCTCGCAACCTGCGACTTCGTGTTCCTTCCCTGAAGTTCGCACCTCGGTTTATTGGGCCTTTCCGTATCCTTCGCAGAATACGCTTACGCGTTGGACCTTCCTTCCAGTATGCGTATCTCTAATGTGTTTCATGTCTCCTTATTGAAACCTTTGGTCTGCAACCGTTTTACCACCTCTGTGCAACGTCCTCAGCCTGTACAGGTTGAGAACCATGAGGAGTATGAAGTACAGTCCATTGTTGACTCCCGTAGGTTCCGTGGGCGCATACAGTACCTGGTGCATTGGAGGTGTTACGGTCCGGAGGAACGCTCTTGGGTCACATCCTCGGACGTACACGCCCCTGTCCTCCTCCGTGATTTCCATAGACGTTTTCCCCTCAAGCCCGGTGGTCCTCCGAGGGGGAGGGGTCATTGAGGAGGGGGTACTGTCAGGGCTCAGCCCTTCCTTCTCTGTGCTGGCAGCTCAGCTGTCAGTTAATTGCCAGCTTCCATCTCTCTAGTGATTCACCTGTTGAGGATCTGCTCGTCAGCTGCCTACTTAAGGACTTCCAGTTCATTTGCTCTTCGCCTTCGCCTGTGTTAACATCACTTCAGACTTTTCCTGCGTTCCAGCTGAAGACTTGCTTGACTGCTGTTCCCTCTGGCTACGGATCCTGCTTGCTGTCCTTTACCTTCTTTGCTGGCTCTTGGACTTTGGCTCGGCTACTACCTGATCCGGTTACTGAACTCTGGCTATGTTTTGACTATGCTTACTCTATTTACCTTTTTATTATTTATTATTAAACTAGTGTGATATAACTGCACTTCTGTCTCCGTCTGATTCATGGTTCCTGACAGTTTATCTCCCTGTAAGGGGGCTATTTCCTCCTGCCATTTACCTAAGTATTTGGGTCCTGCTTCCTCTATCAGTATTTTATAGATTTTAGACACAGTCTGTCCCAAACTCCGTGGGGAGGAGAGAAGTTTCTCCATTGAGTTCATGTCGCCCTTTCCCCGCAGTGTTTGGGGGAGGGTCTGTGTGAAAAGTTGTATTTGTGCATATCTCCATCTATCTAATATTTTACTACCCCATTTCTGTGTTAACTCTGTGAATGTGCATATCCTATTTTCTGTCAACACATTGTGTAATAATATTTCATATTTTTTTGCCCATCTAATAAAGTATATGTGCTCATCTTTTCCAGGTTTAAAATAATTTGTATCTAATAAAGGAATTAAAGGTGAATTATATTGCCAGTGGTATACTTTACCCAGTCCATCCCATACCCTAAGCAAATGTTTAGTTAATGGGTTTGTGTTTTTTGACAGTTTGTGATACTGTCGTGGAATCCACACACTCTTCCTTAAGTCTACTTTACTTTGTGCTTTTTCAATTCCCACCATCCTTTCCCCTCTTTAATATGTGTCCAACTTATTATCCTGGAGATAACGATTGCCTGATAGTACTTCTCATAGTCTGGTGCTGCTACCCCACCTGATTTTTTCCCCTTTACCAAGGTTGTATATGAAATTCTAGGGTGTTTGCCCATCCAAATGTATTTGGATGTTAGATCCCTTAGTTTCGAGAAAAATTCCTGTGGGACTCTTATTGGGATCATTTGGAATACATATGTTAATTTGGGCAATATAATAATTTTTAGACATTTATCCTCCCTAGCCAAGATAACAATTTATATCTTAAGTTGTTAAATTGGTCTTTTACTTTATTTAATATAGGGATATAGTTTGCCTCGAATAGGGACTCCAATGAAGCTGTCAATTTTACCCCTAGGTATCCTAATTCCTTTTTACACCAAGCGAAGGGGAAAGCAGGCTTTTTTAACTAAACAAAATAAATAAAAACGAATTTCGGAAGTAACTAAATAATTGTATTTTTCGGACGAAAACGAAAATTCCGAAACAAAATATTTCAGTGTGCACATGTCTATTTTGTACTTGATTTGCAGCAGACTTTGGAAGTAAAATAATGATTTTCAAATGTATACAAAACACCATCAAATGTGGAACTGAGCTCTACTACATGTACTTTCATTATTGCTGGTAAATTCAAATGATGACTCATTGCACAGAGCTACAATGATATGCAAAATGTGTAGTAACCTACCGTGTTTCCCCGAAAATAAGACCTACCCCGAAAATAAGACCTACTCCGATTTTCGGGAAGGGCTGCAATATAAGCCCTACCCCGAAAATAAGCCCTAGTTTAAAGTGCTGGTGAAATACTAGAGTCCACTCTATAACATTGTGTTATATAGTGTAGACTGTGTGTGTGTGTGTGTGTGTGTGTGTTTATGTGATCTAGTGCCAAATACCTTCGGTATAGCGCTGACCTCTCAGCAGATCTCACGCTGCTCTCCTCTTCTCCTCTCCTGTCAGCGGGGGATCATGGGCCCCCCTCCCTCTGCATTCCTTAGAGCTGGGAAGAGGCCCCCGGCGTCTTCCAGGTTCCGATAAGCTCCCTGCATGCAGACCCCCACAACCACCGGGCAAGGGTTGTGGGGATGAGGCCCTTGTCCCCACCAACATGGGGACATCCTCCCCATGTTGAGGGCATGTGGCCTGGTATGGTTCAGGAGGGGGGGCGCTCTCTCGTCCCCCCTCTTTTCCTGCGGCCTGCCAGGTTGCGTGCTCGGATAAAGGGTCTGGTATGGATTTTTGGGGGAACTCCACGCCATTTTTTTTTAAATTTGGGGTGGAGTTCCCCTTAGAATCCAAACCAGACCTGAAGGGCCTGGTGTGGATATTTGGGAGAACTCCACGCATTTTTTTTTTTAAATTTGCGGCAGGGTTCCCCTTAATATCCATACCAGACCTGAAGGGCCTGGTAATTGAATTTGGGGGGACCCCCACGCTTTTTTTTTTCTTTTATCAATGACTGTTCTATGTATTGCCAGGAGCCGACAATTCATTATAGCCGCGAGTGAGTTTTAAATGACTTTTTTTCCTTCAGAAATGACACTTTGTGCAGGGACAGTTCTAAGCACGGGAAACAAGCGCGACTTTACAGGCATACTTTACACACAAGGAAACAATATACAGAAAATTCCGAAACAAAAGTTTATTGGCTGCCCTGCAGCTTTTAAAAACGCGCCATTACATCGCCGAACAACGGACCCGAACCCGAACATACAGTCACTTTGTTCGGGTTCGGGTCCGGGACCCAAAAATCCAAAAGTTCGGTACGGACCCGAACTTTACAGTTCAGGTCCGCTCAACCCTAGTTCTAATATATCTTTATATATTTATAATCTATTGAAATATTTGTGTGAAAATATTAAAAAAAAAAAATTCAAAGAACAGAAAAGTGTTTCTAAACCCAATAAATTTATATTTTCAGATCTTGATCTTTAAAGGTGACCATACACTAATTAGATTAGGCAAGAGCCTGTTTGATTTCCAAAAATTTGAATTAATTGTTTAAGTGCGTATTCCTATTACCTATTTTGCCAAAATCTCGAGTTGTACAGAGATTGGACAATCAGATTGCATAGTGCATGACCATCTTAAGTGCCAAATTTGGAATGTAGATGTGCCATGACCCACTTGTATTTTTACAACTGGACACAAGAACCTACATCTCTAGATACATACTTGTGCAGCAGAGTGGTGTAGTGGTTAGGACTTTCACCTTGCAGCAAAAAGGGTCGCTGGATCAAATCCCGCCCGTGACACCATCTGCCTGGAGTTTGCATGTTCTCCCTGTGCCTGCGTGGGTTTCCTCCAGGTACACCGGTTTCCTCCCACAATCTAAAAACATGCTGTAAATCGGATACTGTCTAAATTGGCCCTAGTATGCATGAATGTGTGTTAGGGACCCACACAAACACCACCCCATGTTAAAAACATTTTTTTTTTCTTAATTTGCAAATAAGGATCATCTCTTCCTCAGAGAACTTAGCAGCAGTACAAGCAACTTCCTGTAGGGGTGTGACGTCATTCCTGTGTGCTGGCCACCGCTTTCCGAGAACCACATATGCGCATACCTGTGCGCACACAGCAGTTGCGCATCTCATATACACAGCGGTCGTGCATCTACATGCATTTGGCGCATCTAGCTGCAGGAACTCAATTTTTATGGAAATTAATAGTAAAGCAGATGCAGATTTCCAGGACTGGACTAACAAATGTTTCTAGTAAAAGGCAACTGGTGTTTCCTATTAAACAAGGGCTAAATGGGCCATTGACATCTATCACAGTTGTACTTAGGAATGTGTCTTTGCAAATTTAAACTAAATTAAATCCGTTCTTATTTTTGTTTAGGGATAGAATGCAGAGTGATTAGAGGTCTGGTCAGTTTTTGGGGATGACTGTACCCCTGATAGGGTGAAGACAACTCCCAAATTTTGCCACTTTCTCCTTCAAATTTAATCACTTCCTGTCACATAGCCAAACAGGAAGTGAGGGTAAATCCCTACCAATGTCTTTCCTTGGGGACACACAGGTCAATCTAAATAGTTTCCCCATTATGTAAATTGCACTTTGGGGTTTATTTATTAAAGGCAAATCCACTTTGCACTACAAGTGCACTTGCTAGAGATCCGAGGGGGACATGCAAGGAAAAGGAAAAAACACCATCTTTGCTTCTACATGATTGGATGTTAAAATCACCAGTGCTTCCCCTCAGATTTTCAGCGACTACACTTCTACTGCAGAGTGGATTTGCCTTTACTAAACTCCAAACTACCTCATGATTTGGGGTGTACACAACAAAGTACTAGAGTGCAATTTGCTTAATGGGGACACTAGTTAGATTGATCTGTGTGTCCCCAAGAAAAGACATTGGTAGGGTTTTACCCTCACTTCCTGTTTGGCTGTGTGACAGGAAGTGAAGCCAATTTTAAGAAAAGGGACACAAAGCCCAACCTAAAAAAGACAAGCAGGGGTTCTAACACTCACTTTGTTTCCCTCAAATGCCCACAATTAGAATAGGATTGCCTTGAGCTCGATTTTAGCGCAGTGCTCTAAATCAGTGCTTCTCAAGTACCCCCAACAAGCCATTTTTACAGGTTTTCCTTCATCTTGCACATGTGCTTTAAATCACAGTCAATGGCTTGGTATTTTGGACAGCTATTCTAGATAAGAGAAATTCACAAAACATGTCCCGTCTGGGGTACTTGAGGACTAGGCTGAGAACCACTGCAGTAAAAAAGGAAAATTGAATACTTACCGCTCTGTATTTTTCCTTTCCTGGTGACTATCCATGGCAGCATACACACAATCCATGCATATGCTACCATGAAGGCACCAGGAAAGTAACTTTTAGACAAATCACACCCGTTTTGTTTTGACATGCCAATCAGCCTAGTTAAGCTGCAGCTGTGAAATCTGTTGCATGAAATAACAAAAAAAAAAAAACATCCAAATTTGCATCAAATTTTATTGGTCAACAAAACAGGACTTGGAAAAGAGCAAGTAAATCAAAAAGTTAAAAGGACTGTGCACACAAATGGACATCTATTAAGGATTGAAACATTAGTCACAACATCTTGAGAAAGATTTTGCAAAATAATGCAGCACAGACAATTAAATCCAAGTGAACAACCTACAAACGACACACATTAACATTAAAAAATATTTCAGGCGAAAATATCCCCCACCCTAAAAAAATGCAATAAACCAAAGTAAAAAAAACATCTGTTTTGCAAAGACATAACAAACAAAATACAAAGCGAAAATACATGTGTTACAAACTCAATAAGGACACCAAAATGTGCCTGCCGGCCTGCCTGCCTGCCTGCCTGCCTGCCTGCCTCACACAATCTTGCCTCTTTTCAGGGCAAGGTAAAGATTGCTATCTGCAAGCTTTATATAACATAGGTTTGTGTGCTAATGAGGCAATTGAAAACACATGCAAAGTCCATGAAATACACAAAACACATGTTCACCCAATGTAGAGAATGAACTTCAAAGTGGGCTCACCTGTTAAGGATGTCCTTAAATTACTAACCCAAAAAACACGCTCTATGAGCATGCCCAGAAACATCCAAGTGCTGTTCACAAACAAAAAGCACCAAAAAAAGCAAAGTCCCTGAGCATGCCCAGACCAACCCAAATGCATTTCACACACCAAAAGACACATGAACATATCAAAGTCCCTGCGCATGCTCAGACCAACCCAAATGCAGCTAGCACAAAATAAGCCACGCCCCTGTCCAAAATGAAGCACATCACCCAGCATGCTACTAAATTAGAGATGGGACAACCCCCCCCCCCAGGTCCAGGGGGGAAAACAAAGAGCCTAACATGGGCAAAAGTTAGACAACAAATACCATTGCAGTCTATGGGAACTGTTTTGTTAATTTTGCTAGTCCCCACTTGGCTGCCTTATCTTCTAGTTATTGGCCTTAAAATGGGTATGGGGGCCCAGGTCCCACCCTAAGGGACATATATCAATGTCACCAATTTGGAGAACCCCAAAAATGAAACAAGGAGAAGTGCCTTTAAATATGCCAAATTGCTTAAGGGCCAGTTCACACCACATGCAGTCCAGTGCGTTTTTTTATTCATCGAAAACGCATGGAAAGTAGGTTATATGTTTTTCAATGGCATAGTTCACACCATTGCTTGCAGTTCCAGTGTGTCCCAGTTCCAGAAAATAAAGTAGAACATGCTGCATTTTTCCTGCACTGGACTGTACTGGAACGCTGTAAAACGCATCATAAACGCACATGAATGCATCAAAAACGCGCATGCAGAAAGGCATCTGGACTGCATTTCTATAGAGTGAACTTGCCCTAAAGATATTAACTTGTGGGGGGGGGGGGGGGTTACTCTGCCTGCAAGTGGTGCATTTGTAGCATGTATCCAAAATGCTGCTTCAAAGATGTACGGCTTTAGAGCAAACTTACAAATCGACATTGCAGCTGCAAGATTTTAACTCCAAAAAAAAAAATAGCCTGCCCCCCCCCAATACATACATGGCCATTTGGGTCTGGAAAGGCTTAAAATGAGAACCCCCACGTGAAAAATACCACCCCCTCCCACGCAAACAAACCCCTAGCCAAACACAGCAAGACAGCTAATGAAATGCTTGGGGGCAGGAGGGGCTCGGGCACCCCAAAAGTGGTTTGGATTGGTGAAGGCAGCTCACAGCCTTTGGAGAATGGAGTGGAGTGTAGAGTTCCCCTTTAAAAGCAAAAACTAGCCCAAATAAAACATATGCATTAGAAGGGGGAGACGAGCATTGGAGTTCCCCTTTAAAAGCAAAAACTATCCCAAAGATAACATATGCTTAGAAGGGGGAGACATAAGCATTGAAGAATGGAGTGTAGAGTTCCCCTTTAACCACTTAACAACCACCTGCCGACAAATAACGTCGACAAGGTGGTTGCTTAACTCTGGGAGGACGTTATATAACGTCCTCCCAGAATCGCGCTCCCGCGCGCCCCCTGGGGCGCGCACACGGGAAACTCCGTGACCGCCGGGTCCAGAGGACCCGGCGGATCACGAATCGCGGTAAATCGCCGCTGATAGCGGCCGTTTACCACGTGATCGCTCCGTCAAATGACGGAGCAATCACTTGTAAACAGACCGGTGTCATTTGATGACGCCGGTTCCTCCCTCCCCTCTCTGTACCGATCGGTACAGTGTGAGAGGGGAGGGGGAGGGAGCGGATGGCAGCAGCAGCACTGTGGGCTGGATCTGTGACAATTGCAGTCACAGATCCAGCCATCCATCCATCCCTGCTCAGCCATCCCTGTGCTATACCCTGCCAATACTCTGCAATACACCCTGCCAATACTCTGCAAAATACCCTGCCAATACTCTGCAAAATACCCTGCCAATACCCTGGTGCAATACTCTGCAATACCCTGGTGCAATACTCTGCAATACCCTGGTGCAATACTCTGCAATACCCTGGTGCAATACTCTGCAATACCCTGCGCAATACTCTGCAATACCCTGCAAAATACTCTGCAATACCCTGCGAAATACTCTGCAATACCCTGCGAAATACTCTGCAATACCCTGTGCAATACTCTGCAATACCCTGCGCAATACCCTGCAAAATACTCTGCAATACCCTGCAAAATACTCTGCAATACCCTGGTGCAATACTCTGGTGCAATACTCTGCAATACCCTGCGCAATACTCTGCAATACCCTGCGCAATACTCTGCAATACCCTGCGCAATACTCTGCAAAATACTCTGCAATACCCTGCACAATACTCTGCAATACCCTCCACAATACTCTGCAATACCCTCCACAATACTCTGCAATACCCTCCACAATACTCTGCAATACCCTCCACAATACCCTGCCATACACCGCAATACCCTGCCATAGTCCGCAATACTCCGCAATGCCCGGCAATACTCCACAATGCCCGGCAATACTCCGCAATGCCCGGCAATACTCTGCAATAACCACTTCCCGCCCTCCGGCCGTCATATGACGTCCTTGACTTTGTGCGGGGATATCTGAATGATGGGAGCAGCTACAGGCATCATTCAGATATCAGCTTTTTCAGCCGGCGATTCCCTACACCATAACAACAATCATAGTGGCTGTTCCGCCGCTTGATCATTCTTACGGGAGGCGAGAGGGGATGTCCCCCCCCCCGCCGCCCTCCGGTGCTTCTACCGACTCACCGCTACGATCAAAGCCAGGATTGTTGTTTTTTTTTTTTGTATTTTTTTCAGGCTTCCCAGCCTAGAGGTGAGATGTGGGGTCTTATTGACACCCCCCCCCCATATCTCACTGTAAAGAGGACCTGTCATGCCATATTCCTATTACAAGGGATGTTTACGTTCCTTGTAATAGGTATAAAAGTGATCAAAAAAATGTTTGGTGCGGAAAAACATGTCAAACTAAAATAAATAAAGTAAAATGAAGAATATTTTTTTTTTTAAAGTGCCCCTGTCCCCGTGAGCTCGCATACAGAAGCGAACGCATACGTAAGTCCCGCCCACATATGAAAACGGTTTTCAAACCACACATGTGAGGTATCTCTGCGAACGTTAGAGCGAGAGCAATCATTTTGGCCCTAGACCTCCTCTGTAACTCAAAACATTTAACCAGTAAAAATATTTAAAGCGTCGCCTATGGGGATTTTTTAAGTAGCGAAGTTTGGCGCCATTCCACGAGTGTGTGCAATTTTTAAGGGTGACATGTTAGGTATCTATTTACTCGGCGTAACTTCATCTTTCACATTATGCAAAAACATTGGGCTAACTTTACTGTTTTAAGCACAAAACATTTTTTTTCCGTAAAAAACGCGTTAAAAAAATTTCTGCGCAAATATCGTGCGAGATAAAAAGTTGCAACAACCACCATTATATTCTCTAAGGTCTTTGCTAAAAAAACATATATAATGTTTTGGGGTTCTATGTAATTTTCTAGCAAACAAATGATGATTTTTACATGTAGGAGAGAAATGTCAGAATTGGCCTGGGTGCTCCAGAAGGCCTGAAGGTGCTCCTTGGATGTTGGGCCTCTGTATGTGGCCACGCTGTGTAAAAGTCTCACACATGTGGTATCGCCATACTCGGGAGGAATAGCAGAATGTGTTTTGGGGTGTAATTTGTGGTATGCATATGCTGTGTGTGAGAAATAACCTGCTAATATGACAATTTTGTGAAAAAAAAATCTTGATTTTGCAAAGAATTGTGGGAAAAAATGACAACTTCAAAAAACTCACAATGCCTCTTTCTGAATACCTTGGAATGTCTTCTTTCCAAAAAGGGGTCATTTGGGGGGTATTTGTACTTTTCTGGCATGCTAGGGTCTCAAGAATTGAGATAGGCCGTCAGTACTTCAGGTGTGATCAATTTTCAGATATTGGCACCATAGCTTGTGGACTCTATAACTTTCACAAAGACCAAATAATATGCACCAATTTGTACTTATTTTTACCAAAGATATGTAGCAGCATAAATTTTGGCCAAAATTTATGAAGAAAAAATAGTAATTTGCAAAATTTTATAACAGAAACGAAAAAAAAATCATTTTTTTACAAAATTTTCAGTCTTTTTTCTCTTATAGCGCAAAAAATAAAAAACCCAACAGTGATTAAATACCACCAAAAGAAAGCTCTATTTGTGTGAAAAAAGGACAAAAAATTCATATGGGTACAGTGTTGTATGACTGAGTAATTGTCATTCAAAATGTGAGAGCACCGAAAGCTGAAAATTGGTCTGGTTATTGAGGGGGTTTAAGTGCCCAGTTGTCAAGTGGTTAAAAGCAAAAACTAGCCCAAATAAAACATATGCATTAGAGGGGGAGGTTAAATGCCCTTTTAGGAGGAGCGAGAGTCTACATAATTTTAACAAGGTACATGTCACATGTTAACAACGTAACACGCTAACATGACCTGTGTGCAAATATCCTTAAAAAAATACATAACAGTGAACCAGCGTTAAAAAAAAAAAGTAAAGTTTAGAGGTGCGCCTGTTCAACCCCCGCAAATGCATTTACGTTACTTGACATTCACTAAGATTTTGGCAGCCCAGTGAACCAACGCATTTAAACGTGCGCAAATGCGGCTTGCGCATGCGCAGTGCATAAATAGACCTCACGCAGTTCTAAACGTACTTGCAGGCGCAGCAGGCTTGTTCAGAAAAAGTTGATTTCTCATTCTATTTTGAGCATATTTGTTACTTGGGCAGTTGTTACTATACTTCCTCACATCACCCCATATCACCCCATAATATTGTCACTTCCAGCTTCTTTTAATTTAGATTTGAAGATGCCGTGCGCCAGCTCCAGAGTGGCGCACTGATCGCCTCCTCCCGTGCGCCGAGATTACTTTAGTAAATGGGGAATAGCGCTGTGTTACCGGCGCACACGTTTCGTAAATACCAAAACGTACGTTGTGCCTCGGCGTGCAACTCAACTCATCAGTAAGATTGTCTATTACAGTGCACCATCCTGTGGTAGGCAGTGCATTCCCCCCTTTTTTTTAATCTGTAAAAGTTAAAGTCAGTGAGTGCTCTGTCTGACACAACATGGTGCAATTTGCACCATAATAGCCAACCTTACTGAGGAGGTGCAAAGGGCACCATCTCCTTGTAGGTAGGCAGCACACTCACATTGCACCTATTCAGTTTGGGCACTACTACTGGACAATAGCCAACAGCGTTCATAAAAACTGGAAAAAGGAAAAAACTGAAATCAGGTTCGATTTTCTAAAGGACCTGATAAAATACAATTAAGGATGTGATTGCTTACTAGGGGCAACACATATAGTTTTTCCTTTTTCCAGTCTTTATCATTTTGCCGCAATTTTGGACCCCCAAAGCACCCTCCCCATGTTGAGGGCATGTGGCCTGGTATGGTTCAGGAGGGGGGCGCTCTCTCGTCGTTGTCCCCCTTTTCCTGTGGCCTGCCAGGTTGCATGCTCGGATAAGGGTCTGGTATGGATTTTGGGGGGGTTGCAGGGTTCCCCTTAAAATCCATACCAGACCTGAAGGGCCTGGTATGGATTTTGGGGGGGCCCCGTGTCTTTTTTTTTAAAACATTTTGGCGCGGAGTTACCCTTAAAATCCATACCAGACCTGAAGGGCCTGGTATGGATTTTGGGGGGACCCCCACGCCATTTTTTAAATTTGGCACAGAATTCCCCCCCCCCTAACCATTTCAATACACTGTGTTATATAAACTACACTGCCTGCACTGACTGAATATAGAGTCTACACTGAATATATAGTCTACACTAAATGCTGATTATATATATATATATATATACACACCGTATATACTCGAGTGTAAGCCAAATTTTTCAGCACATTTTTTTGTGCTGAAAATGCCCCCCTCAGCTTATACTCGAGTCACCTTTTTGCGCCTGATCTCCTGGACTTTGGTGACCGACTTGGCACACATATAGCCCCACTCCTTCTCTACAAGTGTGCAAAGTTTGTTGTCTGGGGGACCTACAGCCGGGGAGCACCGATTTTTCAAAGCCGGGCACCCCTTCCATAGACTCCAATGTTAAACAGTAATTTCTCCCGTAAATTTGGGGACACTGTACCGGCCAGTACTTTGCACACATGTAGCCCCTGTTCTCCTCTATAAGTGTACAAAGTTTTCTGTCTGGTAGACCTATGGCCGGGGATCACTGATTTTTCAAACCCGGGTACCTATTCCATATACTCCCATGTTAAACGTAAGTCTAGTCATGGGCACAGTGAGGCATGGGCACAGTGAGGCAAAGTGAGGCACAGTGAGGCATGCAGATGGACACCCTAGGGTATACTCGAGTCAATACGTTTTCCCAGTTTTTTGTGGTAAAATTAGGTGCCTCGGCTTATACTTGAGTATATATATATATATATATATATATATATATATATATATATACACACACACACACATACAGTATCTCACAAAAGTGAGTACACCCCTCACATTTTTGTAAATATTTTATTATATTATTTCATGTGACAACACTGAAGAAATTACACTTTACTACAATGTAAAGTAGTGAGTGTACAGCTTGTATAACAGTGTAAATTTGCTGTCCCCTCAAAATAACTCAACACAGCCATTATTGTCTAAACTGCTGGTAACAAAAGTGAACCCCTAAGTGAAAATGTCCAAATGTCCAAATTGAGCCCAAAGTGTCAATATTTTGTGTGGCCACCATTATTTTCCAGCACTGCCTTAACCCTCTTGGGCATGGAGTTCACCAGAGCTTCACAGGTTGCAACTCGAGTCCTCTTGCACTCCTCCATGACGATATCACAGAGCTGGTGGATGTAAGAGACCTTGCACTCCTCCACCTTCTGTTTGAGGATGCTCCACAGATGCTCAATAGGGTTTAGGTCTGGAGACATGCTTGGCAAGTCCATCACCTTTACCATCAGCTTCTTTAGCAAGGCAGCGGTCGTCTTGGAGGTGTGTTTGGGGTTGTTATCATGTTGGAATACTGCCCTGTGGCCCAGTCACCGAAGGGAGGGGATCATGCTCTCTTCAGTATGTCACAGTACTAGTTGGAAATCATGGTTCCCTCAATAAACTGTATCTCCCCAGTGCCAGCGGCACTCATACAGCCCCAGACCATGATACTCCCACCACTATGCTTGACTGTAGGCAAGACACACTTGTCTTTGTACTCCTCACCTGGTTGCCACCACATACGCTTGACACCATCTGAACAAAATAAGTTTATCTTGGTCTCATCAGACCACAGGACATGGTTCCAGTAATCCATGTCCTTAGTCTGCTTGTCTTCAGCAAACTGTTTGCTGGCTTTCTTGTGCATCATCTTTAAAAGAGGCTTTCTTCTGGGACAACAGCCATGCAGACCAATTTGATGCAGTGTTCATTGTATGGTCTGAGCACTGACAGGCTTACCCCCCACCCCTTCAATTACTGCAGAAATGCTGGCAGCACTCATATGTCTATTTCCCAAAGACAACCTCTGGATATGATGCTGAGCACATGCACTCATATTCTTTGATCGACCATGGAGAGGCCTGTTCTAAGTGGAACCTGTCCTGGTAAACCGCTGTATGGTCTTGACCACTGTGCTGCAGCTTTGTTTCAGGGTGTGGGCAATCTTCCTATAGCTTAGGCCATCTTTATGTAGAGCAACAATTCTTTTTTTCAGATCATCAGAGAATTCTTTGCCATGAGATGCCATGTTGAACTTCCAGTGACCAGTATGAGAGAGTGAGAGTGATAACACCAAATTTAACACACCTGCTCCCCATTCACACCTGAGACCTTGTAACACTAATGAGCCACATGACACCAGGAAGGAAAAATTACTAATTGTGTCACGGAGATCCAGAAACAGGCGCCCCAGACTTCCTGGTTCCCGAATGTGGGTGCATTCTGCGGGTGCGCGCGTTCCGCAGGTGGCGCCAGAAGGCCTATTTAAACCTGTCAATGACAGACAGCCCCTGCTGTCTGCTCTACAGCGTTTAGTACCTGAGAACCTGATCCTAAGACTTACCCGCATCTGACCCGGCTTGCCTGTGACCTCTCCAGTTTTCCGCCTGCATCTGACCTCTGGCTTGTTGTGACTTCTCCTCTGCCTGATCCTCCAGTACCTTTGCTGCCAGCCAGTTAACCGACCCGGCTTGTCTGACCAATCTTACCACCCCTGGTTCCAGTCCTGTCTGCTGTGTTCCTGTGTTCCTGGTTCCAGTTCTGCCTGCTGGTTTCCTGTGTTCCTGGTTCCGGTCCGGTCTGCTGTAGCTGTCCCAGTTCTGCTTGCTGTGTTCCTGTGTTCCTGGTTCCAGTCCTGTCTGCTGTAGCTGTCCCAGTTCTGCTTGCTGTGTTCCTGGTTCCAGTCCTGTCTGCCGTACTTCCTGTGTGCCTGGATCCAGCCCAGTCTTCGGAATTACCTCTACCTTGATCCTGCCAGGCACTCGTACCCCTCCTACCTCCGCGCCTTCTGTTTACACTACCAGGCGCCGCTGGTGGGAGCCGTAAGGGAGGCCTTCCTCTGCAAATCCGGGCTCGTCACCGTCAGGTACGTGACAAATTGGGCCCAATTTGGACATTTTCACTTAGGGGTGTACTCATTTTTGTTGCCAGCGGTTTAGACATTAATGGCTGTGTGTTGAGTTATTTTGAGGGGACAGTAAATTTACACTGTTATACAAGCTGTACACTCACTACTTTACATTGTAGCAAAGTGTAATTTCTTCAGTGTTGTCACATGAAAAGATATAATAAAGTATTTACAAAAATGTGAGGGGTGTACTCACTTTTGTGGGATACTGTATATTCTAGACCAGTGTTTCTCAACCCCAGTCCTCAAGGCACACTAACAGGTCAGGTTTTCAGGATTTCCCTCAGATGAAACAGCTGTGGTAATTACTAAGGCAGTGAAACTGATCAAATTACCTGTGAAAACTAATGGAAATCCTGAAAACATGACCTGTTGGGGCGCCTTGAGGCCTGGAGTTGAGAAACACTGTTCTAGACTGTATGTGTATACAAATACACTGCTTGCACTGACTAAATATAGAGTCTACACCGAATATGTAGTCTACGCTAAAAGCAGAGTATATATACTAGACTGTATCTATATATATATATATATATATATATATATATATCAAATACACTGCTGCTAACTAACCTGCCTGCCTAATCTAGCTCAATCTATCTCCGTCCACACACTATACACGGCCACTAAGTAAGCAGTCTTATATAGTGTGGGGCATGAACTTAGTCCCTCTGAGCCACCCTGCCTTTGGCTACTTATGGCTCTCTCAGCACTGTTATTGGCCAAAGCATGCAAGTCAGGTGCATGCTTTGACCAATCATCATACAGCAATGCCTTGCGATCTCACAGTGCATTATGGGGCTTTCCGCGGTGCTCGAATTTCCCACGACCGCCCCATAATATTCGCTGTTCGGCGGACGGGCGAACACCCGATGTTCAAGCTCATCCCTAATTCTGAAGAAAGAAGAACACACTGGATGGGGATCGGATTGGATGACAGTCGGATGGAAACAGACATGGAGTCCGTTTTTATCCGACTGTCATCCAATCCGAAACGCTGGATGTATGGGGAATGGATCCCCATCAGTCTGTATTTAGCAGACAGGATCGGATTGGATGTCGGAGGGTGTCAGCAGAGACATGTCTGCCTGAAAAACTGAGGGTAAAGGTTAAATTAAATTTTTTGACGTAAGAAAGATGTAATACTTACCTGCCCGATGCAATCGTTTTGTACAGAGCAGCCCCAAACCTCCACTTCTGGGGTCACCCGTCAGTGCCTTCCTTCCTTCCGAGTGCCCCATAGCAAGCCACTATGGGGACACTCACGTGTTCTCGATCCCAAACCTGGCTGTCTGCGCCTATTGTACACACAGCACAGCTCAGCCTTGCCCCTGCTCTCTCCTCACAAGAATTGATTGACAGAAGCAGGAGCCAATGTCTCCCACTGCTGCTTTCAAGTCGTGTGAGAAAGGATAGAGAGAGTAGCGCTGCTGTTTTCGGCACAGTGCTGGACTGAAATCAGGCTTGGATAAGTATTTGGGGGAGCTGAGGGGGGACCTCATCACAGAATATTTTTTACTTGAATCTAGAGAATGCATTAGGGTAAAAAAACTTCTATCTTTATAACCACTTTAACTCTCCAAGATCTGGATGTACTGATTCTTTAAATGCATTAGTAATAAGTAAGAACAACCTGCTGAACAGACATTTGGGCAGGAGTTATGAGTGCTGCTCTAGACTGATAAATGTTTGAGAAATACATGTAACCAACTTTGAGGTTAATGTACAAAAATTATTATTCCTTGAGGGCCAGTTCACACCATAGAAACGCAATCCGGATGTGTTCCAGGTGCTTTTGGTACGTTTTTACTGCAGTCCAGTGCTTTTTTTCACCACTCTTTTTTATTAACTTTAGATGAGGACAGGTGTGTTCCAGTGCGTTTTTGGCACATTTAGGTGTGTTCCAGTGCGTTTTTGATGCGTTTTACAGCGTTCCAGTACAGTCCAGTGCAGGTAAAATTCAGCATGTTCTACTTTTTTTTCTGGAACTGGAACGCACTGAAACTGCAAACACTGGTGTGAACTATGCCATTGAAAACCATATAACCTACTTTCCATGCGTTTTTGATGCAGAAAAAAAACGCACTGGACTGCATGTGGTGTGAACTGGCCCTTTGGACTGGTAAATCTAAAGATATTTTATTATGTCTATCAGAGAGAGCAGAAAATTGAGCCACATGCAGTGGAGATAAAATAGCAATTTATAAAATTATTTAGGTCTCATGCTGGCTCTTTAAATGTAGTACTTTCTGAGTTACCTAATCTGAAACAAGCAACAAAAAATAATTCTGATTTTGATTGGTGGCATGCTTGTTCTGGGTCAGTGACTCAGAAACACTGAAGCTAGCCACAGCCAGTCAAATAGCATTTTCCAAAAGTCAGCAGTGGAAACGATCATATTTCCTCTATGACAGGTACACTTTCAATCACTAAACAAAGGGTTAACATAGGAATAGTTAATGAACAAGTGATCAGCTTGATCACTCATTAATGGATTAGATAAATAGGTGCTTCAGCAAATAGTGTTGCATGTAAGCTGGAGCTCTTTCTAGGTGAGTATGGCCACTGAATTTGGCATTAAAATAAAAGTGGAAACTTTTAAGAAGCAATTTTTTTTTTTTTTTTTTTTAATTGGTAGTTCTATAACCAGCTTTTCCCTGTAATGTGCATGTGATGTTGCACTGACTTGATAGACAATTGCTCTCTTTAATACATATGCTTGGAGGGGGGAAGTTGGTCTAATAGCTGCTAAAGGGGAAACATTTGGTTTAAGGAATGTTTTATATCCAGGTTTGTCAAATTCTTTTCTTTGACCCATGTTCAAGCCTTCTGGTCACAAGGCGATCATAATGAGAGATCATGTGCTGGGTAAACTACACTGATATAAAAGGATTAGACTGGGCAGGAAAACTCTCCTGACTCTCTCCAAAGGTTTATCAGGTAATGGACCTGAAAACAAACTAAAGGACATCTTTTAACAATCAACTTTTAAGTGCAGATGCAATCATTTTGATGTAAAGGTATGTGATGTTTAAATTGGTGGGGATACTAATGAGAGAAAATTAAGATCGTGTGTGTTAAAAAAAAAAAAAAAAAAAAAATGCAGCAAAATAAAATCTTTAGAAGTAATGAAAAATGAGAGCCTACATTTCCTTCATATAAAGTTTACATATTTAGCAGTTTCACAAATAGAATTGACAAGCTTACATTAAATATTTCAGCTCTAAAGAACTTTATTATATAAAAAAAAAAAAAATTTTTTTAGAGCTGAAATATTTAATGTAAGCTTGTCAATTCTATTTGTGAAACTGCTAAATATGTAAACTTTATATGAAGGAACTGTAGGCTCTCATTTTTCCTCTTTTTTTTTTCCATTACTTCTAAAGATTTTGCTGCACTTTTTTTTTTTTTTTTTTTTGCTAAAAATTTGGGATGACTTAAAGATAAAGTGCTTCCAAAGATGCTGTCTTTTAACTAATCAGAATTGTCATTTTAATATTACAAGATAAAACATTCTTATTTAGAGTTTTTTTTTTTTTTTTTGTTGTTTTTTTTAACGGGTCTTTTTGAATACGTATGTGCAAATATAGGGTTTTTATGGCTTTTGGACAATATTTATTCCCCCACCCCATATGATTGGTGGGCAAGTAGAGGCTAAGCACGGATGTTAAATGGACTAAAAGTTGTATCGACTTGTCACTAGCAGGGATTATAAGACGCATGCTTTATTGTACAAGTCTCAGAAGTAATTATTGTGTGGGGGAAACTGCCTGGGTGTGGCTTTCATCCATAAAACTTTAGTTGAAAGCTGTGTTAGAGCACCACTGATTCATTAATCTGTCCTTCTACTCTTGTGAAGGTAAGACTACAAATTTTTTTTTTTTTTTTTTTTTTTTTTTTTTTCCTTTTTAATGTCCAAAATATTTTGCTGCCTTGCAGCTTCATTACATGCATATTATACATTTTGTTTAACTGACTCGAGCGTACGATCACAGCCATCAGATTAGTTAAGCTTGGTGTGAAAATCACTTGTTCTGTCTGAGCAAATGCTTTTTATAATCCCTAATATGGCAAACATCGGTTAATATGCCTATTAGATATGCTGAGTTAAAAAGGAGGGGCCCTTCATCAAAGCTGGTAAAATTTTACTGCTAAGCTTTATTAGGCTTCATTTCAGAGGTTTTATGTAATCTAGTTAGATGAGAACTGGTGTTGTCAGAGTTATAACATTTATCTGTTCTTCTACAGCTGTGACTGTCTACCAAACAATGATGTTGTGCTACATGTCTTGGCGTACCTTTGCGGTGGCATTTGTGGTTGCCCTTTTTCATGACCTGATTTCTGCACAATTTCCTCGTCCGTGTGTGACTCAAGAAGCCTTAACTAGTGGAGAGTGCTGTCCTGGTCTCTTTCCCCAACAGTCTCCAAATCCTGCTGACCAGTGTGGCTTTACTGTTGGCCGGGGGCTATGTGTGCAAGTTACAGCAGACTCCAGACCTCATGGACCCCAGTATACACTTGATGGTCTGGATGATCGTGAACGTTGGCCTCTCCGCTTCTTTAACAGGACTTGTTTGTGTAATGGACGTTTCTATGGGTACAACTGTGGAAGCTGCAGACCGGGATGGACTGGTGACAACTGTGATCAACCGCTTGTAGTTGGTAAGTGAACAAAAACCATATTGACAGTTAAATACTGGGGGGAACCATATAAATACCTGTTAACACAGACCTCATATTAACCGGTCAGACAAATCCCCATTTTTCTGATTGCAGTAAATGGCATTTGCTAATCATTTCAGGTGTTTGGAAAATAGTTTATGCAATAATTCACTTGTATGTAACCACACATTCTCTCTATTACAGCTTCTTGGTGCACATTTGTAGCCATAACTTTTATACTGACAATTTATTAAATTTCTTTCCCGTCCAAAAGGGGTTTTTCAAATCATAAATATCACAATGATGGGTATCCTTGGCATGTGAAAGGTGTATGCTAAAGCGAACTTGACTATGTACATGCAATGGATTCATAAACACCTGATTTGGTCTTCCTGTTGCCTAAGAGGGGTATCTGGTGGGCATGTAAACAAGGCGTAAGACTTGAGTTCAGTAACCTGATATCTGGGTTCACTTGGGTGTCTTTTTGAGCCTGGAAAGCATTGCATCTGCGATCAGAAGATTGTGGGTGCCATGCAGGACTCCTGTCGACTTCTGTGTATCTGTTATATTCAAACCATGACAGTGGACACCTGGAAAAAATGCCAGTCTGCTGTCACTGGAGGGGGAATGGCTGCAGCTGTTGGAACACCTTTTCAATATGTGTGGAACATGTTCCAAAAGGTGAACTGCTGTTCCAGGCCACCAGATGAGACTGCTTGGGGGTGGAGAAAGGGCTGACCTGGCACTGGTTCTCAGGGTTGGAATAATTGTTAGGAGTTATTGATGCTGTGCTGGGGGAGACATCCAAAGGACAAAATATTCTTGTGCCACACAGTCGCATGAAATCCCCAACTGATTGTATCAAGTGTTCCAAATTCCAGATATATTCTCATATGTAATGGGCTAAAACTTCCTATCAAGGGAAATGTCTAACCACACTCCCTTGATCTATCCCTTTTTTTTTTTTTTTTTTTTTTCTAATTCCAATTAGATTGGTTTGTGGAGCATTAACTCCCAGCTGGTTGGATGACCCACCCCAAACTGTCTTTGTAATGTTCTCAGGCTATTGACCACTACTAGGAAGGCCATGCCCAAATCTTGATATATCCCTTGGGATGCACTGGGCGGCTTCTTCAGTCTCTTATTGTGCTATCAAACACCTGCAAGGCCCAGATGGCTATGAAATATGCCATAACGTAAGCAGAATGTCTAATTGCTGGCCCTACCTCCTAAAACTTGAGATTGGATCGGGAAAAGATGTGCTCAAGAGCCAGTAAATTTTGCTTGTGTAGCGATCTCGCCCCCTTCTCATTCACAGCTTGCCTGTCTCGTCTAGGGGTTAATACTGGGGGGAGGGATGAGATACCCCACGGCCCATGTCCTCCAAGGTGTAGAAGTGAAGGCCAGAACTATCGGGCCTGTGTATGTGTCCATCCTCTCCTCGGATTGACTCCCCTTTGCTAGTAACCAGAGTTCCACACACTGAATAGGTCCAGCTCTTATTTATTCTTCTCAATAGTCATACAGCACAGACTGGTTGAGACCTATGTAACACTTCAGTATTTGTGGGGAGTAGGCCAAGGCACAATTCTTCTAGATAAAGCTAACCACTGTAGTATCACCAGTGGCGAACAGTCACTGCCACTGACTATTGATCAGAACGTGAATTACCTTCACTATTGTAGCCCCTATCAGGGGAAGGTAACCCGTCCAAGGGAGTCACTGGAGGCCTCTGTCACCAGCAATGCTGCGCCGGACTCTCCAGAGAAGTTCTGCTCACCAGTCTTCTCGACCTCAGACACAGGCACCCAAGGAGTTGGGGCCCCCTCGGATTCCTCCACCCTCGCGGAACTCAGTCGAAGGTACTGAGCTCCAGGCCCATAGTACCTCACCCCAGGCTAAAGGTGCCTGAGATGGACTCCATCTCTCGCCAGGTCAAGGGCACCTGGGCCCAGAATGCCAGCACCCAAGCTGAAGGTGCCTGGGTGCAGCTGCGTCCTCCGACTCTGAACCCAGTGGTCAGGGCGTCTGCCCCTTTTATCCCCTTGCGTCACAGCAGGTTCCCCGCTCTGCTGTACCAGCGCCAGGAAAGGACAAAAAGGAAACTCTTGCGGTGAGTGTTAATCTCCGGCCAGGGCGACAGCGTCACCTGCAGGCCGCAGGGAACCTCACAACACGAGTCCTCCAAGAACCACAAAAGATTCTGATTCCCTGACAATCAATGCATCTGGGTTACACTACCACCCAGATGCCTCCCCTAAAATCAAACTCCCGCTACACTTGCATATTTTACCAAATGAAATTGCAACTTACCTCAATCTACTCCTTCTCGCCAAGCACTTACTTGGTGCCTTCTTCACATTATTTTTTTTTCCTCCGTAGTCTAAAGAACTTGATGCCCATCTCTCTGTAACACTACAGGGTTTACAGATTCACATACCAAGTACCTGCTACAAATCCATTGTGCCACTGCCAAATAACTACCCTGTTTCCATAATGTAAACCTTTCCTGACCTTGGAGGCCAGGAAAGACTCATTTGACTATGGAAAAATTTGCTTAAGAGGCCACCCAGTTTGACTGCATTTTGGGGTCCTTGGCTAGGATCTACCTCCCACTGCTCAGATTTGGATGCTTTGATCTTTTAAATCTGTACACCTTATATTGTCCTCCTGATGACCCAGCTATTGCTCTTAAATTATATGTTAAAGAGCTTGCAGAGTCAATGTTTCAAAGCATGCTATGCACAATTATGAGAAGTAACCAGAGCTTAGACTTTTGCAAAGGGTTACTTTTGGTAATTAAATCATTTAATAATCCTAAAGATCTATACATTGTCTGTCTTCTGAAAATGCTGGATAACTGTCTTTCTCATTTTAGTTGTCTGTCCCAGGGCAGGTATGTGGCACATAAAGCAATAGCTGCTCTGCATACTTGTTGCAGGTTGGTAACAATTATCCTAAATTGATAGGAATGGAAAGTACTATGTGGCTATGCCTTTGGTGGCAACCTACATATTTTTACCAGCAGTCTTTCTTTTAAAGCTTTTCTGGGTTGGCTGTAGTTCATCAGAAAACATGCTGGTATATTTAAATTGTGGGAAAGTTTCCATTATTCCCTGATCACATCGCTTTATGCTTTTTAAACTCGCATTCTCTTGCTCTATTTATAGTTTCTCCATTAGCCTGGGTTCGCACTGCCCGCGACTTCAAAGACGGACCCCAGTATGACTTGCATGCAAATTTTTAAGACGTCAATGCAATTCGGAGCAAAAGTAGTGCAGGAACCCTCTTCTAAGTCGGAGCCAAGTGGCACCGATTATAACTGTTCCATTGCACAGAGTGGGGTTTGACTTCTGATGCGACAAGTGCTCCAGTCAGAGCGATTGTCGCATCAGTGAGAACCAGGCCTAAGTTCTGTAAACAGCATTTTGCTATTTTTCCTACATGGTAAGGATACCCATCATTAAAGATGTAGTCAGCATTTTAGGATCATGGTAGGTAGAAGGGAGGTTACCGCTCAGGTGCAGCTGATGAGCTCCTCACAGGATCCAGGACCAAGGGTGCAGCCAATGCATGTAGCAATGCAAAAATGATGAGAGCTTGGACTGCCGCACTCCAAAAAAATATATTTTGTTCTTTTATTTAAAACAAAAACACGTTTATGGCACAGCTAATGTGAGCTGACGCGTTTCGCGCTGAAGCTCAGTGCGAAACGCGTCAGCTCACATTAGCTGTTTTCCCTTGCTGTGCCATAAACTTGTTAAATTTAAATAAAAGAACAAAATATATATATATATATTTTTTTGGAGTGCGGCAGTCCAAGGTCTCATTTTTTTGCATTTTAGGATCATGGAATCTAAATGGTGGGCAGGTAACAACTTTAATGTCAGAAGTGGGATATGTTTGCCCGTTGGGTACTGTTGGTGGACAGGCTCTACTCTATTGGCTCCCAGAGTCACAAACTGAAATGCATAGGTATGCATCATAACCGCAAAATCTAAGCAATCTGCCAAAGACTCCCCTTTATGATTATTTGGTCTCACGTTTTCTGACAACAGCTGACACGGAGCTCCAAGAGCTGGAAAGATAGAGATGAGCAGCCATGTGGAAACCAACTGAACTTTCCACTGCTGTCCAGGGCTGGCATCTCCTACCTACTAATAGAATAAATTACTCTCACTTTAGGTTGAGACATGGCCATTTGTACTATGGCTTAATACACTAATTACTTGATAGCTTCACCTATACTAAAGCCTCTTCCTGTATCAAAGGAAAACAAATGGTGGCAGCAGCTTTTCTTCCTCTGAGCATGAGTAGTGAGTATTTTATGGTTTCTTCAAAACCTAGTATTAAGTAGAACATGTTTTTTCTAAAGGTAAATTTTCATGCTAATCTTTCCACTTTGTATTCTAGTAAGAAAAAACCTTTTGGACCTACGTGCTGAGGAGCGCCAGCGCTTTATTAGTACACTTGACCTTGCAAAAAATACTGTGCATCCAGACTATGTCATTGCTACAAGGCACTACAACGAGCTCCTTGATCAAGAAAGGAATACTACAAATTTTGAGAACATTTCTATTTATGACTTCTTTGTCTGGACACACTTCTACAGTGTCAGCAAAACCTTTCTGGGACAAGGTCAAGGAAGTGCTGGTGGAATAGACTTCTCTCATGAAGGTCCAGCATTCTTAACTTGGCACAGGTTCCACTTGATGCAACTGGAGAGGGACATACAGGTACAGCTTTTTAACTGTAACTACAATATTTTGACTGTGAAATGACTACTTTTAGCCATCTTTTACCACTGGGTACAAGGGTGGCCCTGACAGATGTATACAGCTGACATAGACTAGATAAAGATACACACTATCCTATTTCATAGATTTTAAAATCCCTTAAGTAGCTACAGGGGTTGCACTTACAGCTGAATAGAAGGGGTGGAATTAATCTCTGCCTCCTGCAGTCGCTGAATGCCCACTTCTCCTCCCCTCCCTCTCGCAGGCATTCGGTGGCTGCAGGAGGCAGGAATCGATTCCTCTCATCCCTATTATTCAGATTCCCTCTGCTGCTGTTCCCAGGCCCCTCTCTTCCAGCTCCACACTGAGCTATTCGGGAACACACCTTGACATGACAGCATGCCAAGCAACCCACTGCTCGCAAGAGAGACATAATTGATCTGCGGGGTTACCGAGTGGGTGAGAGCTGTGAAGAGGTAATAAGCCGCCCTAGCGTTTCGCCACTAGGGGCGTGGGGTTGCTTGCAGCAAGGTGCTGAGGGCATATCTTATACGGCTCATAGCCTGCACTGACAGTAATATGTGGCACTGATGGTCATTGGCAACATTGAGCACTGATCAGTGCCCTGATTATCAGTGTGAACCATGTACTGACAGTCTTGCTGGTTAACGGCTCTTTCCTCAAATGGACACATCGTGGGAGGAAAGGACTGCCAATAACTAGCAAGTCTGTTTAATTGTGATCAGCTGATCACATGTTAAAGGGCTGCTGTGGTTGGCTATTTACCGTGATCTGTGATCAGCTGTGTCAGAGCGTGCTGGATGCGCACCCCAGGGGGCACACAGGAGGCAGGGTTCTGGGAGAATGTCATGGACGCCTTCCCAAAATGAAGACCAGGGCTTGGATGGAAGAGGGAGGGGGGGTGAGTGTTAGGGGGGGACCATTCATGGTTTCTTGCACTGGGGCCCTGAAGGATCTAGTTGCGCCTCTGGCTGCAATGAAAATAAATTGTAGAAAATGTAGTCATATTGACGGATATGCCAATGTCCCCTATTTAAAGATGCTTAAAGTGGTTTGTGTGTGTCCGTCCATTTATGCATGAAGGCAAAAAATTGGTGTATAGCAGCAGCACCCCTAATACTTGCCCATGTCCCATTATGATACAGCGATGTGCATGAAAGCCTCAGCTCTCCCTCATTGGCTGAGACAGCAGTGGTAGCCATTGGCTCCCAATATTGTCAATCCCAGCCAGTGAGCCAATAAGGGTGGGGCCAAGCCACACTTGATGTGTGAATGGACGGAGCAGCAATTCAGGAGTGAGCCTGCTCGGGTGCCCCATAGCAAGCTGCTTGCCATGGCGGTACTAGGCAAAACATGGGGAGCCTAGAGTGTTGGTGGGGGACCTGAGAAGAGGAGGAACGGGACTGCACACAGCAGGTAAGTATTGATAGATGGGATCATTTTTTTTTCAACAATGAGCAAACTCCCTCCCAGGTTTCAGCATATGCTAGAGCACTGAAGCATTACCTTATTGAAGCCTCATATATTAATGATGCTTTTGTATTTTTGTATTCAAATGCCTCATCACATTTAAAAATGTGAGAAATTCATTAAAAGGAGTGGCAATGCCCCCATTTCTGTGGGAACAGAACAAGGCATTGCTTCTGAAACCCATCAGCATTGAGGGGCAAAAAGGTGGCTTAGTCTATCAAACCTGCACCTAAAGGGATTTTAGCTTTTGGGTAGACATGTGACAGTTGTTGCACATTTAGCTTAAAAGCCTCGTACACACGACTTTTTTTTTTTTTTCTCTGCAAGAAAACTGAGCTTTCCTGACGAGAAAAACGTGCGTGTGTACAAGGCTTTCAGGTTTCTCGTCAAAACTGCCGAATCTCGACGAGAAAAAAAAGACCTGCTTTCTTGTTGGGAGTCTCGTCAGACTGTATTTGGATGAGAAAACCCTTTGTGTGTGTATGCTTTTCCGAGTCTTCAAAAACCGCGCATGGTCAGAATAAAGTATGAGACGGGAGCGCTCCTTCTGGTAAAACTAGCGTTCGTAATGGAGATGGCACATTCGTCATGCTGTAACGAACAAAGCACGAAGACTGAAAAGCACGAATCGTCTCTCCCCAAACTTTTACTAACACGGGATCAGCAAGAGCAGCCCAAGGGGTGGCGCCATCGGAATAGAACTTCCCCTTTATACTGCCGTCATACGTGACCGCACTTTACGATGAGATTTTGGATTGACCGTGTGTATGCAAGGAAAGCTTGACAAGAAACCCGTTGAAAAACGACTTTTTTTTGGCGACGAGATTCTCGGCTGTGTACGAGGCTAAACCCATCTTGTAGTAGTTATACGTGGCAATGCATAGGCCAGTCATTTACTTTGCTCGCTCACTCCCCCCCCCCCCCCCTTCTCCATACTTAAAGTGGTCGGTTCTAAAGGCAGAACATTTTGTATCTTAATGCATTAAGATACAAAACCTGTGTGCAGCAGTCCCGTCCCCATTCCTCCCTCTGAGCCCCATCCAGTGATGTTGCACGAAAGACTCGGCTGTCCGGGACTCTCCCTCCTGATTGGTTGAGACACGCACATTGTCTCCTGCTGTCAGTGAGTCAATAAGGAAAAGGGGTGGGGCCAAGCCACAACTCAGTGATTGAATGGACACAGAGCAGCGGCTTGGGTGCCCCCCGTAACAAGTGGCTTGCTGTGGGGGCACGCTACAGGAGCACTGAGGAAGAGTATCAGGGCTGCCCTGTGCAAAACCACTGCACAGAGCAGGTAAGAATAACATTTGTTTAAAAAAGTAATCACTAACTCTTTGCAGTCTCTTGCCCCCTTTTTAAAAAAAAAAAAAGCCCAGAACATTGTTTTGGTCTAAAGAATTTGGGTTGTTTCTCCTTTTTACAATATGTGCATTGTGTATACTAAACCTATGCACAACAGATCTTTACCTTTTATGTACATGCTGCTCCAAAAGCCTCTATTCCACGTGAAGGGTGCGAACCCTGTATACACTGCAAACGGGTGCTTGTAACAAAAGGCTGGATGGCGGCACTCCTGTGCAATTTCTTTATTCAAATGCAAAGGCCAACTACAGATACAAGCTAACATGTTTCACACCAAGGTCTTGACCTTTACATCTTCTCATAGTAATTTCACAAGGCTGTATCAAGACTTGAGCTTGCTCTTTTGGAGGAGTCGGGCAAATTTCAAAATAAGTGGATGTCAGTCTGTATAAGTTGGTGTTTCTAAAGAATGCATTTGCATGCAGACTGTCTAGGTAAGGCCCACATATGATGATGAGCCTCCATGATTGAAAAAAACACATACAATGAGAGGGCAGGACCTGGGCAGAAAAGCACTAGGTGATGCTGGATGTTCACCAGCCTGGAAATGTGGTGGACGCGATCTGACTTGCTGCAGCGTCTAATGCACACACTCTGCGTGCAGTACAAGCTGAGAATTCAATTTCACTACGGAAAGGAGGCTGCACAAAAAAAAATGCAAAACTGAAGTAAAGACTGGAATGCCACCTTTTATTACACTAAAATACAACAACCCACTGCAAGATCTTTGGATTGACAGATTTATAATCCAGTCTACCCAAAACTGATTTTAAGTCACTAGGTTGAGTAGTTTCTTGTGTAATTTGAAGAATAGTTGAGATGGATATTTCCTATCAATATGCCATGTTTATCTTGCCATGCAGAAATGCCATGTTTAGAACACTGTAGGCAATTTGCTTATGTCAAGGGGCCATGTAAGGATATAATAAAAATAACTCCTTGGATCTTAAACTCTTCGATCAGGGGTCTCAAACTGGCAGCCCTCCGGCTGTTGCGAAGCTACATATCCCATAAGGCATTGCAAGGCTGACGGTTGCAAGCATGACTCCCACAGACAGAGGCATAATGGAACTTGTAGTTTCACAACAGCTGGAGGGCTGCCAGTTTGAGACCCCTGCCTTAGTGTTTTATAGTCCTAATTCCCCAAACTAGTGCCCACAATTGGCATTATAGATGTTTAATTAAACTGCGTGTGGAACAAACGCCACTAAAACTTTTTACCAAAATTGAATAGATCAATTCATGATGCTCAGTTTTCGACTGGCATAATTCTAGCAGTGTTTAGTGGTGGGGTTTTTTTTTTTTTCTGTTGGCATTAAACTTGCCAAAACGATGTGACTAGGAAGAAAATGCTTTCTAGATCTGGTTAATGTATATAAAATTTCCTCCCCCCCCCCCCAAGAATCTTCTACAGGATCCTTCTTTCGCTCTTCCCTTTTGGAATTTTGCTATTGGTGGAAATGAGTGTGACATCTGCACTGATGACTTAATGGGCGCAAGAAACAACTTTGAACAAAATCTGCTGAGTCCAAACTCTTTGTTTTCTCAATGGCGAATTGTCTGTGAAAATGTAGAAGACTACGAAAACCTTGGCACTATCTGCAACAGTAGGTCCCAATGTAATTCTGTCTTAGGCAACATTGTATTCTATAGGAATGGTTTATTAAGAGCAAAGTGCCTATAATCTGCTTGGTATATACAGGGAAAGGCTAATTCATGTACTGCTTGGGGTGCGCATGTAATGAAGGTGTTTAGATGCAAGCAAAAAGCTAGTGAGTTTGAAGCAGTCAACATATATTGGGAGTGATTTTAAGGATTGCCACAATCTTGACAATGACAAGCTGAACCTCTTTTCTGTTGAGACCACCCTAAAGTGTGTATCTCAATAGATGTGACCCCTGCTGGTAATGGGGATGGATGGGCACAAATCGAAGGGGGTATACATTATTATTGGTAAAAGGGGTAGTTCTCTTTAAAAAAGTATGTATGTATGATCTCCATATGTGTCCCATCAAATTTCCCATTGCATATATTCAACAAAGTGTTTTTTTTTTTTGTTTTGTGGGCTTAGTTTATTTAATTCTAGCTTTTAATTTTAACTTTAATCTTCAGGTACAACTGGTGGCCCAATAAGGCGAAATCCTGCAGGAAACATTGACCGACCCATGGTGCAAAGACTTCCTGAAATTGAAGATGTGTTGCTCTGCTTGGAAGTAAATTTGTTTGATACGCCACCATTCTTCTCAAACTCTTCTGAAAGTTTTAGAAATACACTTGAAGGTACAAATTTAGTCTTTGCCTTTCAATTTGCCTGCAATAAGCTATTGTCCATTGATTCCCTAACACAATGAGAGGTTGTTTACTGGTTTGTTACAGGGTACAGTGAACCTTCTGGTCTGTACAATCCTACTGTTAGAAGTCTTCATAATCTGGCTCATTTGTTCCTGAATGGCACTGGTGGACAGACCCACGTATCTCCAAATGACCCACTCTTTGTACTTCTCCATACTTATACTGATGCAGTATTTGATGAATGGCTGAAAAGAAATAATCCAGGTAAGGTGAACACGTGGATTCTTGAGACATCCATTGGTCAAGGCACTTGAGATGCAAATACTAACTCCTGTCTGGAAATAAGATAATGTTTGGCTTTTTTATTTTTTAGATTCGTCCCAATATCCACTGGAAAATGCCCCAATAGGCCACAACCGACAATACAACATGGTTCCCTTTTGGCCTCCAGTAACTAACAATGAAATGTTTGTAACCGCACCAGAAAACCTGGGTTATTCATATGATATTCAATGGCCTAGTAAGTAATGGGTTGGACTATGCATTAGTTCTGTGTTTTCTTAAATCTCATGCACATGGGGGCGGGGGTGCCAATTGTGAATAATCACTTAAATCTTTAGGCCTCATGCACCCTGTACGTTGACATAATGTTATAAAAACGCCAGTAGCCTTGTGTTTTTCAGCATTTTTGCAATAGTGTTTTTTTTTTCCCCACAATTGATCAAAAACACTGCCACGTTTTTGATCGTTTCAGCGTTGGAGCGTTTTTACAGCTGAGAAATGTCTCTCAGAACCCACTAGTTTTGGGTTGTTGTGTGTTTTTTTTGTTTTTTTTCCCTTCTGCTCAAACGCCACTGCTGATAACATCCTATGTGTGCATGGACACATAGAATAACATGATGGAGAGTTTACTGACTGAAGAGAAAAATATCTACAGCCAAAAAATGGTTGCTGTAAAAATGTCACACGTCCAGTGTGCATGAGGCCTTAGAGGAAAATAACTTTTGTGCTAGTTGACGCCCATGACTAAGCAGAGGGGAAGTTTTTAAAAAAAAAAAGTAAAATTTTATAGGTTGTAGCGGGTAAATCCATGAGGACCAGTGTTTCACAGCACACAAATGCTGGTCACTGCTAGGACACTTGGAAAACCTTTTTTTTTTTTTTTTTTTCTGTGTCCTATTTAAACTGCAATGCACCCAAGAGGTGCTGTGATAAAATGCAGACATGCTGCAATTTATCACAGCATGCTGGATAGGATTGTACATTGGAGAGTTGCGCTGCTGTATAGTGAACTGAGTCCCTTTTTGGGCACAAGTTTGTCCAAAAAGAGCTGTGCTGAAAAGCACACCGGCCCCAGCACAAGCCTCTCTGCACGGACTGACCCTCCAAACATTCCTTCAATCCCTGCAGCAGTACAGACCCCCACCCTCCAAACTTGCTTATTAGATCTTCTCTGCTCCAGACTTTCCCCTGACTGAGCTTCCACGATATACGAAGGGTGGAGCAGGGGAGGAGACTTCTCTCATTCTGAGGTCCTGCTATATATGAGCCTATAATGCAGTGGTGGCAAGAGAAACTTTTAGAGGACCTGAAGTACAGCCCCCAACACTTCCAGAAGGCCGCACAATAACTATTTTTGTACCTCAATATCCAAAAACTTTGACCATGCTGCTTCTTTAAAAAAAAAAATACGTCTCATTTCGATGGGAGGGGGCCAGTAAATGTCTTTTACCAGCCCCTTCCTTTTCTGGATTGAACAGTGTCAGTAGCGATCTTTTTTGTTGTACAAGTAGAGGTCCACCTCTCAAAGGTTGCCTATCACTGTTTAGATCCTGTTAACCCAAATTCCTTTTTGCACAGAGCATCCCTGATCCTCTTTTCGGGTCCCTCGCTGGCTCCTCCCCCTTAAGTAGTGCCCCCATAAAAAGCTGCTTTCCCTGGGGGCACCACTGCGTGCTCTCTCCTGAGCTGCTGTGCTATACTTAAGACATACAGCCATGGCTTGGCCCCACCCCCCACTATCTCCTCATTGGCATCCACTGCTGTTAATCACAGCCAGTGAGCAAATGTGTTCCAGCTGCCGTCTCAGCCAATGACGAGTCCCAGGACAGCCATGTCAAGCATATCACTGGATTGAGTGGGGGCTCAGGTAAGTATTCAGGGTAGCAGCACACAGGTTTTTACTTGAATACATAAAGGTAAAAAAACCATGAGCCTTTATAACCACTATAAAGCTGATATTTTATGGGGTGTCCTGTAAATTGTAATCTGTTTGCTTGGGGTGTCTGCAACTATCTCGGTGTGGCAGTGTTGCTGTTCAAGCTAGATTCATGGTAAATGGTGTAGCACCCTAATGGTTTACTAGGTTTGCCCTCCCAACAAAAGGCTATTTCGTCATTTAACGGTAACTCTTTGCCATAGGCTCCGTGTGTGTGTTGCACATCTCGCCTTTTTAAAATACTGGGCCTATGAGTAAAATATTTACTGGGAAATCATTTTGTATACTGTAAAAATGCTAGTTGAAATTTAAACATTTACCATTTTATAAACTCTCACGATGTCACCTGCAAACCATAAATCCCATTGCCACTTCACAAATATCCTAAGCATGGTTTTTCCACCTTGCAGTTGTTGGTAATGGTAGAAAACCTAATTTGCTCCAAGACTGGCACCATTTGCAATTGGTGAAGTAGCTATTGGGATATTTTGTATTAAAATAAGTTGCTGGTATATATTAAAATAGTTTTTGCTTTCCATACTTAAAGTAGAAACCTAGGCAATAGTGTCCCATTGTGGAGATTTCCCTTGACTTCCTGTCTCATAGCCAAACAGGAAGTGGGAGGATATCCCTTGGGTGACCTGGGGGTTCCCTAATCTAGGGTCTCCATTGAAAGATTTTTTTTTTTTTTTTTTTTTTTTATACTTTTCAATGATCATGGTAAATGAGACGGTTCTCCCTAACTGGGGCACAGACAGCAATAAACTGACAAGCATTCTTATCCCTCTCCCCTCTATCCAAAATCACTATAGGTTGAAGAATACTTAAAGCCAAAAAACATTTTAGTCTTTAAAACGTGAGTGTCGAGGCGGAGTTCATACTATCTGCGGCACAGCTCGCAGCAGGGGGTCTGGTTATGTCCCCATTCAGTTTTGGGTCAATTTTTTTTTTTTTCTTGCCTGAAATGGCGCCAAAGATGCACAGGGCCTTTCTACAATGTGCTCCATGGCCACACCCAAGATATGCGAACTGGCTCCATTGAGAGCCGGTCACTCTCCTGCAAATTGGATGTGGCGAAACCTGCATCCAATTCATGTAAGTGTGAACCCAGCCTTTAAAGTGGTTCTAAAGCCTTAAGGTGTTTTGCCTTCATGAATTCTATGCTTGAAGGTGAAAAGCCTTCTGTGCATGAGTGCAGGGTCTCTCTCATTGGGACAGGTTGATGGAGCCTTACGTTGGGTCACCCGATGAGAAGGCGCGTGGGCGGGATACCCCAGAAGAGGATCAGGGCTGCTCTGTGCAAAACCTTTGCACGGAGCTGGTAAGTGTAGATGGGTAAAAAAAAAAAAAAACTTTACAACCACTTTGAGACCTGCTCCATTTTCATGCCCCCTCTCTTGGGTGCTAGGTATTGGCATGGCAGTGCTCACAGGATAAATTAAACGACTGTTGCTACTTGTTTTTAAAGAATTACTTTGTCATTGCATTACTGACAGTGGTTGCCCCTCGGTTCCAGCACATCATATTGCATGAGTAAAGTGATAGTAATTTTGTCCTATTCTTTCTGTTGGGGTTCCCCCCCCCCCCATGGTGTATCCCTAAGTGTTTACTACACCTGTACGTACATGAGAGCGAATGGCAGGAACTTGGAAAATGATGCCTTAATATTCTGTTTCTTTAGGTCGTCCACTGAACAATACAGAGATTATCACTATAGCAGTAATAGCAGCCTTAGTTCTTGTGGCCATAATCTTTGTTGGTGCCACATGTGCTGTTCGGCGCAAGAACCAGAAGAATGAGGTACTACAGCCACTCCTTGGTGAATCTTACCCACGTTATGCCGAAGACAAAGAAAACACTCAAGCAGTGTGAAATCTATGCTAGAACTATTGCCATATAGACTGAACACGTCCTTCACCATTTTGTGTCTGAAATGGTTCTGCCCAATTCTAATGCCTAGAAATCCTGCATAGTTTTAGTGCCGTGCAGTGATGTAGATGTCCTTTTGTGGGCTTTCTGGCAGAGAAGTAAACTTTAGCTGAACCTTAAATGTATTCTTTGAGCTCTTCTTTTTTCAATTGTATAGTATGCTCTTCTGTCCTGCTGGTGGGATTTCAAGTGGCCCAACCTGTAGCGATGTGACATGCCTAATTTGTGTGGCAGAGGAATGCTTTGTATCTGCATAAAACTATGAACAATTTAGAACATCTAAGTTGCAATATTGGTAAATGTGTGAATGCCAAATCAAAATAAAAAAATAATAATTTTGACACTGGCAGTGTTTAATTTTATTCTTTCAATGTCGCTTAAAGGAGTTCCACCCTGAATTTTTTTTGTTTTGACAAAATCCTAAAAAAATAGAAATTTTTACTTGCCAGAAATAGCGGTTGCTATGCGGAAGTCCCTAATCTACCTCTTGATTGTTCACGGCAGGTCTTCTTCCTCCCTCCTACTCGCGGTGTCTTCTGGTGAATTGGGTGCGCTGCCTTCTGGGAACTGGTGTATCCCAGAGCAGCGCTGCGCAAATTGCGCATGCGCAGAAGGAAACTGGCAGTGAAGCCGCACGGGCTGACATTGCGGGCAAGTAGGACAGGTAAGTGTCCTTATTAAAAGTCAGCAGCTACAGTGTTTTGTAGCTGCTGACTTTTAAAAAAAAAAAAAAAATCGTGGGTGGAATCCCCCTTTAAATGTGCTGGTTACAGTAATAAAACTTTTAAATTTTTATATAGGATCTGATATGATTTTCTAGCTCAAACTGATTTTAAGTAACTGTAAGGGAAATTTCAGACATTAAACGACAGGCATTCCAGATGGCAAATTACAACATTGGCTATAGTTTGTACATTCACCTTCACGACTTGTGGGACTTCAGCATTGATTTTAAATCCTCCAGTGAGGAACTAATATTAATTAAAAAAAAAAGATGGTGATATACCTTTTCACTATGAACTTGTGCTTAAATAGATGTGGGGTGCAGAGTTATGCTGTGACCATTGTTCTTTAACTGGTTTAAGACTAGTTGCTGCCTAAAGCAGAGGTCCCCCTGAAAAAATAAAAAATAAAAGCCAGCAGCTACAAAAACAGCAGCTGCTGACTTTTAATAAATGGACACTTACCTGTCCAGGGTGCCTGTGATGTCGGAAGCCGATCAATTGCTTGGCTGCCTCCCTCGGTGAGGGAATCAGGAAGTGAAGCATTGCAGCTTCACTTCCCGGTTCCCTACTTCACATGCGCATCCTAAATGGTCCCCACTGTTTTCTGGGACGTACAAAGGGGCGTGACCCCCGTGGGAGTCTATGCCCGGAAGTGGGTGCAAATACCTGTATTCTGAAAAGCAGAAGTTCCATTTTTGTGTGGATCTCCGCTTTAAATCTATTGGTTAGTCTGCAAATTCATAACTGACCCTGCCTCACCCACCATGACTGAGGAGCATACAGTGGGGGGAAAAATAATTTGATTCCCTAAAGATTTTGTTCTTTTGCCCACTTACAAAGAAACACTGCGTTATGTATATAAGACACTTGTCCCTCGGTCTGTAGTGCCATGCAAGATTTCACCTCATGGGGCAAGAATGGTCATGAGAAAAGTGAGGGATTAGCCCAGAACTACACAGGAAAAGCTTATGAATGGTCTCAAGGCAGTTGGGACCACAGTCACCAAACAAACCATTGGTAAAATGACACACCGCCATGGATTGAAATCCTGCAGCACCAGCAAGGTCCTCCTTAAGGCACATGTACAGGCCCATCTGAAGTTTGCCAATGAACCTCCAAATGATTCAGAGAAGGACTGGAAGAAAGTGCTGTGGTCAGATGCAACCAAAATTGAGCTCTTTGGCATTTTCTTTCCTCTGTGTTTGGAGGAAGAAAATGCTGACTATGACCTTAAGAACACCATCCCTACAGTCAAGCACGAAGGTGGAAACGTGCTTTGGGGCTGTTTCTCTGCTACAGGTACTTTGCCTCATTGAGGGGTGAAAGGGTTGGGCCATGCATTGTAAACTCTTGGATGAGGACCTTTTCCCTCCTGCTCCAGAACACTGAAGATGGGTTTTCCAGCATGCCAAGGCAACAAAGGAGTGGCTCAAGGAGAAGCACATTAAGGTCATGGAGTGGCCTAGCTAGTCTTCAGACCTTAATCCTATGGAAAATTTATGGGGAGCGCTGAAACTTTGAGTTGCTAAGTGACAGCCAATAAACGTTAAGGATTTAGAGAAGATCTGTTAAGAGTGGACCAAAATTCCTCCTGAGATGTGTGCAAACCTGTTAAACTACAAGAAACCTCTTACCTCCAGCGCTTGCCAACAAGGGTGTTTTTTTTTTTTTTGTTTATTATCAAGTCACGTTTTGCTAGGGTATTGTTGGACTTTCGGAGCCAGGTGGCTGCGGGATTCCCGTCGAGTCCTGGGAACACATAATGACATCGGAAACAAGATGAGGTCAAAACATGTTTGGTTTATTCCAGGAAAATTCCAAGCTTGTATACAGTAAAAATAAAATAGACCGTTGGAAACTGGCCTCAACAAAAGATAAGATGATGCATTCCAACAGTGTTTTACAAGTCAAGATCTTCTCGCAAGAACATTTCTACGGATTAAGCTTGTACATGCAAACACAATCTGACCATGAGTCATGCATTGTTGTATGTAAAGCGGATAAATATATACAGCATAACATTAACCCTTCAGAAGTCAAATACTTGTATTACTCACAACTGCATCTCCATTTGTATGTGTGTGTGTGTGGGGGGGGGTTTAGGATTTTTGGTTGATATTCTGTCAATCATTTAAAATACACCTATCCTAAAAAAAAAAAAATTATAGCCCCTTAATTTCTTTGTTTGGACAAACTTACACAATCTGCTGGGGATTAAATAATCTTTTCCCACTGTATGCATTTAGGAGTAAGTTCCCTAAAATCAAAAGGGGGAGGTACTGTTGTCAATGTGCTTGCATGTAGCACAGTTCTACTGCTGTCGTCTTTTTGTTTTTTCCTTCAAAATGCCTGTACATTTGAAGGTAGGTGTTAAGCTGCAGTATGTCCACGTACCTGAAGGTGGACTGTGCTGTCTTTTAGGCTGGAAGGGGTCACTGAGGACTAACTTGTCCACTGCTATGGGCTCCAGGCAGCCATCTTGGGAGTACAGTATCTTAATGGCTGCTCCTAATCACATGAGATTGATATGTGCCTAAAACTATGATTTTTGTGTCATTTGGCACTTGCAGTGTCACACCAGGGATAGAGCCCCACTGGGTAGGGAAAGAGTAGGAGCAGTGTTTGAGAGAAGTATCTGACATGGAGGGTAAAAGTAGTCCCCCCCCCTCTTCTTCCCCCCTTTTTTTTTTTTTTTTTTTTTTTTTTTCCTTTATATTTAAAAAAAAAAATTATATTATTTATTTATTAGTAAACCCTCTCCTAGCAGCTGCCTAGACTTGTCTCCCACCAGCAATGGGAAAACTTCAAAGACTTTGCAGTATCATGCTCAAGTCATATAATTTTTAATGCTTCAATGAAGATACCAAGGAGTGCATCAATTTTCCTCACATGTATGACAGGAATATTAAAAGATGATGCGTTTTTGCGCTAAATTCAGCATTTAAAGGAGGTTTTAGTAAGCAGTGAATTTAGTGCAAAAACAAAGTCACCTTCTAATGCTGTTATCTGTGATGTGTGGTCTGTAAGCTCATGTAATGGCACTACTGGTTTTGCTGCCATAGTATCGACAATGTGTATACATTGGATGAGAAGGATTGGTGGTGCATGCTGTCCAGGCACTCTTGGAGTTCCCTGAAGACTTCTGAGATATGATGATCATTGAGCCTGAGGACAGTATAGGACAGTGTTTCTCAACTCCAGTCCTCAAGGCGCCCCAACAGGTCATGTTTTTATGCTTTTCATTATTTTGCACAGGTGATTTGATCAGTTTCACTGCCGTAGAAATTAACACAGCCGTTTCAATTGAGGGAAATCCTGAAAACATGACCTGTTGGTGCGCCTTGAGGACTGGAGTTGAGAAACACTGGTATTGGCCTAGGCAACAATTGGAGGGGGGACTTGAAAACCTGTTTTTAGAGAAATTCTATGCAATTCTTTTGGAATTTATGGATAAAAATTCAACCATTCGTCCGCATTCGGGCCACCTCTAAATTAGCTGTGGCACCAGGTGGGAAGCTGCCTATACTGCTGCTGGAACAAGGTGCTACATATTGTATGCAGCTAATGTTACAACAGTATTTCACAGCACACATAGAGAAGTTTATTATCAATAGAAATAGTTTATTTGGGCCACCTTGTCCTAAATGAACTATTTTAAAGCTATAGTAAAGTTGGAATTGTACTTAAATTATCATGCTCCCACCCGTCAAGGCATTCCTGCTTATTAGCTAAGTTAAGACATTGGCCACACAAGGAGTGCATTTTTTTTTTTTCATTGAGGACTGGCTGACTCAGACTTGCTTTGTGAGACAGATCAGTACAGGCAGTCCCTGGGTTACAAACAAGACGGGTTCTGTAGATTTGTTCTTAAGCTGAATTTTGTGTTTTAAGTTCAACAGATACACTTACAAAATGTAAATCCAGCCCAAAAAAATTAAGTTGTTTTTGGATAGCATAAGGAAGGGTCAACACCCCTGTAATGTTTTTTTTTTTCGTCGGTGCCCCTGTTCTGAAGACTTCTCCTCACTTTCTGTCCTTGTGACAATTTTTGGGTTTTGAAAACAAAGATTTGGTGATAAAGCTTCAGTGGAGACCCTTCTCTCTCCCCCCCCCCCCCCATGATAACTCCTTCCTATGGGTAGATTTCCTCTCACTTCCTGTTGTCTCCCTCCATTTTGTAATTACGAGTCGGATGTTTGTAACTTGGAAACTTCATGTATAGTGCTATTGTGTAGTACTCCAAATCGGCAAGCTGACACTGATGTGTAATGAGCAAGTATAGCTGACCTATGTATATACAAGACTGCCATCTATGGTATATGAACAAACTAGGGTTAAACATTCCTTCTAAGAACATTTGTTTCTTCAGATGTATAATACCTAAGTTTTTTTTTTTTTTTTTTTTTTTTTGTATCACTGACCAGACTATACATTACTTTTTTTTTTTTTTTATATATATATATATATATAGTGGTCAGTCTGCAGTAAAACCAAGCATATTCCATAAGGATTTATTACAAAAAAAAAAACTGTAGCTGCTCAACATGAAATGATCCCTACTTGACTGCTGAAATAAAGGAAGTCCAGTCTATATAGAAGATGAAGACTGTCTGAATGGCTTATCATGGAGCAGGTTCGAGAGTGTGCAGATTTGGTTTTTATGGTGCTTTCTGTTCTTGGACCACTTTTGGAGAAACCTTTTTTCCTCTAGCTGTAAATAAGAACAGAATGGTTATGTGTATAGGGTTATCATACACAGGATTTAAACTCAGAAGCAAGTCAACTAAGGCAATGTTTTTTAGGTGCTTTCAGAGAAACTGATTTGTGTACAGTGGATTTGGCTGCAGAAAATCGGCGTGTTTTACAACCCTGGAAAAATAAATAAATAGATATACAGTGGAAGCTTTGCCACGCGCCATCGCCAGTGTTTTTACTGTTTATTGCCATAACAAATGTCAACTCCTTTCTCCTGCTTGGTGCATGGTCACATTGATGGCAGGCCCAGTGGCCCATGCACAAGATTTCACATGCCTCTGGGCGCACTAGACAGAAAAAAGATTCAATGGCATAGGGTAGGATCTGGGAGGAGTAGAGTAAGTTACACAAAATATTTTTTACTTTTTCTTATGGTTTTGTTTTTTTCTAACACAAGTTCTCCCTATTCTTGTTTAGGGAGAAGAGCCAATGTTAAACGGCCTCTGCGGAGAAAACCACGAGCATGATGATGAACAGAGAGCGTGTAAAACTTATAACCAATTCTCTCATTTGATTTGTGATTAGATCTGTCAATCTGTGGTGGTAGGTTAGGTTGGAGTCTTTGCTTTTTTTTTTTTTTTCCCTCCTTTTAGGGCTGGTAATATATGGGTATAATTCCATTAGTAACAAAATGCTGCTCTTCAGTCTTTGGTGCACATGATTCCATGTCCGAAAGAAAATAAATTTACTATACAAGGTACCTAAAAGTTTAGAATTTTAATTGTCAGAACAAAATGTAAAGACCTGTCAAAAAATACATACTTCATTAGGAGTATGCTCATTTGTGCACGCATTTTGAGGGCATGCCTATCCATTTCTAGTAGGGGGCCCCCCAATGTGCATCCTTTAGTAAACAATGCACATGGCCCTCAATCCTACACCAGGAAACACTTGTGCTTCATTGAGATGTGAAGGAAATAAAAGTTCTAAGTGTATTTGTTTGGCAAGTGGAAGATAGAGGGCCCACAGGAAATGGGTAGGCACAGCTTGATGCAACAAGCATACATTTGTACAACTGTTCAAAAAAAATGTTTTGAATTTTTTTTATTTTTTTACCAGCATAGTATGCTAAGACTAAAGGGAATATCAGGCAAACTCTGGTTCTCATGTTTGTTGATGCAGCTAAAAATACTTTGTAGCTTTCAGTATTGTACATATGCAGCAAATACTGCTTTTAAGCCAATTATGGGTTTGCAGTAGACTGTTTAATCTTCCAAAAAACTATTCTGGTGAATGTAGAAATATTTTTGCTGCCTTCTAAGGGAATGGATGCTACAGAGGGTGGTGTTTGAACCGTTTCTTAATGGCTTAACTGATCATGGTATACTATTACCAAATATGGATCTCATTTGCACAGATTTATGTATTTGCTTTATCTCTATTTGCCTTATATCTATTTAACTTTTTAAACTTTGTCATGCAAAAATGAATAAATCGTGGTACTAAACCTGTTTCGTCCATTTTATTAGTTTTTAAATATTGTATTTTAGATCATTAAAAATTTGGGGGAATTAAAGTAACATAGTACATTTGAAGTATTTTACAAAGATATTGTAATGCTCTTCAGTCATACATGTGATTCACAAACCCCTGCAACATTACACAGATCAAAGCATTATTTTGAGGTTGAGATCATCAGCTTTCTGTGTTACCTGAATGGTCATCATTGCACAGAGGTAATGATGGTGATAAACTGTAATAATGGGCAATTAGGTGGTGGAAAGGTGACTATGAAATCTGCACTGCTAAGTCAGAAAATAGGGCTGTAACTATAACATATAACTCACAAGATTGGATAAATAGTATAGTGTGTGTGTGTGTGTATATATATATATATATATATCGCACAGTTCACTAGGCACAGAATTTTACGGTACTGCCCAATGTGTTTCATAATCTCTCAGACCTGGTCAGACATGTCCCCTTTGTGAGGATGCATGTTGAGGGATGTAGCTATTGCTCATCTACGTTGGCAAAGCGCATCAAGAAAGAAGAACAGGAAGCACATTTACCACTGAGGGGAAAGATGAACTGACTGCATCCAGGAGCATACTGTAACTATGTTTACCAGCGTACAGCCACATCCTGTCATTAATTTATACACTCAGCTGTGCACAACACCTGTGACTACAAGGTGCATGATTCTGCATGAATATGCACATTGTACTGCCCTTCATGCTCCTGGGACTGAGCCTTTAAACTTTCTGTGAAAGTTCATTGAGAAATTTTAAAGGATAAGTTCACCTTCAAAAAAATTATAAATGTAGTGGGGTGCTATATTTGAGGGAAGTATCTGAGTGGTAATAAGGCTCAGATACACAAATTGTTAGGGTTCATGGACCATTTCTGTCCCTGGGATATAGTACTGATGTGTAGTTCCCTGGGGCCTATAGGTGGTGCTGTTGCCATAGGCCCGGGTTGAACCGCAGTACAGGGTTGTGCCTTTTCTTGTCCCTTCTTGACAGCAGTGCGGTGGGGCGGGGAACCTGCTGTGCCTGTCGGGAGAGGGTATAAAAAGGGGCGGCCATCTTCCAGAGGGGTCGTCGTCGTTCCGCACCCAGGCACCTTAGGCCTGGGTGTGGGTGTCGCCTCCGGGTGCCCTAGGCCCGGAGGCCTGGGTGTGTGTGTTGCCTCCGGGTGCCCTAGGCCCGGAGGCAGAGTTGCTGTTCCATCCCAGACACCTTCAGTCTGGGGTGAGGTACTAAATAGGAGGCCCGGGGCCCAGCAACCTTCGCCTGGGGTCCGCTAAGGATCGAGAGCTCCCAGGGAACCGCCTTGCGGGGGGACCTGTATCTTGGATCGAGGAGGCCAGGGAGGTGACCCTTTCTGAAGACCCAGTGCAGAGTTGTGGTGACAGTGAGGGCCTCTGGTAACTCTCCGGAGGGATGTTCTGTAGGTCATAGTGGCAGTGACTCTACGCACACCAGGTCAGTGGCAGTGACCAAATAGGGTAAGGCCCTATTCACCCGGTCAGTGGCAGTGACCATCTTCAGAAGTCAGTGGCAGTGACTTTAAAATTCAATAGGTCTGTGATAAAGATCGCACACCAAACCTGTTCGTGCATATCAGAACAGTAAGAGAACCAAGATTTGAGTTTGTGCCTGTACCTCTCTCCCACCTTATCTGACCTGTGTCTCGTCTCAACCTGTCTGCTCTTAAAGGAACTATTTATTATCCATGTGAAATAAATACAGAAGTTGGACTTTCCATTGGTGTGGGCAGTGGCTTTACTGGGGAGAATTAAGGACTTGTTTCTGGCCAAGCCAGAAGTGAGATCAGCTCGGGAGGATTCAAACACCAGCCGCAGGCAGGCCCGAGAAAACTAACACCGCTCAACCTCCCCATCCAGGAGGGTACGGGCATGTAGTGCGGTGTGCCTCAGTCTTTCCTGCGGAGGAGCCAAGTTAAGAAAAGCAGGTAAAGTCTGGGGTGGCTGCGCTATATATATATATATATATATATATATATGTAAAAAAAAAAGTGCATTTATTTTATTTTTTTACTGGAGCCTGGAAAGCATTTCCCCCATGATCAGCAGATTGCAGGTGCCATGCAGGACTCCTGCAGACTTTTCAGTGTATCTTTCTGCTCGTACCTCATACCTGACTGGCAATGGCGTCCCTAGGGGGGAACCAGACGGGGCCCTGGCCCCCCCCCAACATTATGCTGTGCCTCTGTCTCCTTGGCACAGGCGGCAGTCTATTAGGACTTTGTGCTGGTGACATTATGCGTGCATGTAGGGGAAGGCTTGCACTATTGGTTATAGAGAGCCGAGCCCCCAGCTGGTCACCTAGCAGCAGTAATGCTGTATAACCTTCTCTGTTGACATGCTGATCGGGATGTGATCCTAGTGATGCTCCCAGTCAGATCTAATAAACACAGTATTTATTAGCATCAAGAGTACAACCACATATATATAATCAACTGTATGTTCAGCAGCCATGTGGGCTCTATACCTGTAAAGTGTGGGCTTTGATCAATAAAATCACTGATTTTTAACACTAGGATTTGACTAGGAGCATCATTTGGATTGCATCACGATCAGCATGTCAGAGAAGGCGCCACTGCTGCCAAGCAACCTGCAGGGAGCTCAACTGTCTACAACCAATAGAGATGGGCTCGGGTGTGTTTGAAATCCCACATGCCCGATCCCGCCAGGAAGCCGACACTCCACAGTGCTAATCACAGCCAGTGAGACATTTCCTGATCTGTGGAGCTGCAGACCGGGAAATGTCTCATTGCCTCTGATTAGCGCTGTGCAGTGTGGGCTTCCTGGCAGGCTCTGGCATGTGGAATTTTGAACATGCCCAGCCCATCTTTAACAACAAATTGTGCTGGCCCTCCTGTACATCAGCCCCATAAAGCCCCATAAAGTAACCAGCACTGGGTTCCAATGTGCTGCCGCCGCTACCATGGAGACAGAGACCAGCGCTGTGAAAAGCCGGGACAGGACAGCAACTCTGGTTGTTCCAGCACTGGTCCACACTGGGAACATTCCCCCATCCACCTATAATTTGTAGATGGGGGAATTGGATCATTTCCTTTTTTTTTTTCATTCAACCTAATAGTTGAATGAAAAAAAGTGATCAATGTATGGGCTGCCTAAGAGCTAAGACCAGCCATAGACAGTTTAAATCTCAGCTGGTTCAGCAGGAACTGGCTGAGATTCGAACCATTATTGAGCAGATTCTCTTATGATTATCACTAGTGATTGCTATAGCCACTAGTGATAATCACTGTTTGTCGGGAGAATACAATTGCTGGGCAGGAGGGATATTCCCCTGTCAGCACTGTCTGTGTTGATGGGGGAATTATGCAAGTTTCTTTCCTGCAATCTGTGGATGCAGGAAAGAAATGTGCACCGTCTATTACCTGCCTAACTGAAAGTAAATTGTGAATGTCTTGAAAGAACAGGAGAGGGGGAGGGAGACAGATGGGGGAGAGAAGGGATGGAGATAATGCAGTTCAGTGATTACAGTGTACTGCAGTCTGCAGTGCACACACTTACCCACGGTCCAGGCTAGAATCTCAGGCATCATTCACACATAGCCAGGAATGCTGCTGATTTTCATATTTCCCGCTCACACATCCCCTCTCTTCAGATACAGCACGCCGGGATAGTGTGGGCGGGACTGGAAGGAGGAGGAGGAGCTGTATTCCTCCTTGCTCGTATGTGAGGAGAGTGAGGGGGGGTGGCTGGACTCGCTGGGCTGTGAAAGAGTGTCATAGACTGACACTCGGCTCAGCTTGCAGTCACCATTCTCGGAATTTACAGGCTGGTTCTCCTGTCCTAAGGACTGGAGAAATCAGTCTGTTTTTTCAGTAACTGAGATGAAGGCTTGGGCCCCCCTCCCCCTCCCACAGATCTCGTGGAGTCCTTCCTGCAACTCGCTCTTCTCCGTGCCAATGAGGATGCAGGGAAAGGAGCAGATCGAGCGGCTGTGGTTGTGTGAGTGCTCGCATTATGCAGTGTCAGCGAGCAGAGGGAGGGGGGAGGAATCCCCCGCAGGAGCTGACTGGGGACGCTCTCCCTCTCAGGAGAGACTATGTTACCCCAGCAGCAGCCCGAGCGAAAAAAAATGCAAAAAAGAAATATTATTTTTTTTTGGGGGGGGGCACATGGTGGGGCACAGCATAATGTTGGGGGGGGGCAGGGCCCCCTCTGGTCCCCCCCTAGGGACGCCATTGTCAATAACAGGGACAGGACAGCTGGGGAACCCCACAGTGGCAGAACACCAGGGCCCGGTGGCAAGACAACCTTTGCAACCCTGATAGTTCTCCCACTGCTTTGGACCCTTATATTTTCTTGGTGTGCTGGTGACCTATATCTCTTGTTTTCTGCCACCCTGGTGGGGCCCCAGTATAGTAGGAAGGGAGTTCACTGCAGAACATGTGAAAGGGCCCATTGTGGGATCGTAGTAAAGGCCCCCAGGATATATATATATATATATATATATATATAATTGCATTTTATAGTTGGCCCCCCTACTTTTGTCCCTGTCTCCCCATGTGCCCCCCCTAAATATGAAAGCTGGAGACGCCACTGCTGACTGGAAGAGACTATGAACTACCTAAAGCGCCCAGCACCCTCATTTTATTGAGAACTACAAGCCGACAGCTGTATTTGTAGTTTCCCATTCACAGAACTCTGTGAATGAATGACTTAGCTGAGTCCCACATAGCCCCTTCTCCTATACTGCTCTGCCTTCTGTGTCACTCATTGTAAGCAGAAGCTTCTAACCTTAATAGCTTTGTTCTTGTTGGCCGCTCTCCTCCTCCTTCGAGTGTTGCTTTAGATTAAAGGAGGAGAGCGGTCACATGACCATCCATGAATCTTCAGGGGAGAGCAGCCATGTGACCGGGTTCATGCAAGAACAAAGCTATGAGGTAAATTTAGAGACTTTGATTTACAATGAGAGTGACACAGGAGGAGCCGTGTATGAGAAAGGGCTGGCAGTGATGTATTCTTAACTTTAAAGTTTAGAGTACGCTGGCAGTGCTGTCCCAGGAGACTGGGGGTCTCCTAGGAATGCAGGGGGGCTCTGTATTGTGGGGGCTTTGTATTGTGCAGAGGGTGGGGGCTGTGCTGTGTACTGTTGGGGGCTTTGTATTGTGCAGAGGGTGGGGGCTGTGGTATGTAGTGTGGGGGGCTTTGTATTGTGCAGAGGGTGGGGGCTGTGATTTTAGTCGACTAAAATACAATGACTAAAATGGGACTAAAACTAAAATAGCATTTTAGTCAAAGACTAAGACTAAAAAACTTTCAGAAGACTAAAATGGGACTAAAACTAAAATGTAATTTTAGTCCTAAGACTAAGGCTCCATGTACACTGGAGCTCAAAAACGGCCGTTTTGAACGCTGGATTGCTGGCAGGAAAACGCTGCTTAAAAACTAGATTGTATCAGTGTTTTGCATTGCCGTCAATGGACGTTTAGCGGCTAGCTTTCAGCCGCGTTTCTCTGGCTCTATTCAAAATCAATGGTTCCCTATGGGAGCCCATTGATTTGAATAGAAGTCGCACCGCAAGTCGGATCATCATGATCCGACTTGCGGTGCGACATGCGTGCTGAGGATGAAGGAGAACCCCGCCAAAAAATGAAAAAAATAAAATTGGCGTGGGGTTCCCCCCTCAGACGATACCAGGCCCTTCGGTCTGGTATGGATTTTAAGGGGAACCCCCTACGCCGAAAAAACGGCATAGGGGTCCCCCAAAATCCATACCAGACCCTTAACCGAGCACGCAGCCTGGTCGGTCAGGAAAGGGGGTGGGGACGAGCGAGCACCACCCCCCCTCCCGAACCGTACCAGGCCGCATGCCCTCAACATGGGGGGTGGGTGCTTTGGGGCAGGGGGGGTGCTCTGAGGCCCCCCACCCCAAAGCACCCTGCTCCCATGTTGATGGGGACAAGGGCCTCTTCCCGACAACCCTGGCTGTTGGTTTTGCGGTCTGCGGGCGGGGGGCTTATCGGAATCCGGGAGCCCCCTTTAATAAGGGGGCCCCCGGATCCCGGTCCCCCACCCTATGTGAATGAGTATGGGGTACATCGCACCCCTACCTATTCACCTGGTGGGGAAAAAGTCAATAAAAAAACACTACACAGGCTTTTAAAGCAATTTATTAGGTAGCTCCGGGGGTCTTCTACCGACGTCGGGGGTCTTCTTCCGACTTCAGGGTCTTCTACCGACTTCGGGGGTCTTCTTCCGACTTCGGTGGTCTCTCTGGCCTCTTCTCCCGCTCTCCGGTGCCTTCTCCGCACTCTCCGGTTCTTCTCCCACTCTCCGGTGCTTTCTGCCTTCTGCCGGGCACCGTCGCTCTCTGTCGCTGTAATGCTGTGTGTGCGGTTCGCAGTGACTTATATAGGCATGGGGCGGGGTCACCGGGTGATGTCACCCGGTGACCCCGCCCCCTTATGACGTTGCAGTCCCATCATGCCCCGGGGCTGCGACGTCATAAGGGGGCGGGGTCACCGGGTGACATCACCCGGTGACGAAGCCCCATGCCTATATAAGTCATTGCAAACCGCACACACAGCATTACAGTGGCAGAGAGCGACGAGGTAGCGTCGGTACTTTAAAAACCTGTGTAGTGTTTTTTTTATTGACTTTTTTCCCATCAGGTGAATGGGTAGGGGTGCGATGTACCCCATACTCATTCACATAGGGTGGGGGACCGGGATCCGGGGGCCCCCTTATTAAAGGGGGCTCCCGGATTTCGATAAGCCCCCCGCCCGCAGAACCGGACAACCAACGGCCAGGGTTGTCGGGAAGAGGCCCTTGTCCCCATCAACATGGGGGCAGGGTGCTTTGAGATGGGGGGCCGCAGAGCACCCCCCTCCCCCAAAGCACCCACCCCCCCAGGTTGAGGGCATGCGGCCTGGTACGGTTCAGGAGGGGGGGCGCTCGCTCGTCCCCACCCCCTTTCCTGACCGACCAGGCTGCGTGCTCGGATAAGGGTCTGGTATGGATTCTGGGGGGACCCCACGCCGTTTTTTTCGGCATAGGGGGTTCTCCAAAAATCCATACCAGACCGAAGGGCCTGGTATCGTCTGAGGGGGGAACCCCACGCCAATTTTTTTTTCATTTTTTGGCAGGGTTCTCCTTCATCCTCAGCACGAATGTCGCACCGCAAGTCGGATCATGATCATCCGACTTGCGGTGCGACTTCTATTCAAATCAATGGGCTCCCATAGGAAACCTAACGCTAATTTGCGTTTATCGGCATTTATCAGTGTTTATCAGTGTTTGGCTTTTTTTGGTGTTTTTTCCCGCCGAAAAACGGCACTTTGAACGCAATTTTTTTGCGTTCAGAAAAAAGCCCATAAACTGCACTGCTCATTAACGCTAAAAAACGACCATGTGTACATGAACACATAGGCTAACATAGAGTGCAGTTAATGGGCTTTTTCTAAAAACGCTAAAACGCCAATAAACTGCAGTTTATCAGCTTCAGTGTACATGGAGCCTGATGCCGCGTACACACGATCATTATTCACGGCGGTTAAAAAACCACCGTGAATAATGTCATTAAAAACGAGGGAACGGCTTGTTCCCCACACACGGTCGTTTTTCACGTTGTTTTTTCTCTTGTCGAGAAAAACGACCGTCTGTGGGCTCAGCGGCAGTGTTTCCCTATGGGAAACACTGCCGCGGAAAACATGTCGAAAAAAACGACGAGAAAAATTAGAACATGTTCTAATTTTTCTCGTCGTTTTTAATGCCGTTTTTCTCGTAGAAAAAAACGACAGAAAGCCCACAGACTATCGTTTTTCTCGTCGAATGGGAAAAATGTAGTTTTTCTCGACGAGAAAAACGGCCGTGTGTACGCGGCATAAGAGTAAAACTAAATCAAAATTTGCTGCCAAAATGAACCCTGGTTCACAAGAAGACAAAAGAATGAGTGATATCAGGGCTATTCAAAAGAAAGAATGAGACGGTATTTTCAGTTTGAAAAAGAGAATATTAAATCTCATTTGTAGTGTACAAATGGGATTTTTTTATTAAATCTTTACTTTTGCAAACCACCTGAGACAAATCCCTCCAAGAATGGAGGCAGAGGATGGATTTTATCCAGGATGAGGAACTGAATCCGAGGGAACCTGCCATTGTGTGTGAGAGTAACATGACGTCCCCAAGGTAAATGTGGATTGCAGGTCCTCATGCTGAGTATATGGCGATATGCTAGCTTGCAATATTCCTGAATAGTTTTACCCACATAGAAGCAAACGCACTCACAGGTCAGAAGGTAAATGACCCCGGCTGTTTTGCAATTTGCATAATGCCGATGCTTAAAAATAGTACCATTGGGAAGGCGCACTTTTTGGTCGGTGCACATAAATTTACATTAATTACAGCCGTCACAGCGGAAGGTGTCAAGATGCTTGCACGGATCTCATCTGGTACTACCCTTGAATTCACTGTGTACTAACTGGTCACCAATTGATTTGGCCCATCTATATGTAATGGCCAGCTTGTCAGATACAAATAGACTTATGGCAGGATCCATACTAAGGAGATGCCAATATTTCTCAACAATAGTTCTGACCTGTGAGTGCTGGTCAAAAAAGCGGGTTATAATGTGGGTATTGTTGTCAACTTTGGACATTTTTGGGGCATAAAGTAAAGTGTGTCTTGTTGGTGTTGTGGCAAGTTTGTAAGCATTTTTAGGCAGATTTTAGAATATCCCCCTAGCCAATAGTCTATCCCATAGTATGGCAGCTTCAGCCTAAAAAGAGCTGTCACTAGAGCAGTACTGGCTATAGAGGATAACGTTTACTAAAGATCTTGGATGAAAGCTTGAAAAGTGAAGAATATTATTACCTGCTGTGGGTTTGCGGTAGAGACAACTAGAGAGTACACCATCCTGTCCTTTGGAAATTGTAATATCAAGACAAGCAATAGAAGTTAAACTATAGTTCATTGTAAATGTAAATGTAAGGTTGAATTCATTCAAATTCATTGCCTGTAAACATTGATGGAGAGTCTCAATCGAGCCACCCCAGACTATCAAAATGTTATCTATAAATCTATACCATAAACTATTGTGGCTGGAAAACTCCAATAGATCCTCGGATGACAAAATGTTGCACTCCCATTCCCCCAGGTACAGGTTGGCATAGGAGGGGGTACAACAGGTTCCCCTGTACCTGGAGGAAATGGGAGCCCTGGAACAAAAAAGCTTAATGAGTGAGTAAAAATTCCAAAGCCATGAGGATGAACTCATTCAGCTTCCACTCACGCTGATTCTTTTGGGATAAAAGATGTTAAATGACAGAGACCCCCTTATCGTGTGGGATAGAACAGTATAGGGCTTCCACATCAAACAAAAAAAGCATTTTCGGGGATTTGGAGCCCATCAATAATTTGGAATAAGTGTGGAGTGTCTCTAATATAGCTGGGAAGACTTAAAACATAGGGTCTGAGGTACTCATCAACATATAAATTCTCAGTAAGTGAGCCATTCCCCCCGATTTAATCAGTCTTCTGGGTGAGTTATTTTTATTTTTGTGTACTTTCGGGAGGGCATAGAAGGCGGGAGTGACAGGGTGTGTAGTCCGTATTAAAGGGGTTGTAAAGGTTCGTTTTTTATTTTCTAAATAGGTTCCTTTAAGCTAGTGAATTGTTGGTTCACTTACCTTTTCCTTCGATTTCCCTTCTAAATGTTTTTTTTCTTTGTCTGAATTTCTCACTTCCTGTTTCTCCTCACTAAACTTCACACCATCATCTGAGCGATGTTTAGTCAGCCAGAGCAGCTTACTGAACAGCTTACTGAGGAGGAACAGGAAGTGAGAAATTCAGACAAAGAACACTAAGAAAAAAAACATTTAGAAGGGAAATAGAAGGAAAAGGTCAGTGAACCAATAATACACTAGCTTAACCACTTAAGCCCCGGACCATTTTGTAGGTAAAGGACCAGAGGTGTTTTCAGAATTTTGCACTGCGCTGCTTTAACTGTAAATTGTGCGGACATGCAATGTTGTACCCAAACTAAATTTGCGTCCTTTTCTTCCCACAAATAGAGCTTTCTTTTAATGGTATTTGATTGCCTCTGCGATTTTTATTTTTTGCGATATAAACGGAAAAAGACCGAAAATTTTGAAAAAAATGATATTTTCTACTTTTTGTTATAAAAAAAAATCGAATAAACTCAATTTTAGTCATACATTTAGGCCAAAATTTATTCAGCCACATGTCTTTAGTAAAAAAAATGTCAATAAGTGTATATTTATTGGTTTGCGCAAAAGTTATAGCGTTTACAAACTAGGGTACATTTTCTGGAATTTACACAGCTTTTAATTTATGACTGCCTATCTCATTTCTTGAGGTGCTAAAATGGCAGGGCAGTACATAACCCCCCCAAATGACCCCATTTTGGAAAGTAGACACCCCAAGGATATTGCTGAGAAGCATGTTGAGCCCATTGAATTTTTTTTTTGTCCCAAGTGATTGAATAATGACAAAAAAAAAAAATTACAAAAAGTTGTCACTAAATGATATATTGCTCACACATGCCATGGTTATATGTGGAATTGCACCCCAAAATACATTCTGCTCCTTCTCCTGAGTACGGGGATACCACATGTGTGGGACTTTTTAGGAGCCTAGCCGCTTACGGGACCCCGGAAACCAAGCACCGCCTTCAGGATTTCTAAGGGCGCAAATTTTTGATTTCACTCCTCACTGCCTATCACAGTTTCGAAGGCCATAAAATGCCAAAATAGCACAAACCCCCCCCCCAAATGACACCATTTTGGAAAGTAGACACCCCAAGCTATTTTCTGAGAGGCATGTTGAGTCCATGGAATATTTAATATTTTGCCACAAGTTGCGGGAATATGACAAACTTTTTTTTTTTTTTTTTTTTGCACAAAGTTGTCACTAAATGATATATTTCTCACACATGCCATGGGCATATGTGAAATTACACCCCAAAATACATTCTGCTGCTTCTCCTGAGTAAGGTGATACCACATGTGTGGGACTTTTTGGGAGCCTAGCCGCGTACAGGACCCCAAAAACCAAGCACCGCCTTCTAGATTTCTAAGGGCATACATTTTTGATTTCACTCCTCTCTACCTATCACTACCTATCACAGTTTTGAAGGACATAAAATGCCAAGATGGCACAAAACCCCCCCAAATGACCCCATTTTGGAAAGTAGACACCCCAAGCTATTTGCTGAGAGGCATTTCGAGCCCATTGAATATTTTTTTTTGTCCCAAATGATTGAATAATGACAAAAAGAAAAAAAAATTACAAAAAGTTGTCACTAAATGATATATTGCTCACACATGCCATGGGCATATGTGAAATTACACCCCAAAATACATTCTGCTGCTTCTCCTGAGTACGGGGATACCACATGTGTGGGACTTTTTGGGAGCCTAGCCGCGTACTGGGCCCCAAAAACCAAGCACCGCCTTCATGCTTTCTAAGGGCGCAAATTTTTGATTTCACTTCTCAGTACCTATTACAGTTTCGAAGGCCATAAAATGCCAAAATAGCACAAAACCCCCCCAAATGACCCCATTTTGGAAAGTAGACACCCCAAGCTATTTACTGAGAGGCATGTTGAGTCCATGGAATATTTTATATTTTGCCACAAGTTGCGGGAATATGACAAACTTTTTTTTTTTTTTTTTTTTGCACAAAGTTGTCACTAAATGATATATTGCTCACACATGCCATGGGCATATGTGAAATTACACCCCAAAATACATTCTGCTGCTTCTCCTGAGTACGGGAATACCACATGTGTGGGACTTTTTGGGAGCCTAGCCGCGTACGGGACCCCAAAAACCAAGCACCGCCTTCAAGGTTTCTAAGGGCATAAATTTTTGATTTCACTCCTCACTACCTATCACAGTTTTGAAGGCCATAAAATGCCAAGATAGCACAAAAACCCCCAAAATGACCCCATTTTGGAAAGTAGACACCCCAAGGAAATTGCTGAGAGGCATGTTGAGCCCATTGAATATTTTTTTTTTGTCCCAAGTGATTGAATAATGACAAAAAGAAAAAAAAATTACAAAAAGTTGTCACTAAATGATATATTGCTCAAACATGCCATGGTTATATGTGGAATTACACCCCAAAAAACATTTTGCTGCTTTTCCTGAGTACGGGGATACCACATGTGTGGGACTTTTTGAGAGCCTAGCCGCGTACGGGGCCCCGAAAACCAAGCACCGCCTTCAGGATTTCTAAGGGCACAAATTTTTGATTTCACTCCTCACTACCTATCACAGTTTTGAAGGCCATAAAATGCCAAGATAGCCCAAAACCCCCACAAATGCCCCCATTTTGGAAAGTAGACACCCCAAGCTATTTGCTGAGAGGCAAGGTGAGTATTTTACAGCTCTCATTTGTTTTTGAAAATGAAGAAAGACATTTTTTTTTTTCTTTTTTCAATTTTCAAAACTTTGTGACAAAAAGCGAGGTCTGCAAAATACTCAACATACCTCTCAGCAAATAGCTTGGGGTGTCTACTTTCCAAAATGGGGTCATTTGGGGGGGTTTTGTGCCATCTGGGCATTCCATGGCCTCCGAAACTGTTATAGGCAGTGAGGAGTGAAATTAAAAATTTACACCCTTCGAAATCCTGAAGGCGGTGCTTGGTTTTCGGGGTCCTGTACGCGGCTAGGCTACCAAAATGTCTCACACATGTGGTATCCCAGTACTCAGGAGAAGCAACAGAATGTATTTTGGGGTGTAATTCCACATATGCCCATGGCATGTTTGAGCAATATATCATTTAGTGACAACTTTTTGTACATTTTTTTTTTCTTTTTGTCATTCTTCAATCACTTGGGACAAAAAAAAAAATATTCAATGGGCTCAACATGCCTCTCAGCAAATAGCTTGAGGTGTCTACTTTCCAAAATGGGGTCATTTGGGGGGGTTTTGAACTGTCCTGGCATTTTATGCACAACATTAGGAAGCTTATGTCACACATCATCCACTCTTCTAACCATTTGAAGACAAAGCCCTTTCTGACACTTTTTGTTTACATGAAAACATTTTTTTTTTTTGCAAGAAAATTATGTTGAACCCCCAAACATTATACATTTTTTAAAGCAAAGGCCCTACAGATTAAAATAGTGGGTGTTGCATTTTTTTTTCCACACAGTATTTGCGCAGCAATTTTTCAAACGCATTTTTTGGGGAAAAAACACACTTTTTTTATTTTTAATGCACCAAAACACACTATATTGCCCAAATGTTTGCTGAAATAAAAAAGATGATCTTAGGCCGAGTACATGGATACCAAACTCGACATGCTTTAAAATTGCGCACAAACGCGCAGCGGCGACAAACTACATTCATTTTTAAAAGCCTTTAAAAGCCTTTATAGGTTACCACTTTAGATTTACAGAGGAGGTCTACTGCTAAAATTACTGCCCTTGATCTGACCTTCGCGGTGATACCTCACATGCATGGTGCAATTGCTGTTTACATATGACGCTAGACCGGCGCTTGCGTTCGCCTTTGTGCAAGAGCAGGGGGGGACAGCGGTGCTTTTTTTTAAAATTTATTTTGCTTTTTTATTTTATTTTTAAACTGTTCCTTCCATATATATTTTTTTTTTACCATTTTTATTGTTATCTCAGGAAATGTAAATATCCCCTATGATAGCAGAAGGTAGTGACAGGTACTCTTTTTTTAAAAAAAATTGGGGGCTTAGACCCTAGATCTTTCCTATGCCCTCAAAGCATCTGACCACACCAAGATCGGTGTGATAAAATGCTTTCCCAATTTCCCAATGGCGCTGTTTATATCCGGGGGGACATTCCCTCCCACTGCTTGTAAAAGCAGTCTAGAGGCTAATTATCTGCTAGGATTGCTTTTACATGAAAGCCGGCCGCTGGCTGTAAAGAATGATACCAAGATGATACCTAAACCTGCAGGCATCATTCTGGTATAAACATTCAAAGTCCAGCAACATACCAGTACGTTGCTGGTCCTTGTTTTTTTTCATGCAGCCTGTTGGCTGAACGTAAAAAAAGAGATTGATCGGTGGGTATGCCCACCATTAGAATACCTCCCTTCATCCACCCACTTCTAATGATGGGCATACATGCACCATTTATATATGCCGAAGCATGGGGGCATCCTCCCGCAAAAAAGTTATGCCGCGTACACACGGTCGGACTTTTCCACGGGCAAGCCTCCGTCGGAATTTCGACCGTATGTACGCGGCATTAGGAGCAAAATCGCTCCTCCGCCCCTGCTGCCCCCATGCTTCGGCATATATGCTCTTTTTTTTAACTATGGTGGTGAAATCACCTCCTACAGCGTTGGAGTCACGGCTTTATGTATCGTGGGAGCAAACGCTGTTGCTGTCAAGATAAATAGATCCGCGCTGCAACTGAATGGCGTACCTGCTAAGCAAATGATGGTTAACATTAAAACAAAGTAACATTACAGTATAACAGTAAGACCTTACCATACCATACCTGCAAAGCAAATACCAAAACAAAACCTAGTAAAAAATAAAACATTTTTTTAACGCAACCTGTGCCTAAAATATATATTTGCCGAAGCATGGGGGCATCCTCCCGCAAAAAAGTTATGCCGCGTACACACGGTCGGACTTTTCCACGGGCAAGCCTCCATCGGAATTTCGACCGTATGTACGCGGCATTAGGAGCAAAATCGCTCCTCCGCCCCTGCTGCCCCCATGCTTCGGCATATATGCTCTTTTTTTTAAACTGTGGTGGTGAAATCACCTCCTACAGCACTGGAGTCACGGCTTTATGTATCGTGGGAGAAAACGCTGTTGCTGTCAAGATAAATAATTACGCGCTGCAGCTAAATGGCGCACCTGAAAACTAAAAATTACATACCTGAAAAGCAAGCATAATAAAACATTGCAGAATAGAATACAGTAAAAAAAGAGCAGAACAATAGAGAGAAAATAGAGAGAGAGAGAGAGAACAATAAAACGACAACTATTTTTGTTTTTTTTATTTTATATTTTTTTTGTGTTTTTTTTTTACGTTTTTTTTTTCTTTTTTACACTTTTTTTTGTAACTTTAACAACTGTAATGGTTCGGGTCTCTCAAAATGTGATGGCATCTTGGGAGACCCTGTGTAAGTGTGTCCTAGTCTGTGAAATGCTGTACCCTACGCTAAAACTTCACTTTTGAGTGGAAGCGTTCAAAACATTCACCAAGGCAAAGACTAGGCTTGTCAGGACAGAGTGGACAATAATAACGGGTGTCACGCCTAAATCCGCGCTTGCTACAGACACAACATCTTTTTTGGGGGGCTCGTTGGGTAGGGGTACTCTCGAGGACATACGTATAATGCCTCTCATGCAGCCGGCTTACTGCATTTGGTAGGGATGGTGAGGTACAGAACCGCCTGGATACAGGAGTTCTGTGACTATCTCATCCTGGAATTTTAGGAGAGATAAAGTCCCGCCTGAAGCTCTGTATAGCACATGAGCATTCAGCAAAGCCAATTGGAATAAGGATAGGGACACTTTTCTGTACCAGCGTCTCGCCTTACGGTCAATTAGATACAGCGCCAACAACTGGTCGTTGAGGTCCACCCCTCCCATATTTTTGTTATATTCGTGGACACAGAGGGGTTTCTTCACAACACCAGTCACCGTAGGAATTTGGACTGTCGTGTCTGCATGAAGGGAGGCAAGAAGGAAAACATTCTTATTATCCCTCCACTTCATAGCGAGCAAGTTATTACACTTCACGCAGGCTCTCTCCCCCAGCCTAAGACGGGCATCTACAAGCCGCTGGGGAAAGCCCCGGTGATTAGGTCGCACGGTGCCACATGCTCCAATCTGATGATCAAACAAGTGACTAAACAGTGGCACGCTCGTGTAATAATTGTCCACATACAAGTGGTACCCCTTTCCGAATAAGGGTGACACCAAGTTCCACACTATCTTGCCAGCGCTCCCTATGTAATCCGGGCAGTTGACCGGCTCAACCTGACTATCTTTTCCCTCATAAACCGTAAAGCTCCATACATAGCCTGTTGCCCTGTCACAGAACTTATAGAGCTTGACCCCGTATCTGGCACGCTTGCTGGGAAGGTACTGCTTGAAAGACAAGCGGCCAGAAAATTTAATCAGGGACTCATCAACGCAGACAACTTGATCGGGAATAAACAAGGCTGCAAAACGTTCGTTGAAGTGGTTTATGAGGGGCTGAATTTTGTAGAGCCGGTCGTATTCAGGGTCTCCACGTGGACGACAAAGTTCATTGTCGTTGAAGTGCATGAACCGCAAAATCTGCTCGTATCGTTTCCTGGGCATGGAGGCAGAGAACACGGGCATGTGGTCAATTGGGTGTGTGGACCAATAAGCACGCAATGATGGAAATTTATGTGTGCCCACGTTGAGGGAAAGGCCCAGAAAGGTCTTAAATTCAGAAAACGTAATTGGTTTCCGAACTTTGGCAATGGAAGGCAACTGGGGATTAGCGGCGATGAATTGACCAGCATATAAATTACTCTGGAAAAGAAAAACCTGCGCCACTTGTAGAAATTTGGACCGAAGCCTAATAGGAATTGTATGCTTATTTTAAATGCACCTAGTAAACTAGCAGGCTTTACACCAAATAGTCCAATGGTATTCAACAAATGTCCATAAATCCTTATATCAGGGGAGCCACAGATATCACACCACAGTGACTACTCAAAGTAAACCGTGAGGTATCCACCACCAACAGAAGGGGAAGCAGCTTACCAGAGGGCAAGCGGTTTGGGACATTCGACTGTAACCCAGCCGCGGCCTTTAGTGTTGTAATCCTCCCTTCATAAGCCAGTACGTCCCATTCGGATGAACCGTAAATCACAATATCCAGGTCATACACCCCAACATGGAATAGACAGGGCAAACTAATAGTGTAATTCCGTATAATATTAGTTTAATAGAAAAATGTAAGTTATATTTACAAAAGTAGCAGTAAAAACAGCATATAAACAGTAAATGCTGGCCGGCATATCAGGAGCCTCACTCCTCGAGCGTGGTGACGTCACTGAGCGTCCTCCTAGACGCGTTTCGTCATCACGTAGACGTTTTCAATAGGAGAATAAATTAAATTATAAATTACTCTGGTCCACTATAGATCTATAGAGATCTTCCGTGAAAAACAGCGAATAATAATCAATTGGCTTAAAATCAGCTGTTTCCACCTGAATACCGGGTTAGGCAGTGAATGGGGGATGTACGGGTTCTGCAGAAGTGGTGGGGACCCAATCAGGATAGGCGAATTCTGCAGGAAGGGCACTATGGGCACGACGGGCCTGCCTTTGTCTTCTTCTTGGTGGCAGCGGGACACTACTTGTGCTTGCCACCTCGCCAGCTTGAACTGCACTTATGGGACTGGCCACGTCACCACGTGATACTGCAGTGCTGGATGTACGCCCAGGCTGTACTAGGCCGCTGGTGCTTGCCAATTCACCAGAAGGAATAGCGGCACTAGTACTACTCTGCTTCATGATACGAGAGACCTGCGGTTCTTGCTCCTCAACAACAGCAGAAGATCGGGATCGGGTACGCCTGACCTTAGCAGGGACCTCACCTTCGTCGTCAGAGCTATCTGACGTGGAGCCGCTGACTTCACTGTCTTCTACGGGAAGATATTCTGAGCCTGAATCTGACAGATGCGTGACCTCCTCTTCACTATCTGTCATGCTCAGAATCTCGCAGGCCTCTTTACTAGTGTACCTTCGATTTGCCATTTTGGGCTCTAAATTTAGGGGTACACTAGTAAGATTCACAGGTAAAAAAGCACCTGACTTTCAGCAAATGTATCAAACGCTTCAAAAAAAACTGTTAGCGATCGCAGGGATCAGGACTGTCTCTGCGAACGCTGCAGTTATGTGTTTTGAGTTTGGTAAGTGACAGTGATCGATCGATACTGCACTTGGGTGGGCTGGGCTGGGCTGGGCGGAGGGGCTAAATGCAGGTGCTAGCAGGTATCTGGGCTGATCCCGCTAACACTGCGTTTTTAGGAACCCTAAACTGCTGGGGACGCTAGTATAGATCTGATCAGATCAGATATTGATCTGTTCAGATACTATACCACTAAGGGAGGTGTATGCTTTGCGTGTGGGTATTAGCGCTACTGGCACTAACCTAACGCTGCCTGGGGCGACGCAGACCCTCTCTCGCGCTAAAACCTAATTAATCTCACCCGCCGGGCGATCAGGGGGTTAAACCTTTATTGGGTTATATACGGCGGGTGCCCTGATGCTATAAAAAGCAAACTAACCAACCAGCGTCACCCGTAACCTTTATATGGTGATCACTGGTGAAAGGGTTAACTAGGGGCAATCAGGGGGTTAAAACCTTTATTAGGTTAAATATGGGGGTACCTGACACTATATAAAAACCTGACGAGTAACCTAAAAAACGAAATAACTAACTGGCTAACCAGTGTCACCAGTAAAGCTTATACGGTGATCACTGGTGAAAGGGTAACTCTAGGGGCAATCAGGGGGTTAAAATAATATATGGGGGTACCTGATGCTATAAAAACCTGCGGCGAACCTAAAAATAAATAACTGGCTATCTAGGGCACCAGCGACACGAATACAGCGATCGGAAAAACGATCGCTTAGTGACGCTGGAGTTAGGGGGTGAAAGGGTTACCTGGGGGCAATCAAGGGGTTAAACCTTTATTAGGGGGGGTTGGGGGGCTACCCTGGACCTAAAGGGGCCTAAACCTAACTGCCCTGCAACTTTTTACTGTCACAGATGACACTAAATGCAGTGATCAGTAAAATAAATGATCGCTGCAATCAGTGACACTGTGACTGGGGGCTGGGGGGTGACCTGGGGTGTGATCTGGGGGTGACTGGGGGGGTGAAATGTGTGCCTACGTGTCAGTGGACTGTTGGTGCACTAACCTGTGTCTTCTCTCCTCGGCGCCGCAAACGAAAAGACCGACACGAGGAGAGATGACATCACTTCCTCTGCCTGTGTTTACATTACACAGGCAGAGGAAGATTTTCATTCGCCGGGAGCGATCGCGAGGGGGTGGCCGGAATCGAACGGCCGTCCCCTCATCCCGGATCGCTCCCCAACGGATAACGACTGCTCACTGTATAGAAGGGGGGTCCGATCGGGCCCCCCAACTGTACAAAGGCAGTCACGTACACTGTACGTGATTGTGCCTTTTGGTGCCATTCTGCCAACGTATATATACAGTGAGCGGTCGTTAAGTGGTTAAAGGAACTTATTTAGAAAATAAAAAACAAACCTTTACAACCACTTTAATTCCCATATGTATTTAGGTATTATGTTGTTTAGGTATGCTAGGTCTACCATTTCACACAAGCTGTCACTATGTTTTTTTGATATGGGAGCTGGGAATAGGGCAATACCAGCCACGATTGCGGAGGATATTCATACACATTCGTGAATACTGGTCATTGTCCATGATTACTGTATTTCCCCTTTTGTCTGATGGCTTCACTGTGATTTTCATTTGGTTAGTAAGATCAAATAAGGCCTGTCTTTCTCCAGAGGACAAATTATCATGCTGTGAATTGTTTTTTAGTGCTTGAATATCTCTACTAGTGAGTTTGAGAAAGGCTGATAGGTTAGAATTGAGGCTAGGTGCAGGGTAAATATCTGACTTTTTCTTTAAGGATGGTTTAGTTACTGGTATTGCATGAGTTTTTGATAGGAGGGCATTCAGGTAAATACTGTCAACGAGATCAAGAGGTTAATTTTTGTCCAATAAGCTTACCAAGTTATCATTTGCTTTCTGTTCAACAGCAGAGAGCTGATCTGATGAGGTAGTCTTTTGTAGACATGTGCACTGCCAAAAAATTCGTTAGTTTTCGTTTTCGTTTCATTCGTTTTTTTTTTTTTTTCGTTTTTCGGGTCATTCGTTATGATCGCAATTCGTAAATTCGTACATTCGTAAATTTATACATTCGTAAATTCGTACATTCGTAAATATATACATTTGTAAATTTGTACATTCGTAAATTTATACATTCGTAAATTCGTAAATTCGTACATTCGTAAATTTATACATTCGTAAATTCGTACATTCGTAAATTTGTAAATTCGTACATTCGGAAATTTGGAAATTCAAAATTCGAAAATCCGAAAACCCGAAAATTCGAAAATCTGAAAAAATAACTATTAAATTATAGGTATTGTACCAGGTACCAGGGACGCCGAGGCCAATCTGGGGCAATTAGAATCACCGGAATCCATTCGGTCTCCACTCTGCGAAGCAGACGAGGAAGAAGTTTCAGTGGGGGGAAGGCATAAATAAGCCGATACTGTCCCCATGGAGCCACCAACGCGTCTGCCGCGTCCGCCCAGGGATCCTTTGACCTGGCCTCAAACCTCGGTACCTTCCATTTGAGTCGTGAGGCCAGGAGATCCACATCTGGTGTGCCCCATCTCAGGCAAAGGAGTCGAAATACATCCGGATGTAGCGACCATTCCCCTTGGTCCAGCATCTGACGACTTAGGTAGTCCGCTAGCCAGTTGTCTACGCCCGGAATGTACTCGGCTGACAGAGCCGGCACATGCCGCTCTGCCCACCTTAGGATGTGAACGACCTCCAATGCTACAGCCGAACTCCGTATTCCTTCTTGATGGTTGACAAACGCCACCGCCGACTGGATCCTGACTGGGCGGCACTGCAGCCTCTGTGACCATGTGGAGAGGCACCCCCTGATCGCCCGAAGTTCCAGCACATTGATCGGCAGGCGGGATTCTTCCTGCGTCCAATGACCCTGTGCCAACTGTACACCCCAAACGTCCGTCGTGATCACCGTCCAACGAAGAGGAAGGAACGACTTCCCTGATTGAAGGGCCGGAGACCTCCGCCACCAGATCAGGGAATCCTTGACCAATCTGACTACAAGGATTTAACCTAATGTCTCTTTGAAGTCTTTCTTATCTGCCTTTTTAGGGTCCTTTCAGACATGCAGATCTCGTAGGGATCCGTTCCTTTCATATACGCTTGCTCAGCGGGGATCGCTCCTGTGATCCCCGCTGAGCCGGCGGATGACAGGGCAGTCCCTGCACACTGTGCAGGGACCACCCTGTCAGATCTCCGCGCTCCCCTATGGGGGGATCAGATGAACACGGACCGTCTGTCCGTGTTCACCCGATCCGCTCTGCAGACGGATGGAAAAATAGTATTTTCCTCCGTCTGCAGAATCGGAGCATTGCGGACACGGATGAGATCGGGTGTCAGCGGATGTTCATCCGCTGACACCCGCTATCTCATAGGGATACATGTATATCCCTTTTTCATCCGTAAACGAATGGATGAAAAAGCGGACATATGGTCCGCATGTGTGAAAGGGGCCTTACAGTTCTTAAAGTTCTCTAACTGAATCTCTTTCTTTCCAGCCTATTCTACAGAACTTTCCTCCCTCGGATGTAACACACACTACAGCATGCCTCCCAACTTGCTGAGATGGGAAAGAGGGACAACTATTAGCAAAAATTATGTGGGCAAAGGACACACCCTGCTACAGCCTCAATACGTGGAGAATTAATACAAATGATTGGTTAAACCCACAAGTGCTTTTTTACCACTACTAGTCATTTAAACTGGCTTTTGAAATTTACATATGCAACAGTGTATAAATTGTGAAACACTTTTTGCTAAATAGTGCATTTTTTATAGGTATATACAGTACATTAGACCAAAATGAGGGACAAATAAAGAGGAAAGAGGGACTGTTGGAGTTTGTTTCAAAAGAGGGACAGTTTCTCCAAATCAAGGACAGTTGGGAATTATGCTACAGGATGGCACTCATCATTCTTTTCGGTAACTATCCTATAAAAGGTAAACTGCAGCAGCTGTTTTAGGACAGTCTGAAAGCCATTGCACTTTATTATTGTCTAGGTGCTTGGAAATAGAGTGCCCCCTTATAGAAAAAAAAAAAACATTTTAAAATGGAATATGTCTGCACTGCAAAATAAACAGTCCTGCTGTGCAACCACACAAAAGGTAACATAGCAATTGTCTCTGATGTGGCCACACCTAAACCAAATAAGTCATTTAAAGTGTATCTACAGTATTAAATATTATTTTAATTTCCACATTGTATTTCAATTTTTTCTAGCCAGCACCTTTTAGCAATGTTGAAGCTTGTAAACGTACTTTGTAAAGATCACTACACATTTGCTTCCTTGAATTCCGCAACACAAATTCACTGTGCCCTGTGAGTAGGCATTGCTGTGCCACACAATTCACAGAGCCTGCCTTCTGGACTACAATGATGCCAAGAGGAGGGGTTTCAGGAGGCAGAGTCTGTACAAGAATCACTGCTTGCAGGCAGCAAGGTACCATACCATGGGATATATAGTACTTAGAAACTGAAAGTACGTCAAAGAAATGAACAGAGCAGAGAATGCAAAGCAGGCAGGGAATCTGTGAAGTAGTGGAAAGAGATGACCAGCAGATAGGCAGAACTCACAACATGAAAGGAGATTATTATTTTTTTGGGGAGATTTTTTTAAGTAAGCTTATACAGGTATTGGATTGTCAATAATAACTATTGTTTGTATTAATCTTATGATGCTGATTTTATCAAGTGAAAGTGTATGCTGTGACCATAGATTTCTATTAAGAGCTATTCCTTGTGTATGTAACAATGCCTCTTTTAGAAAAGTGTTCATACCTTTACAGTCCACAAGGCCAAAATGGCATTATATGGGGCCTTTGCAGTTCTAGTAGGAAGAGGCGCATTAACAAAAAAAAACGTTTGCAAGACTGTAACTTTTTTATGACTATTTGTTTAGAAATATGCAGGTAGTCAACTTTGGTCCAACACTGTAGTAGCCAAAGCTAGCCACTCCCAGGTGTGGCTCAAGCAACTTGCCATCTGTATATTAAACACAGAAGGTCACTTGCTCTGCTTTTTGTCCCCTTCTATTTTACCTTTACAACCACTGCAAAGTTGCATGGCATGTTACCCCAGCAGCCTGTTCTCCTAAATGTCTGTCACATATGTGACATGTATTCACTATTGAACATCAATTCTTGGCTGGCAATCCCTCCTCCTAGGGCTGCAACCTGACAGAACCTCCTGGGGCAAGGGAACTACAGGTGGCAAGGCAATGACTGGCTGTGCAAGGAGGAATAGCCTGGAAGATGGTGGGCATCATCCAACCCAAAAGTGGGACATTAGCTAGAGATTTACAATGAAACTTTGGGCCACACGTTGGGGAGGAAGGGTGAGTTGTCCTTTAAAGAAGAGCTATCTGCCCTTGTACAAGGAGACGTATGCAAACAGGGGTTTCCCAAAGAAATACGATAAAGTATGGTCCAAATGGTTGGCTGCCCAGCTAGTGCCTCTATGCTTGATCGGTCATGATATTATAGCAGAAAGGAAGGGATGGACAGCCGCACTCCAAAAAAAACCTTAAAGGTTGCTTTTATTGTAAAAAAGATAAAACACATACACCACAGGTCACAGCAAGGCAGGGATCAACTGACGCGTTTCACACTACAAATGTTAGTGCTAACTCATAGCTAACTAAACATAGAATGACACTTCTAATAAATACTACAATCCAAATGGTTTGGATTGTAGTATTTATTAGAAGTGTCATTCTATGTTTAGTTAGCTATGAGTAAGCACTAACATTTGTAGTGTGAAACGCGTCAGCTGATCCCTGCCTTGCTGTGACCTGTGGTGTATGTGTTTTATCTTTTTACAATAAAAGCAACCTTTAAGGTTTTTTTTGGAGTGTGGCTGTCCATCCCTTCCTTTCTGCTGTTCCTGTTTGCCTTGTGCATTGCCAGCACCCATGGTTTCCTGATTGTTGAAGGATTAACAGAACTCACTCACCTGGAGCAGTAATTTTCTCTCATCATGATATTATAGTGACAGGTTCCCGCTACACTTGAGTGACAACTATATGGTCTGGGGACATCAATATTTTACTGCTGGTGTCAGTGTGTTAGGTACGTTCTTTTTGGAGCACAAACCATGCCAGGGGTACTTTTGTTGTTGGGCGACAGATGCCCTGATTTCTTGGAGTGATGGATCCTTTATTAGGCAACCCCTGCATGGGTATGTTGTGCTTTTTCTTTTCTCTTGTTTTCTTTTTTATGTTTTACTCTTTTTTTGTTCTTGTTTTGTACACTTGAAATATCAATAAAAAAAATAATAATAAAAAAGAGCTATCATTAAGTGTTTTTTTTTTTACTTTCGTCTCCTCTTGCAGCCATCCGACAACATATCGTAGCTAGGAAGGAGATAGTGCTTGTATAGTCATGGAGCTTTTTCCTGGAACAAGCAGCAGCAAAAAAAATGCAGAGGGGTAGTGGGTATTTTAGCTTACCATCTCTGCATTTCTCTTGCCCCTGTCTATCACAGTTCAGGGCTGAGACAAGAGGTTGTTCTGAAGCAGTCTTCCCATTTCTTTTTTTTTTTATTCAGATTTTATTGATAATTTTTTTTTAATTTTACACACAAAAATACAAAAACAAAATAATTACCCACCTTGCAAGGCAAAACAAACAATCCAATGACACAACACAAAAAAAGAGAAGGGAAAGAAGAAGAAGAAAGAAAAAAAAACACAAAGGGGAAGGAGTGCAATCATCATATAAAAATAAAGTGATCAATAAATGGTCACTATCAAAAATTAGGATGCATACACTCTATCCACTTGGACCATATTGCTTCAAACTTCCATATAGAGTTCCTAAGGAAGCAAGTATTTTTTTCATAGAGAATATGTTTGTTAAACTCTGTTACCCATTCAGAAAGAGAAGGCAGTGGGGAAGTCCACTTAAATACAATTAATCTGTGGGCTATAAATAATGTTCTCAAGACAGTGAACCAAAAGGTTCTGATCAGTCATAGATAAATCTACAAAACCAAGTAAACAAGTAAGAGGGTCAACCAACAAGCTAACCCCTAAAAGCCCATTAGGAGTCCCTACCACCTTAGCCAAATACCTTCTCAATTTGGGACAATGCCTTAGAAGATGAATAGTTATGTGCCACATCTAGCACAGAAAGGGTCATCTTTCAAACCAATTTAAATAAAAATGTAGGGGTTCTATAAACTCTATAAAAAATAAATAAATGCGTATGTCAATGAGAAGGAGATGAGGAAACACTCTGAAAGGACTGTAGGATATTCTCCCAGCTATCATTAGGAATAGAACCTATATCTCTCTCCCATCGAGACCCACATAACAGAGGAAAACTCAAAAGCAATCGATCTAATAATGCATGGTAAGTATCCAAATTCAATCCCTTAGTTGATGGCACATTAACTATGGTGTTAATGAGAGGCATGGAGAAAAAAGAAACCGCTACCAAATTAGGCTGAGCTTGAATAGCGTGCCTAAGTTGGAGATACTAATAAAACCATTTAGAAATAATCTAAAATTCTGCTACTAATTGTGCAAAAGATTTCAGAGTACTACCACCTTTATAGAGATGTTCCAGGGTACATATTCCTGCTTTTTCCCATCGCTGTAATCCCTGGAATCACAGATTTTAGGAAAAAGGGCATTATCCCAAATGTGAGTATGTTTGGTAAAGGAGGAAATCCTTTAATTAATTTAATTGATTTAATTAATTTGCATCCTATGAAGAGTAGAACATTTTTTACCTGCAAAGCCCTTTAAACTGGTATCTCAAAAGTGTACAAAGGTTGGCGACCTTGACTCCTAAACAAGCATAAGCTGTAAGAAGATTTAGAGGACATCCAAGTGTTTCACCCTAAATGTTGTAGCTGGGCAGCTGAAAAGTAGATCTATGGATTAGGAACAGCTAAACCCCTTGCAAATCATTTTAAGCAAATTAATTCTCCCCACAACAGAAAGAGGTAACTTGCACCACACTTTATATTGCTTTTGAAATTTAGAAAGTAAAGGGAGAATATTGTCTAAGATGTAATCTCTAGGGGAATTAGACATATTAACCCCCAGGTACTTAACTCGTAGGAACTACTTTAAGGTGCGCTAATGACAGCATTTGTGGTTCAGGTAATGGATCTATAGGAAGCAGCATCAATTTCTCCCAGTTAATGGCAAGCCCCAAGAACCTTCCAAGATATCTATCTGTTGTATTACCAATGGAAGAGAAGTTTGAGTATTCAAGATGAATAGGATTACAAAGCAATCTTTTCCTCCAGTGATCCTCTCACTAATTCAGAGATATCTGAGGAGTGATGAAGTTAACAGGCCAAAGGCTCTATAGCTATGGCAAAAATGAGAGGGGGCAGAGGACACCCCTGTCTAGTGCCTCTATGTAAATAAAAAAAAATGGGGACTGCAAACTATTAACTCCTACACAGGCTCGTGGGGCAACATAGCGTAATTTCACACATTTACCAAAGGTAGTGCCAACATAAAATCTCTACAAATAGCCCACAAATAGACCCATTCCACCCTGTCAAATGCCTTTATGGTATCTAAAGCCAAAAAAGGACTTGCATATCTATATAAGTGCACCTGATGTTCACTGCAGTGGACATGTTGGGCATAAAACCTGCCTGATCAGGGTGTATAACATGAGAAATAGTTATATTTTTAATTAATATAATTAGTCTATTTGCAAGCACCGTTGCCAAAATTTTAACATCAGAAGACAACAAGGATATTTGCCTATACTAATCAGGATGTAGAGGGTCTTTATCCTTCTTAGGAATGACCACTATTGCTGCCTCATATATGGTCTCCGGGAGCGTCCTAGCAATAAAGCTTTATACAGCTTTATTCAGAGTAAGTAATAAATTGGGCAGTAATACCTCCCTCTATTTCTTATACATTTCTATAGGGAGCCCATCTGTCCCAGGGGCTTTACAATTAGAGAAGCTCATCGCCCCCTCTTCCAATTCCTGTCAAGTTAATAGGGGCATTTAACAGTCTTTGATCTTCTAGCAAAAATAAATAAAAGGGAAATCTTGAAGATCTTCATTCGTATAAGTAGCTCTGCTAGACTATAGCATCTGATAAAAAATATTTGAAGACCCCCAAAATGGCCACTGTCTGGGGATGGATATGGCCCATCTCATCTTTTAATGCTGTAACATAGGGTATCTCTTCCTGAGACTGGGCAAACTGAGCTAATAATTTGTCTGCCCCTTCACCCCAAGTCAACCATTTTTTTAAATATTACTTATGACAAACCCTATCCAACAAGAGTGGACAGCTGCACTTGCTGAGATAAACATTCTGCCCTATTTACAGGGGATGGATCAAGGGCGAATCTGGCCTCTACTGCTGAAGTCTCTGATTTAGCTTGTTCCAGCTTTTTCTTGAAAGAAGATTTTATTACACTAATCTGTTTAATTAGAATTCCCCTGAGACAAGCCTTAAGCCCCGTACACGCGGGCCGAATATCGTTAAGTTTCTATTGAACCGGCCAACATTCGGCCCGTGTTTCGAAGGGGCATGTCCGAAAAAGGTTTGCTGACCAGTGTATATTGGCGGGGGACCGTCCGACTGTCAGAACACAATAGCTCAGAGGGGGACATCACTGTAATAACATTGGATAGTTAGTACAGCGAGCTCTTCAGTTTTTTTCATTCAGCCCCCTAGGTTGAATGAAAAAAACTGCTAGTGTGTATCAGGCTTTAAGGACATCCCACACAATATCCTAAGAGGCTGAATCTGTATCTGTAGTGAAAATTATGATGACCGATGAGACACCATCCGTTGGTGGAAAGAGATCTAACCAAAAAGGATTCAAGCCCCAAGATACATTTTGGACCTATGAGGCCCAATGCTGTCATGAGCTCCGCTGCTGACAAGACCAGGTCAATTCTGGACAGAGTGTATCATAGGTTCTAGAATGGCATGTATAACACATTTCTTCTGTGTGCAATTTCCTCCAGACATGTTGTAGTCACATTTCTCTATATAATCACCCTAAATTACATACATTATCATCTGGAGAAGCCTGGAAAGGGGAGAAATTGGTCTCCACCAGGATCAATAACATTGTTAAAAGCTCTAATTATAATCATATTTACCAATTTAAAATCATAGGTATGGGTAAAAGATCTTTAACGAAGAAAGCAAGCTGTTGCAACACATCAGAGCTATATGGAGGTGGGTTGTACACTGTAGTAAGTACCACTTCAAAATCCCATAAAGTACAATGAAGAAAAACAAATATACCCTCTTCGTCAACCAAGACCAGCCTACAGGAGAACTCCACCCCCTGCCAGGCCAAAATAGAAACTCCACGTGAGTATGTAGAAGATGTGGAATGATAAGCAATTTGAATGCCTCGGTGATGGAGAAAATGGCCATTTTCCTTGGTGGCATGGGTCTCCTGCGGGTAGATCACAGAAGGGTGAATGGAGTTTACATAATCAAATACATATTGTCTTTTAAATATTTTATTCATACCCCGAACATTCCACAAGAGTAGTTTAAGTGTATGGTTAACCATGTTACCAGAAAAAAAAAACTAGTTTTGTAGATAGAGAATAGCTTTTGTAACCATCCCAGATGGATCTCTATACGTACACACACTACCTTGATAATATATGCTCCAAAAAAATAAATAGAAAGAAAGAGAAAGAAAAAAAAAGGGAAAAAGCATCTCCCCGTGGGAAAAAGAATGAGGGGGTTCCATAAATCAGCTAGCTGCTAGGGTCGTTTCGGGCTAAACAGGATAATTGAAATAGTGACACAATATTCATTATTGGCACTGTAGATATTTCATTCAATAAAAATATGTGCTGTAATATAATCAAAAGGTGCTTCAACAAAATATTAGTTTAAGGGTGTGCACACTTATGCAACCACATTATTATTATTTGTTTTACTTCCCTCTGTTAACCTTTAAAAGTATATATTTAAGATCTAATATCTCAAAGATATGATGTGGGTTAAATGAGAGTTCTTTTGACCAGAAGTGAAAGCGTTAACATAATAACATTTTATTAGAGTATTGTTAAAAGTCTATCTAATACACAGAAAACATTTATAGTCTTAAGCAAGGGAGAAAATATTAGGTTAAAATACAAGAATGCAGGGTATATACCAGTACATCACACTACAAATAGCAAACATACGACAAACAGGTATACCTTCAGGCTCGATTCACACTAATGCGTTTTTTGATGCATTTTGCAGAAATGCAGGGACATTTTTTAACATGGGTTCCCTATGGAACATGTTCAAATCAATGCTTTTTTTGTGCCGCTGCATTTTTGGAAAGGGTCAGGGACCTTTTTTCCCCGCAAAAAGCAGCATTTTGCATGTAATAGAATTCAATAGACTCGCATTCAAAACGCAAGTACTGCATTTTTACTGCGATTTTGCCAATTTTTTTTACACTATATATAGCTGGTTGCTAAGGAGGGGTCGGGAAGCCGGCCGCTGTGTCCTTAACAACCGATGAGTCATCAGTTGTCTGCGAGCTTCCCGCTCAATGTAAAAAAAAATAGAGAAAAAATACAGCGTGGGGTCCCCCCCCCAGGTCCATACCAGGCCCTTGGGTCTAGTATGGATTCGGAGGGGACCCCCCCCCTCCCCCACACCAAAATAAAAAAAAATGGCGTGGGGGTCCCCCCAAAATCCATACCAGTCCCTTATCCGAGCATTCAGCCCGGCAGGTCAGGAAAGGGAGGGTACGAGCGCCCCCTCCTGAACCATACCAGGCCGCATGCCCTCAACATGGGGGGTTGGGTGCTTTGGGGCAGGGGGGGCTCTGCCCCCACATCAAAGCACCTTGCCCCCATGTTGATGGGGACAAGGGCCTCTTCCCGACAACCCTTGCCCGGTGGTTGTCAGGGTCTGTGGGCGGGGGGCTTATCGGAATCTGGAAGCCCCCTTTAACAAAGAGGCCCCCAGATCCCGGCCCCCCCTATGTGAATGAGTATGGGGTACATTGTACTCCTACCCATTCACTAAAAAAAAGTAGTGTAGTGTTAATAAATACAGTAAAGTTTGACAGTAAAGTAAAGTTTTTGACAAGTCTTTTATTAAAAATCTTCTTCTTCTTCTCCGCTCCTTCCTCCATCTTCTCCCGCATCTTCATCCTCCGGTCTTCTCCTCCCCCTTCTTCTTCCGCTGTTCTTCTGTCTTCTTTGTCCAGTGTTCTTCTTCCTCTGTCGCCGCTCCCGCCACCGCTCCTCCTCCGATGCCGCGTCCCACTGATCTGTCGGCGCTGATGTCCTGCATTACTTAAATTACGGCTGAGGCGTGGCAATTGGATTACATCATGCGGTGGCCACACCCCCTTGTGACGTCACGGACCCATCGTGCCCCGGGCGGTGACATCACAAGAGGGCGTGGCCTCCGGATGAAGCAATCTGATTGCCACGCCCCAGCCGTTATTTAAATAATGCAGGACATCGGCGCCGACAGATCAGCGGGACACAGCATCGGAGGAGGAGCGTCAGCGGGAGCGGCGGCAGAGGAAGAAGAACACCAGGCAAAGAAGACAGAAGAACAGCGGAAGAAGAAGCAGGGGGAGAAGAAGACCGGAGGATGAAGATGCGGGAGACCCCCACGCCATTTTTTTCCATTTTTGTGTGGGGGGATCCCCTCCGAATCCATACTAGACCCAAGAGCCTGGTATGGACCTGCTTTTTTTTTCTCTTTTTCTTTTTTTAGCTGGCAATTCTTTATTTTTTACATTCAGCGGGATGCCCGCTGACAACTGATGACTCATCGGTTGTTAAGGACGCGGCGGCCAGCTTCCCGGCCCCCTCCTTAGCAACCAGCTATATACAGTGTAAAAGAAAAACGCAAAACGCAAATCGCGACAAAATAGCGGTAAAATCGCAGTAAAAATGCATGTTGAAAAATGGGGTAAGCACCGCAAAAAGCACTGCAGTAACGCTCAAAAGCAACATGCATAGGTGTGAATCGAGCCTAAAGTGCTGGGAGAAGATCTGATAATTACCTATATTAATGCTCCTGGGCCCAGGGCAGATTCATCTCTCTAATTCCTCTGATTGGGGCTCCCACCAATATATGCCCATCTGTCATTGACTTAAACAGGGCCACTCTGATTTGTTAGTCTGTTAGCTCTCTCTCCTCCCTCCGGGCGTATCTCGTCCAAATTTAGGCAATATCCTATTAACTTAATTTCCCCTCAATAGCACCTCCTCTACTTGGTTTAGTGATAATTAGATTTGAAGAGAAATTAATTAAACCGAAGGTCATCACCTTCTCTTGAATGGGGCACTTAACTATTCATGGTATTAGCCGGGGCAAAACCTCCCTTCCTGAACAGATGAAAGACATATTCTCATCCTATCAAACACCCTTTGAAATGGATACATGGTTGATTAGCACAGAGGAATACAAAAGCCATTATCGAGCTAATGAATGCGGCACCGTCCCAACTACACACACTCTTCCTGGCGTTTTGAATATTAATTTAGGTACACAGCAGAGCGTCTCTCTTCGCACATCACCAGCATTCCTGCATGTCAAAAGGGAACTTTGCAAATGGATTATAATCTCAGGCAAAGCCTGTCATATATATATATATATATATATATATATATATATATATATATATATTTACATCTAGCCAAGTTAACCCTTACCATAGGCGTGCGCAGCCTATTGCATTAGGGTGTGCGCCCCAAAGCTCAAACACACCCTACCGATTACTCACAATGTTCATTTAGAAAGGGAAGGGAACAGTAAATTACATATTTAATGGCCCCTTCCCCCATTCATTCTAAAACATCCCTGCAGCAACAGCCAGTGGGAGAAGAGAGGAGGGAAGCCAGCAGCGCCGCGGGAGGAGGGGGGGGGCCAAGGCAGTAGGGCAAATCTGTGCTACACAGGGTGATTAGGGTGTGCCTGGGCACACCTGGCACACCCTGTGCGCATGCCTATGACCCTTACAGAAACAATATTACATACACACTAATTTTATTTCTTATCCTAAACTATATATACATCTATGTACAAATATTCCCAGTTGCTAATGGAGATTACTCATAAACTCTTCATAAGGCAACACCTCCAACTAAAAGATTTCAGTTTGTTGTTCAACTGAGTTGTACATTTTTAGGTCACATCAAACATGGAAAAAGTTCTGAAATGATTTATCTTTGTCTCATTTTTTACATACACAGAAACCTGACATATTACCAGGGGTGTGTAGACTTTTTATATTCACTGTATATATATATAAATATATATATATGTAGCGGGTATTTGAATTATGTGAGGACTCTGGTGGTGTGAGGTTCCCTGGGGTCCCTGTGTGGCGCTGTTGCCTGGGGTCGGAGTTGAACTCACACCGCAAACCGTGCCTTTTTGTCCTCCCCTGGAGCTGGTACAGCGGGGCGGGGAACCCGCTGTGGCGCAAAGGGAGAGGTCATAAAAGGGGCGGACGCACTGATTTAGGGGGAGAGTCCGAGGACGCGGCCGCACCCAGGCACCTTCAGCTTGGGTGCTGGCGTTCCGGTGTTCCAGGCCTAGGCGCCCTTGGTCTAGCTGGAGCAGGGATGGAGTCCATCTCAGGCACCTTTAGCCTGGGGTGAGGTACTATGGCGGATGCCTGGGGCTCAGTACCTTCGACTGAGTTCCGCGAGGGTGGAGGAATCCGAGGGGGCCCTAACTCCTTGGGTGCCCGTGTCTGAGTTCGTGAGGACTGGTGCGCAGTAACTTCTCTGAAGAGCCCGGCTGTCACGTATCAGGTAAGATCAGAACTATGTGAACTGCAACAAAGGAAACCCAAACGCGTGTAAGTGAAATATAATGATTTATTAAAGATAAGTGAAATAATATAGATACAACCACCTCCAAACCACACAGTGCACAATAACCAATACCAAACAGAACCCACAAATAATAACAGTAACAGACAAGTATGTACAAGTAATGGGGAAACCAGAATCATAAACAGGGCCAGGCCAGGGTCATACACAGCAGGTAGGCAGATGGACAAAGGGGTATTCCAGAAGCATAAACGTTAGCCAGGCCAAGGTCATACACAGGGAGATCAGCAGATGGGGTAAGGAACACCGGACAGGGAGAGGGCGGATGGATGGATCAGGACAGGGAGACAGGATCAAGCAGGGGGCAACCAGGCTGCAGAGCAGGGATCAGGACAGACAGGTTCAGGTTACAGGTTCAGGTTACATGAATCAGGATTTAGGGTACAGGAATCGAGGTTCAAGTAGACAGGCTACAGGTCAGGGCACAAGGACGATACCAGGGCAAGGAGTGCTTGTGCTCGCCGGGTATTTATAGGAAGGCTAATTGGCTTCAAGTCACAGCTGACCACAGGAAGTGCTGCCTGTCCCATACTGCCAGAATACACCCGCTGGTGGATGCCGGTACTGCAGTCCATGTATCATGCATTACCACCAGCAGGTGAGATTCTCCAACAAGGATATTGGCTGCAGGAGGACACCTGCTGGCGGACACTAGTACTGCAGTCCAAAGGACCAACAGCACCACCAGCGGGTGAAGCCTTTCCTGACAGTACCCCCCCCTCAAAGGAGTGTCCTCCGGACGCTCCAACGAACTGTTGCTGGGGGGAGTTCATGGCAATAAGCAAGGTCACATCAAGCTGGGCAGCAGACAGGGGCACACCAGGCAGGGCAGCAGACAGTGACACATCAGGCTGGGCAGCAGGCTCTGGGTCATCGAGCTGGGCAGAAGGCTCCGGGTCATCGAGCTGGGCAGCAGGCTCCGGGTCATCGAGCTGGGCAGCAGGCTCCGGGTCATCGAGCTGGGCAGCAGGCTCCGGGTCATCGAGCTGGGCAGCAGACAGGAACACATCGAGCTGGGCAGCAGACAGGAACACATCGAGCTGGGCAGCAGGCTCCGGGTCATCGAGCTGGGCAGCAGGCTCCGGGTCATTGAGCTGGGCAGCAAGCAGTGGCACATCCGGTTGGGCAGCAGGCTCCTCAGGCCAGGAAACGGGCACCATAACTTCAGGCCGGGAAACAGGCACCCCTACCTCAAGCCGGGAAACGGGCACCACAACCTCAAGCCGGAAAACGGGCACCACAACCTCAAGTCGGGAAACGGGCACCACAACCTCAAGCCGGGAAACGGGCACCACAACCTCAAGCCGGGAAACGGGCACCACAACCTCAAGCCGGGAAACGGGCACCAGGTCTTCAGGCTGGCAGGCTGATACGGGGCCTTCAGGCTGGCAGGCTGGCACAAGAACTTCAGGTTGGCAGGGTGGCACAAGAACTTCAGGCTGGCAGGCTGGCACAAGAACTTCAGGCTGGCAGGCAGGTACAAGGACTTCAGGCTGGCAGGCAGGTACAAGGACTTCAGGCTGGCAGGCAGGCACAAGGACTTCAGGCTGGCAGGCAGGCACAAGGACTTCAGGCTGGTACAAGAACTTCAGGCTGGCACAGGAACTTCAAGCTGGCAGGCTGGTACAAGAACTTCAGACTGGCAGACTGGTACAGAGAATTCAGGCTGGCAAACTGGCACAGGAACCTCAGGCTGGCAGACTGGCTCTAAAACCACAGGCTGGAAGACTGGCTCGGGAACCGCAGGCTGTAAGGCTGGCTCGGGAACCGCAGGCTGGAAGGCTGGCTCGGGAACCGCAGGCTGGAAGGCTGGCTCGGGAACCGCGAGCTGGAAGGCTGGCTCTGAAACTGCGAGCTGGAAGGCTGGCTCTGAAACTGCAGGCTGGAAGGCGGGCTCTGGAACTGCAGGCTGGAAGGCTGGCTCGGGAACTGCGAGCTGGAAGGCTGGCTCTGAAACTGCGAGCTGGAAGGCTGGCTCTGAAACTGCAGGCTGGATTAGACTGTTAGGTGTGAAGGAAGGTTGGGTTACTGGCAGGATCGTGTGGGTTGGAAAGAATTTTTGTTTCTTCTTTGGTTTAACTGCTGGAGATCTGTAGGTGGCTGCAGGACTGTAGGTAGGAGGTGAGACATACTAACGAGAAGGGCTGGGATATGTCAAGGAAGAGGGAACAGTGGCCAGAGGAAAATCTTGTGGGGAAGCTGTAGGTAGTTGAGAAGAGACAGGTGGATTAAATGCAGGATAGGTACAGGGGGCAGAGATTGGATATTGGTATCTGGTGGGAAGCAGCGTATACCGAGCTGCGTTGCCCCCTGCTTGATCCTGTCTCCCTGTCCTGATCCATCCATCCGTCCTCTCCCTGTCCTGTGTTCCTTACCCCATCTGCTGATCTCCCTGTGTATGACCTTGGCCTGGCTAACGTTTATGCTTCTGGAATACCCCTTTGTCCATCTGCCTACCTGCTGTGTATGACCCTGGCCTGGCCCTGTTTATGATTCTGGTTTCCCCATTACTTGTACATACTTGTCTGTTACTGTTATTATTTGTGGGTTCTGTGTGGTAGAAAGTGGCGGTAGTCCACAGTCGGTAGAGGCCGTCAAGGGGGATAGTTCCGTGACTGGGAATTATCTGCCCGCTGAGTGCTACGACACCTCTGACCTGGATTCATTGTCTGACAATGGCGATGATGGGGAGATAGACGAAATCTTCCAACAGAAGGGATGGGACAAGATGAAGCTACCCTTGGCCCATGTCACGAGGGACCTGCCCATGTCTACTGGAGAAAGTACACCCCGGGTAGAGGCCCCGGCGCCAGGGGATGAAGCTGGTCCTTTGTCTGAAGTTCCACTTCTGGATTCAACATCCATTTCACCTGCTCCTGTTGCGGGAGTGCAACGTCAATCACTGCAGGCTCCTAGGCCCAGGTCCACCGAGGTGGTGAACGCACCTCGCTACCCAGAAGCGATTGTTCCACCTGGAGAGGGAGACCGAGCTACTATGCCACCTCTGTCAAGGCTGCAGCGTCTCTTTGGCCAGAAGGTTGCTCAGGAATATGGGTGGGAATACCCGTATCTGCCTCGGGAACTGCTCTATGAGGTGGAGGTCTTTCGGCAAAGATGGTATGATACCTTTGTATGGGACAAACTGAAAGTACAGCAAGCACGGCGGTATCTTTCTTGTTCACCAACGGTCACCAAGAAGTTTCAGGACTGTAAAGCTAAATGGATGCTGGGAAGACACATTCATGCGGACAAAGTGGTGATCTGCCGCAAAGAAGGAAAAAGTATTGAGTACCATGTGGAGGCTTTTGATGATCGCTTGAAGCCTATATCACTGCCTCATCCAAGGTTTTACCTGTAAGGGAGAAAAAAAGACTCCCGTGTGGTTTTCTTTTCTATTCCTGGCTGAACTTTCCGGTGTGACTTTTCTTGAACACAGGGACTGTGCCCTAGTTTTTTTTTGTATTTGGGCAGTTCTACTTGTAGGAGATATGGGAGCTGTGTTTTTGTTTGTTCTCCCTCCTTCTCCTTGCGCTCAGAAGAAATCAGTGACTTTGGGTTTTAGATAGTGTAGGATCACAGAGAAAATGTTCAAGAGGAAAGTTCATCTGGAAGTGATGAGTGTCTTGACCGTGGCACTGTCACCAGGTGGCATTGTTGCGCAACGATTGTTTTTTTTTTTTTACATTATGCAGCACTTATTGGAGTGAATGGGTTTCTTCTAGGATAGACCTATTTATTTCAAGCAAACACACATGTTGGTAGGATGTATGTTTCTTTCTTTCCCTCTGCAGGAGACTCGTCTGTCAAGACTACTGAGAGTGGGTGGTTCTTAGATAGCCGGAGGGAAGAATGTAAATGTGTGGGATATTTAAAGTGTTTTATTGAAAAGTTTTATAGTTGTATTGTTTTAAGTTTTCCCTTTCCCATTCAGGTCTTGGCACAATTCAGGGCTAAATTGTGTAGTTGGTTTCTGGGCTGAACTTATGACACCACACTTCGTGGGGTGTGAGTTTGTACCAGACACTGGGGACCAGTGTCAAATCACCAGGGGGAGAGTGTAGCGGGTATTTGAATTATGTGAGGACTCTGGTGGTGTGAGGTTCCTTGGGGTCCCTGGGTGGCACTGTTGCCTGGGGCCGGAGTTGAACTCACACCGCGAACCGTGCCTTTTTGTCCTCCCCTGGAGCTGGTACAGCGGGGCGGGGAACCCGCTGTGGTGCAAAGGGAGAGGTCATAAAAGGGGCGGACGCCCTGATTTAGGGGGAGAGTCGGAGGACCCAGCCGCACCCAGGCACCTTCAGCTTGGGTGCTGGCATTCTGGTGTTCCAGGCCTATGCGCCCTTGGCCTAGCTGGAGCAGGGATGGAGTCCATCTCTGGCACCTTTAGCCTGGGGTGAGGTACTATGGCGGATGCCTGGGGCTCAGTACCTTCAACTGAGTTCCGCAAGGGTGTAGGAATCTGAGGGGGCCCTAACTCCTTGGGTGCCCGTGTCTGAGTTTGTGAGGACTGGTGCGCAGTAACTTCTCTGAAGAGCCCGGCGCAGCATCGCTGGTGACGGAGAGGCCTCCACTTCTCCCTTGGACGGATTTCTTCCTCTGACAGGGGCAAAGTGAGCGAAGGTAATTCACGTCAGTGGCAGTGACTATTCACCACTGGTGACAGCACAGTGGGCAGCAGCAAGAAGGGAAAGGATTGTGCTTTGATCTGTCCCCATTTTCCAAAGGAGAAAGATTGTTTTATTGCTTGGCAAGAAGAATAAAACTGAGTTGTACCTATTCACTGTGTGGAACTTGGGTTACTAAAGCAAAGGAGTCAGGGACGAAGGACTGGACTTGACTCTAGGACACCTACACAAAAGCCCAATCTCTGGCCTTCACCTCCCAGTTATGGAGGACATGGGCCATGGTGTGTATCATCTCTCTCTCCTAGGTACCCCTAGACAACAGCCATATAACCGATAAAGAAAGGGAGAGAGGTGAGGCCGCTACATATATATATATATATATATTGTACAGGACGCCGTGGCTGGGTCCTGGAAGGACGCTATATTTCCCCTCTGTTTGGGCTGTGGTTCCTTTAAGGGAACAGCAATGGTTAACACACCTGTCCAAGGAAGTGGTTTAAGAGAGACAGGAAGTTGTAGGTTAGAGAGAGAAGGAGTGTAGTGAAGTCTGCATGGTGAATGGTGGACACTGCAAAAGCTGTGGAGGCTGTGAAAAGCTCTGGGAAGCTGTGAATGTACATGGCAGTGGCCTGCATGGAAGCCTGCTATCTGGGAAACTTACCTGCAACACCAAGGAAGGACTGTTTAACTGTGACAGCAGTTATAAACTCTACAAGTCGGTGAGACTGTCATTTCTTTTGCTGCTGTGAAGCCATTTAAGTTTAAATAAACGTCCTTTTGTTTGAAAAGCCTGTGTCCTGCGATCTAGCTGGTTCCCCGAACATTACACTGGTGCTCAAATGCGGGCAGGACAGAATAACAGGCATAAGAAGAAAAAAACAAAACATTTTTTTTTTTGCATTGAACTTGACATTGAACTGACAGTTAAAGGGACAGTACATTGGATTTATGTCCTGGGTTAAAGCTGCACAAACGTTGAAAGCTGAAGCAATGGAGGAGCTAATTAAACAGCTGTCCCTGGCTAATATGCAAGCGCAAACTCGCCATGAGGAAGCAAATCAGCTGCAGCAAGAAAATACCCGCCTGTTGGTGACCCAGTTGGCAGCCCAGCAAGCAGCCCAGTAAGAGGTTATGCAGGCTCAGGTGGCTGTCTTAAAGGAAGCAGTGCAGCAGCTATCTCAGGTTCGGGAGCAAGCGGCTGTTGCCCATGGCAACCAGGTGACTGTGAGGGCAAGCCATTTTTTGCAGAAATTGTCCCTGAGCGATGATGTAGAGGCATTTCTTGCTACATTTGAGAGGACGGCAGAGGGAGAAGGGTGGCCTCAGGACTAGGGATGAGCTTCGTGTTCGAGTCGAACATACGTTCGACTCGAACATCGGCTGTTCGATCGTTCGACGAAGATCGAACGATTTGGGCCGTTCGCGCCAAATTCGAGTGACGCGAACGGCCCACAATGCACTACGCCATCGCAGTGTCATCCAGGCGCTGTGATTGGCCAAGCATGCACTGTGACCCCGCATGCTTGGCCAATCACAGCGCCGGCAGCGAGGAGAGCAATGATTGGCCACAGGCAGGATGCCTGTGGCCAATTATTGCTGAGGGTGTTTAGTACACGCCCCACACTATAAAAGGCCGCCAGCACGGCGGCCTAGTGTAGTGTGTTCCGGAGCAGGGATAGAGCAGCATAGGCAGGGACAGTGACTGTTATTTCTTTCTTGCTTAACCTGGATTCCTTTAGTTTAGGGAAAGAGAAGGATAGGTAGGGAGAGTGTCAGTGTGTTTTGTCCTTGTGCTATATTGTGCTTAAAAAAACATTTATTCTAGGGACAGAAAACTGTAGGTAGGGAGAGTGTCAGTTTCTTTCACTCTGCAAGTCCTTGTTTCCAGGGACCTGTAAGGACAGTGAGTGAATTGTCCTTGTGCTATATTGTGATTAAAAAAAACATTTTTTCTAGGGACAGAAAACTGTAGGTAGGGAGAGTGTTTTTTTTCTTTCACTCTGCAAGTCCTTGTTTCCAGGGACCTGGAAGGACAGTGAGTGAATTGTCCTTGTGCTATATTGTGCTTAAAAAAAACATTTTTTCTAGGGACAGAAAACTGTAGGTAGGGAGAGTGTTTTTTTTCTTTCACTCTGCAAGTCCTTGTTTCCAGGGACCTGGAAGGACAGTGAGTGAATTGTCCTTGTGCTATATTGTGCTTAAAAAAAAACATTTTTTCTAGGGACAGAAAACTGTAGGTAGGGAGAGTGTTTTTTTTCTTTCACTCTGCAAGTCCTTGTTTCCAGGGACCTGTAAGGACAGTGAGTGAATTGTCCTTGTGCTATATTGTGCTTAAAAAAAACATTTATTCTAGGGACAGAAAACTGTAGGTAGGGAGAGTGTCAGTTTATTTCACTCTGCAAGTCCTTGTTTCCAGGGACCTGGAAGGACAGTGAGTGAATTGTCCTTGTGCTATATTGTGCTTAAAAAAACATTTATTCTAGGGACAGAAAACTGTAGGTAGGGAGAGTGTCAGTTTCTTTCACTCTGCAAGTCCTTGTTTCCAGGGACCTGGAAGGACAGTGAGTGAATTGTCCTTGTGCTATATTGTGCTTAAAAAAAACATTTTTTCTAGGGACAGAAAACTGTAGGTAGGGAGAGTGTTTTTTTCTTTCACTCTGCAAGTCCTTGTTTCCAGGGACCTGGAAGGACAGTGAGTGAATTGTCCTTGTGCTATATTGTGCTTGAAAAAAAACATTTATTCTAGGGACAGAAAACTGTAGGTAGGGAGAGTGTTTTTTTTCTTTCACTCTGCAAGTCCTTGTTTCCAGGGACCTGGAAGGACAGTGAGTGAATTGTCCTTGTGCTATATTGTGATTAAAAAAAACATTTATTCTAGGGACAGAAAACTGTAGGTAGGGACAGTGTCAGTTTCTTTCACTCTGCAAGTCCTTGTTTCCAGGGACCTGGAAGGACAGTGAGTGAATTGTCCTTGTGCTATATTGTGCTTAAAAAAACATTTATTCTAGGGACAGAAAACTGTAGGTAGGGAGAGTGTCAGTTTCTTTCACTCTGCAAGTCCTTGTTTCCAGGGACCTGTAAGGACAGTGAGTGAATTGTCCTTGTGCTATATTGTGATTAAAAAAAACATTTTTTCTAGGGACAGAAAACTGTAGGTAGGGAGAGTGTTTTTTTTCTTTCACTCTGCAAGTCCTTGTTTCCAGGGACCTGTAAGGACAGTGAGTGAATTGTCCTTGTGCTATATTGTGCTTAAAAAAAACATTTATTCTAGGGACAGAAAACTGTAGGTAGGGAGAGTGTCAGTTTATTTCACTCTGCAAGTCCTTGTTTCCAGGGACCTGTAAGGACAGTGAGTGAATTGTCCTTGTGCTATATTGTGATTAAAAAAAACATTTTTTCTAGGGACAGAAAACTGTAGGTAGGGAGAGTGTTTTTTTTCTTTCACTCTGCAAGTCCTTGTTTCCAGGGACCTGTAAGGACAGTGAGTGAATTGTCCTTGTGCTATATTGTGCTTAAAAAAACATTTATTCTAGGGACAGAAAACTGTAGGTAGGGAGAGTGTCAGTTTATTTCACTCTGCAAGTCCTTGTTTCCAGGGACCTGGAAGGACAGTGAGTGAATTGTCCTTGTGCTATATTGTGATTAAAAAAAACATTTATTCTAGGGACAGAAAACTGTAGGTAGGGACAGTGTCAGTTTCTTTCACTCTGCAAGTCCTTGTTTCCAGGGACCTGGAAGGACAGTGAGTGAATTGTCCTTGTGCTATATTGTGCTTAAAAAAACATTTATTCTAGGGACAGAAAACTGTAGGTAGGGAGAGTGTCAGTTTCTTTCACTCTGCAAGTCCTTGTTTCCAGGGACCTGTAAGGACAGTGAGTGAATTGTCCTTGTGCTATATTGTGATTAAAAAAAACATTTTTTCTAGGGACAGAAAACTGTAGGTAGGGAGAGTGTTTTTTTTCTTTCACTCTGCAAGTCCTTGTTTCCAGGGACCTGGAAGGACAGTGAGTGAATTGTCCTTGTGCTATATTGTGCTTAAAAAAACATTTTTTCTAGGGACAGAAAACTGTAGGTAGGGAGAGTGTTTTTTTTCTTTCACTCTGCAAGTCCTTGTTTCCAGGGACCTGGAAGGACAGTGAGTGAATTGTCCTTGTGCTATATTGTGCTTAAAAAAAAACATTTATTCTAGGGACAGAAAACTGTAGGTAGGGAGAGTGTTTTTTTTCTTTCACTCTGCAAGTCCTTGTTTCCAGGGACCTGTAAGGACAGTGAGTGAATTGTCCTTGTGCTATATTGTGATTAAAAAAAATATTTTTTCTAGGGACAGAAAACTGTAGGTAGGGAGAGTGTCAGTTTCTTTCACTGTGAAAGTCCTTGTTTCAAGGGACAGAGAAGGACACCTGAAGGTAGCCCTTATTGCTTTTTTCCCATCTCCCTGCAGGCCATCTATTAGAATGTCTGGAAGGCAAACAAGGAGAGGCAGACAGTCAGGAGGCAATAAAAGAGGGCAAGCAGGCTCTGTGTCTGGGGGCAACAGTGCTGGTCGTGGACGCGGTGCATTGTCATCAGCACATGGCCATGGGACACGCTTGTCCTTCTTTTCGGCAGCTGGACATGTTGAGCCACATCATGCCGAAGACTTGGTAGAGTGGATGACCAAGCCCTCCTCCTCCTCCTCATCCTCTCTCACCCAGGCTCAGGGTACTGGAAAAGCAGCTGCCAAAGCGTCGTCTTCCCTGGTATCAATGTCAGACAAATCATCAGTCACTCCTTCCCTAGACCCACCATGTCCTCCTCCTGAGGAGTCCCCCGAACTGTTTCAGCACAGTGTTGGGTACATGCTCCAGGAGGATGCCCAGCGTTTCGAAGGGTCTGATGATGAAACCCAGCTAGAGGAAGGCAGTAGCGTGAGAGCAGACAGAGGGGATGCTCAAGAAGGACACCAATCTGGCAGTCATGTTCCAGCAGCTGCAGCATACTGCCAGATTGGCTCCAGTGATGAGGAGGGAGGGGATGATGAGGTCACTGACTCCACGTGGGTGCCTAATAGGAGAGAGGAGGAGGAGGAGGATGAGGAGGAGGCACATCTCCAACGAGGCAGGATGCCCTTTGGTGGCCAGCGTAAGGGCAGTACACCAACGGAATCACACCGCAGAGCTCCGCCTGTGCAGGGCGCTGCCTCTGCCCGTCATTCAAAAAGTTCTTTGGTGTGGGCCTTTTTTGAGGCTAGTGCATCAGATCGCACAGCTGCTGTTTGCAACATATGTCTCAAGCGTATATCGCGTGGCCAAAACATCAGCCGCTTGGGTACCACATGCCTGACCAGACATATGTTGACCTGCCATGCAGCTCGTTGGCAAGCCTACCTCAAAGACCCACACCAAAGAACAAAGCGGACCTCTCCTTGCACCGCATCAGCTGGGATCTCCAACCCCACTATAACTTCAGTCCTCTCTGAAACATGCACTGAGAGGAATGAAGGTGTAGAATTAGGTGTGTCACAGCCAAGTACTTGCGCCCACTCTGCTAGCAGTACACCGACGTCCGATTCTAGCAGGCAAATTTCCCTGCCCCAGCTGCTGGACCGTCGAAAGAAGTTCACTCCCAGCCATCCACATGCCCAGCGGTTGAATGCTAGCTTGGCTAAATTGCTAGCGCTTCAACTGCTGCCTTTTCAGTTGGTAGACTCGGCCCCCTTCCGTGAGTTTGTGCAATGTGCGGTTCCTCAGTGGCAGGTTCCCAAACGCCACTTTTTCTCACGGAAGGCTATTCCGGCTCTCTACCGGCATGTGGAAGGCAATGTCTTGGCCTCGCTGGACAGGGCGGTCAGCGGTAAGGTGCATATTACCGCTGACTCATGGTCCAGCAGGCATGGACAGGGACGTTACCTTTCTTTCACGGCCCATTGGGTCACTCTTTTGGCAGCTGGGAAGGATTCAGGACAAGGTGCAGTAGTGTTGGAGGTTGTCCCACCGCCACGCCTCCAAAATGCTACTACTGGTTGTGACACACCTCTCTCCTCCACCCCCTCCTCTTCTTCTTCCTCCATGGCCTCTTCCTGTGGTTTGTCCTATGAACCAGCGGTGCTCCGTAGCCATTCACGGGGCTACGCAAGTACGCAGGCAAAAAGATGCCATGCCGTGCTTGCGCTGGTGTGTTTGGGGGACAGAAGCCACACTGGGGCAGAGGTCCTGTCTGCTCTGCAGGGCCAGGCCGAGAGGTGGTTGACGCCACGCCAGCTTAAGCCAGGAATGGTGGTTTGCGACAATGGCACCAACCTCCTCTCCGCCCTCCGACAGGGACAACTGACCCATGTGCCCTGTGTGGCTCACGTCCTTAACCTGGTGGTGCAGCGCTTCTTGGGCAGGTACCCGGGCTTACAGGATGTCCTGAGGCAGGCCAGGAAAGTCTGTGTGCATTTCCGCAGATCTTATAATGCCAGTGCTCGCCTGGCTGAGCTGCAAAAGGAGTTGAACCTGCCCAAGAACCGCCTTATATGTGACATGCCCACCAGGTGGAACTCAACGTTGGCCATGCTGCAGCGGCTGCACACGCAGCAGAGGGCCATCAATGAGTACCTGTGCGACTACGGCACCAGGACAGGGTCAGGGGAGCTTGGTTTTTTTTCTCCACGCCAGTGGGGCATGATCAGGGATGCATGCACTGTCCTGGCACCATTTGAGGAGGCCACGAGGATGGTGAGCAGTGACAGTGCATGCATCAGTGACACTGTACCTCTTGTCCACCTGTTGGAGCACACGCTGCGTGGAATAATGGACAGGGCACTTGAGGCAGAACAGAGGCAGGAAGAGGAGGACTTCCTTGCCTCTCAAGGCCCCCTTTACCCAGACAGTGTTCCTTCTGTCCCACCCATCGCACAGGAAGAGGAGGAGGAGGAGGAGGAGGAGGAGGAGGATTGTGTCAGCATGGAGGTGGAGGCTGGCACTCAGCATCATCAGCAGCAGTCTTTTAGGGATGATTTACAGTCCCAAGAAACCAGTGGACTTGTACGTGGCTGGGAGGAGGTGGCTGCGGATCATGTCGTCCTTAGTGACCCAGAGGACTCCGGAGCGAATGCCTCAGCAAACCTACGCTGCATGGCCTCCCTGATCCTGCAAAGTCTGCGGAAGGATCCTCGTATTCTTCGGATCAAGGAGAGGGACCATTACTGGCTGGCCACTCTCCTTGATCCACGGTACAAGGGTAAGGTTGCGGACCTTATGTTACCGTCGCAGAGGGAGCAGAGGATGAGACAACTCCGGGAGGCCTTGCAGAAAGGTCTGTGCAACGCGTTCCCAGAGACTGGGAGGTTGCAAACTCCTGGTCCTGGACAACGAGTTGCTGAGGCTTCGGCCAGTCAAAGAAGGAGCGGTGGGGAAGGTGGCCGTCTGACCGATGCGTTCAGACAATTCTTTAGTCCGCAGCCCCAAAGTATGATCGGTTCCAGCAACCATCGCCAGCGTCTGATAAACATGGTGCAGGAATATCTAGGGGCAAGGTCAGACTTGGACACCTTCCCCACCGAAAATCCTCTGGCTTACTGGGTCTTGAGGATGGATCACTGGCCAGAGCTTGCACAGTATGCAATTGAGCTACTGGCCTGTCCTGCATCCAGCGTTCTTTCGGAACGCACATTCAGTGCTGCTGGAGGATTTGTCACGGATCACAGGGTGCGCCTGTCCACCGACTCGGTTGATCGACTGACTTTCATCAAGATGAACCAGTCTTGGATCACCACCAGCTACCACACACCTGATGCTGATATAACAGACTAATTGATTTTAACATGTCACATCCCTTCAAGACTGATGCTGATGCTGAGTGCCTGTGCTGTTATGTTGACTGGCTATCCTCCTCCTCCGAGTCCTCAATGATACGATTGATGATGATAGCTTGTAAGATCATTTTTGTTTATGGGTGCCGCCACCAGTGGCTAAGGCCCAATTTTTCAGCCCCTGTTTAACAGGGGCGTGTAATTACAATTTTTGAAGCAATACTTTGCAACAGGGCTCATTGCTGTGCTCCAAGTACAGTATCTGTGAGGAGTTGCAGTGTTGTGCCACCAGTGCCTAAGGCCCAATTTTTCAGCCCCTGTTTAACAGGGGCGTGTCATTACAATTTTTGAAGCAATACTTTGCAACAGGGCTCATTGCTGTGCTCCAAGTACAGTATCTGTGAGGAGTTGCAGTGTTGTGCCACCAGTGCCTAAGGCCCAATTTTTCAGCCCCTGTTTAACAGGGGCGTGTCATTACAATTTTTGAAGCAATACTTTGCAACAGGGCTCATTGCTGTGCTCCAAGTACAGTATCTGTGAGGGGTTGCAGTGTTGTGCCACCAGTGCCTAAGGCCCAATTTTTCAGCCCCTGTTCAACAGGGGCATGTAATTACAATTCTTGATCTAATAATTCACAGCAGGGCCCATTGCTGCACCCACCAAGAGTAACTGTCAGGGCTTACAGTGTTGTGGCACCAGCACCACCATCAAAGGCCCAATTTTTACTACCACTGTTCAACAATTATATGTAATTAAAATTCCTGATATAATAGTTGACAGCAGGGCGTTCCAGCACCAACCAAGAGTAACTGTGAGTGCTTACAGTGTTGTGCCAACACCAACAACTAAGGGGCCTATTTCTGCAGAGTATATACGGCAGGTCCCTACTTTCAAACATCCAACTTACAAACGACTCCTACTTGCAAACGCAAGAAGACAACAGGAAGTGAGAGGAAATCTACCACTAGGAAGGAAAATTCTCTCCTGTAAGAATAAATATGGGAGAAAGGTGTCTCCTCTGTACTGATGCTTTATCAGCAATCCTTGTTTCAAGAAAAACACCACATTTCAAAAACAGTTGTCATTGGGACGGAAAGTGAGGTGAAATGTTCTGAACAGGGGCACAGACAGCAAAACAAATGTTACAGGGGTGATAACCCTTACCTATGTTTTCCAAAAAGTTTAAAAATAGATTTTTGGTCTGGAGCTACACTTCAACAATGTACCTGTTCAAAATTACAAACAGATTCTACATAAGAACAAACCTACAGTCCCTGTCTTGTATGCACCGCCTGTATAGGGCTGTTCAGAGTATATAGGGCCTTTTTTATTTTATGTGCGGGGTTCCCCTTAATATCCATACAAGACCCAAAGGGGCTGGTAATGGGCTGGGGTAGGGGGGGGGGTCATGGGGTAGCTATGCCATTTTTCTTAAAGAATTTCATCCATATTACCGGGACCAGACATTACATTAAAGCCGCAAGCAGTTTTAAATGGCTTTTTTTTCCTTTAGAAGTGTCATTTTGTGCAGGGACAGTTCTAAACACGGGAAACACGTGGCACTTCACAGGCATACTTTAGACACCCCCCAGGTACGATATTTAAAGGAATATTTGACTTTTTTTTTTTCACTTTATGCATCATTAAAATGACTGCTCCCGAAAAACGACCGTTTTTAAAACTTCTTTTTGCATTGATACATGTCCCCTGGTGCAGAACCCGGGTTCCCAAACCCTTTTTAGGACAATAACATGCATAATAGTTGTTATAATTAGCACTTTAGAATTCGAACGTTCGCATCCATTGTATTTAATAGGGTTCTAATGTTCGTTCGAACTTTCGGTCCGTTCGCGGGTTCTGGTGCGAACCGAACCCGGGGGTGTTCGGCTCATCACTACTCAGGACCAGTGGGCCAGCCTCATTGCCCCTTTTCTCACCGGAGATCCTCAAAAAGCCTACTTTGACCTGCCACCCGATGATGCTAAAGACTATCAAAAGTTAAAGGCAGAAATTCTGTCTCGTCTGGGGGTGACTACGGCCGTTCGGGCCCAACGAGTGCACCAATGGAAGTATCGTCCAGATTGGCCACCTCGGTCTCAAATGCATGACCTGGTGCAACTGGTAAAAAAATGGCTGCAGCCTGAGGTGTTGTCGGGCCCCCAAATCGTGGAACGGGTTGTGCTGGACCGATACCTGCGATCCCTGCCAGACGACCTTCAACGGTGGGTCAGCCATGGAGACCCCAAAACAGCAAACCTCCTTGTCGAGATGGTGGAATGATATACAGTGGTGGAGGACCTGCTCGGACCTACCAAGCGCATAGGCCCTAGTCTACCACGGCCTGTTCGACCAACTGCTGCCCTTCGAAAGGATGGTCCAAGGAGTCCTGGAGCAAACACCCCGGAAGGTCAAGAGTCATTCCCGGTACCTCCTCAGCGTTCTGTTCCTGTTCGGAGAGGAGGGGATGTACAATGTTGGTGATGCCATTCCTGGGGTCATACCCGGGCACACTGCCCACTGCAAGAGGAGCCCATGGAATGCGGGGTTCTTCGGAGGGGGTCTTTTTATGCCCATAAAGTATGCACCACACAGCTTGACCTGGGTGAGGAAAAATTTGAGTGTGAAGTCCAAGTGAACCACCTCCCTGCCCGGGCTTTGTTGGACTCCGGAAGCATGGTAACCCTGGTTCATCCTAGAGTAATTGGGAAGATCGGTCCGGTAAGAAAAACCTTACGGGTGGTGTGCATTCACGGGGACACTAGAGAGTACCCTCTCATCTCGGTGACCATCTCCTCAGCATGTGGCACTGGTACTCAAGAGGTGGGGGTGGTAAAGAACTTGGTACATGATGTTATAATAGGACGAGACTGTCCGTTGTTTACAAAACTGTGGGAACAAGGAGAACAGTTCAGAGATTGGGGAGAAACTAGCCTCCCTGTTCCTGCTGCTGAGAGGAATAACCCTGAACTGCCAAATGTTCTTAATGTGGATCCAAATGATGAAATTGCTAATGGTTGGGTTAATGGTGATGAAAGTAGAGCTGATACTGTTCATAATGTCAAGACATGTGGTCCACAGATCTACCAAAACACTGAGGGGGGAGGATCTTCCCCACTTCAGGTAATGCTGGGGGAAGAGGACGAGGAAGTGGCCTCTACCCCTGCCCTGCCAGATTTGGGTGTTCCCCAGGGGGCGTTTGGTACTGCTCAGATGCAGGACCTCACTTTGGCCCGTGCACGGGAACAAGTTGTAGTAGTAAATGGGGTTCCCCAAGAGCCAGGTGCAAATGAGCGGTGGCCACACTTCGCAATGTATAATGAGTTGTTGTATCGGGTTACCAAGGTGAGGGAAAATGTGGTCGAACAATTGTTGGTACCCCAACAATATAGACGAAAGGTTCTGGACCTGGCCCATGATGATGTGTTAGGGGGACACCTGGGAGTTGAGAAGACGGAAGCACGGATCACTGACCGGTTTTACTGGCCAGGTCTGAAAGCAGAGGTAAAGAAATACTGTGCCTCTTGTCCCACCTGTCAGTTGACCGCTCCGGTGACCCACTTCCGGAGCCCTTTGGTCCCTCTGCCCATAATTGAGGTCCCATTCGAGAGGATAGCCATGGATATAGTGGGTCCCTTGGTAAAGTCGGCTCGAGGTTACTCCTACATATTGGTGATTCTTGACTATGCCACCCGATATCCTGAGGCGCTTCCACTGCGGAATACCTCCTCTAAGGCTATTGCCCGGGAATTATTCCAGTTGTTTACACGGACTGGTTTTCCCAAGGAAATACTCACAGACCAGGGCACCCCATTTATGTCGAGAGTTATGGCCGATGTGTGCAAGCTGTTCCGGATTAAACAGCTGCGCACATCGGTCTACCATCCCCAAACGGATGGGTTAGTGGAACGCTTTAACAAGACCCTTAAGTCTATGCTAAAGAGAGTGGTACAAAGGGATGGGAAAGACTGGGACTGCCTGTTACCAGCTCTCCTGTTTGCTATCAGGGAAGTGCCCCAGGCCTCCACTGGGTTTTGGCCCTTTGAGTTGGTATATGGGCGGAGACCTCGCGGACTACTTGACTTTATTAAAGAGGAATGGGAAAGTGAACCTGTTCAGCATAAGAGTGTTCTTGAATATGTCTCCCAAATGCAGGAAAGGATCCAAACTGTGATGCCACTAGTCAAAGAGCATTTGCAAAAAGCCCAGGAGGCTCAACGACGGGTCTATAACAGGGCTGCTAAAATAAGGCACTTCCAAGTGGGGGATCGAGTAGCGGTGCTAATTCCCACTGTGGAAAGTAAATTCTTGGCCAGATGGCAAGGTCCCTTTGAAGTTGTGGAAAAAGTGGGAGAGGTAAATTATAGAGTCCACCAGCCAGGCAAGAGGAAACCGTATCAGATATATCATGTCAACTTGTTAAAGCCCTGGACAGACAGGGAACCGGTGACCTCCCTGGCTAGTGCAAGACTTGAGCCTCAGGTTGGGGTGGAGAGTGTCCAAGTAGCAAGTACCCTGTCTAAAATCCAAAGTCAGCAGGCAAATGAGTTCTTGCAGAGAAATAAAGAAAAGTTTTCAGACTTGCCAGGGCTAACTAGTGTCATAGAACATGATATTATCACGGAACCTGGAGTCAAAGTTTTTGTCCGGCCCTACCGCATCCCAGAGGCTCAAAGGAAGGCCGTTTCAGAGGAAGTGAAGAAGATGCTGGACCTGGAGATCATTGAAGAGTCGCAGAGTGAGTGGTCGAGCCCGATTGTGTTGGTACCAAAGCCCAACGGGACTCTGCGATTCTGCAATGATTTCCGGAAACTTAATGAGGTTTCACGGTTTGATGCCTACCCCATGCCCCGGGTAGATGAGCTTATTGAGAGACTAGGTCCAGCCAGGTATATTACAACATTAGACCTTACCAAGGGGTATTGGCAAATCCCATTGACTAAGGCTGCTAGAGAGAAAACTGCTTTTTCTACCCCAGAGGGGAGTTTTCAGTACAAAAGAATGCCTTTTGGACTACAAACTGCTCCAGCCACTTTCCAGCGAGCAATGGATAGGATTTTACGACCTCACCGGGAGTATGCCTCAGTGTACTTGGACGACATAGTCATTTTTAGCAGAGACTGGAAATCACACTTGCCCAAAGTCCAGGCAGTACTGGACTCTCTTTGGAAGGAGGGGTTTACAATAAACCCTGAAAAATGTGCTTTGGGAATGGAGGAGGTGAAATACCTGGGCTATATTGTAGGTAGAGGGGTGGTGAAACCTCAGGTTAACAAGGTAGAGGCTATACAGAATTGGCCCCGCCCCCTCACAAAAAAGCAGGTACGTGCATTCCTGGGCATGGTGGGATACTACAGGAGATTCGTACCCAACTTTGCCACATTGGCGGCTCCATTGACCGATCTGACTAAGGGACGGAAATCGGTCATGGTGGAATGGAATGCAGATGCTGAAAAGGCTTTTTTGGAGCTCAAGTCAGCACTGTGCCAACACCCTGTCCTGATAGCACCCAATTTTTCAAATGAGTTTGTTGTTCAGACTGATGCTTCCCATGTAGGATTGGGAGCTGTGTTGTCACAGGTTGTTCATGGTGAGGAGCACCCAGTAGTCTTCCTCAGTAGGAAGTTGACAACAGCGGAGAAAAACTACGCTATAGTTGAACGAGAATGTCTGGCCATTAAGTGGGCTCTGGAATCCCTCAGATATTACCTCTTGGGAAGGAAGTTTAGATTAATTTCTGACCATGCCCCTTTAACATGGATGAGGCAAGGTAAAGGGACTAATGCCAGAATTACACGTTGGTTCCTGGCGCTCCAGGAATTTAAATTTGTAGTGGAGCATAGGCCCGGGAGACTGCATCAAAATGCAGATGCCCTCTCCCGAGTCCATTGTTTTAGCTCCACTGTTGCCTCCACCTCCTTGGCGTTGGGGCACAGGGGGGGGATATGTACAGGACGCCGTGGCTGGGTCCTGGAAGGACGCTATATTTCCCCTCTGTTTGGGCTGTGGTTCCTTTAAGGGAACAGCAATGGTTAACACACCTATCCAAGGAAGTGGTTTAAGAGAGACAGGAAGTTGTAGGTTAGAGAGAGAAGGAGTGTAGTGAAGTCTGCATGGTGAATGGTGGACATTGCAAAAGCTGTGGAGGCTGTGAAAAGCTCTGGGAAGCTGTGAATGTACATGGCAGTAGCCTGCATGGAAGCCTGCTATCTGGGAAACGTACCTGCAACACCAAGGAAGGACTGTTTAACTGCGACAGCAGTTATAAACTCTACAAGTCGGTGAGACTGTCATTTCTTTTGTTTTGCTGCTGTGAAGCCATTTAAGTTTAAATAAACGTCCTTTTGTTTGAAAAGCCTGTGTCCTGCGATCTAGCTGGTTCCCCGAACATTACAATATATATATATATATATATATATATATATATATATATATATAATTACCTAGATATATTACAAATATCAGATTTATAGCTTACAAACGCCAGCTAACTATGTGGACCGATAGCCGACAGAAAGAGGGGCTGGGCTGTCCTATCCAAACTCATAACTAGGGTTTGAAAGCATCCAGCAACATGGGACACAGTACTAAAGTACTGCATGTACTTTGTCACAGGGGACAGAACAGTGAAAAAATTATTTTAATGATAGTAGTTCTTTAAATGTTTATATTCTTAGATCAGCATGGATGAAGTATTATAATATAGTACAAACCTGAAAGGTTGTGCTGAAGAGCTATACAGGAATGCCGCGTACACACGATCGGAAATTCCGACAAGAAAAGTCTGATGTGTGCTTTTTGTCGGAAATTCCGACCGTGTGTAGGCTCCATCGGACTTTTTCTGTCGGAATTTCCGCCAACAAAAGATTGAGAGCTGGTTCTCTATTTTTCCGACGGAAAACGTTTCTATCGGAAAATCCTCTCATCTGTATGCAATTCCGACGCGCAAAAAAACATGCATGCTCAGTATCAAGCAGAAGAGCCGAACTGCCTATTGAACTTCATTGGTCTCGGCTCGTCGTACATCTTGTACGTCACTGCGTTCTTGACGGTCGGAATTTCCGACAAAGTTTGTGTGACCGTGTGTATGCAACACAAGTTTGAGCCAACATTCCATCAGAAAAAATCCACGGTTTTCTTGTCGGAATTTCCGATCGTGTGTACGCGGCAGTACAATATTAAAGTGTTACTAAACCCAGGACCCTGCATTCACTGAATCTGGTCTCCCACAGTACACAGAACATGGAAATGCAATTATTTTAGTAAACATAAAAAGCTAAATGCCATTTCTCATCAGCATATATATAGCAATATATAGCAGTCTTGTGACTTCTAGGAGTGCCTGGTTAAAGCTTGTAGGATGAGTTTTCATACTGCACTGGCTGTCCTATCAGAATGCAGGACCACTGACCCCCTGTCTGGACAGCTGACCTTCTGTGCTGATCATCACATGCACTCTCCCAAGAAAAAAAACTCTCTAGCAATACACACCAAACTGAGCATGTGCAGCCTGACTCCAGTAACTTTGTCTTATTTGGACATGTTTTGGAGACAATGCAAGAAGAGGGGATCTGTGCATACAGCATCAAACAGCCTTTTTACACAATGCATATGATTAACCCCTTAGGTTCCACAGTGAGTATAACAAGCATGTTTTACTGCATATACCGACTGATTTTACTGTTGTTGGTTTAGTAACACTTTAAATAAGGCAAGCTATGTGTCAAGTTGCTACTGATTAAAGTGGTTGCATTTTATGCATTAAGATAAGAAACCTTCTGTGTGCAGCAGCCGGCCTCCAGCACCGCCTAAGACTCAGCTGAGCCCAATCTCTCTCCAGCGATGTCCACGAGTTCCTTGGGCGTCCAGAACTTTGCTCCTGATTGTCTGAGACACAGCAGCAGCGCCATTGGCACCGCTGCTGCCAATCAAAGTCAGTTATTCAATCAGGAGAGAGGGGGGCAGGGTCGAACCAGGGTTCCGTGTCTGAATGGACACAGGGAGCTCTGAATCGGTTTGGGTGACCCCATAGCAAGCTTCTTGCTGTGGGGGCACTCAACAGGAGGGAGGGGCCAGGAGAGCGGAAGAGGGACCAGAGAAGAGGAGGATCTGGGCTGCTCTGTGCAAATACACTACACAGAGCAGGTAAGTATGACATGTTTGTTATTTTTAGAAAGAAAAAAACAAAACTTTACAATCACTTTACATTTCAAAATGTATCACAGCTTCTTCAAATTGTACACTTCCTACACATCTGAGTTTTAAATACCAATATAACACACTTATGAAATTTTGCACAAACATAAATAACCCTTGGTCAGAGGTTTCAGATATAACATACTGCATGTAGCAGGAATTTCTGTTGCCCAACTGTTCCCCAGTGCAATCTATTGCAATGTGAATAAAGAGTTAATATTAGCAGTTAGGAACCCTATATGGCAGTGTACAAAGGTACAGAATGCTGCTTATGCTATGTAATAAACAAAATATATGACATTTACAATTTATTAAGATACGATGAGTTCCATTTTCAATTGTTTAACTCTTTTTTTCTTTTTTAAAGATAAAACATGAATATATTTAAAAATAAAGGCTATCTTTTTTCTAATGTTTAAAAAAAACCACGAAAACCATGAAAAAAGGAACCATGTATAAAGGAGTGAGACTGTGAAAATTTTACAGTAAACTAGAACACATTTGCACCTATCAATTATGTTTCTATTTGTAGCACTGGCCAAGCTAGGGTCACACATGAGATTTTTATGCCATCAATTTCACACCATGTATCCTGTCAGGTGAGGGTCTTCTCCCAGCATTCCTCTGTCTGTTTTCAAATGCACTCTGCATTCTATTTTCAATTGCTAGACAAGCAGGGTGAAGCAATGAAAGTCAACAGTCCTACAGAGTCTGATGTGTGCCAGACATTGCAGGCAGCTTTCAACCTAGGACATGGCGGGACAACGCAAAAAACACTTTGCTGAGAAGTAGCATGGTGCTAGGTGCTTGGTGCTTGGTGCTTGGTGCTTTCAGTACCAATTACCATATTATCATTAGCAATTACTACAACATGCTGTTGAAAGTTTTCACGTTTGCCTATTTTGAACTTTATTTCTTACTAAAGTATTTATTTTTTATTTTTTTACATTAAAAGTTAATAAAACACTTGTCTCTGCCTTTTTTTTAGTCTTGGTTGTATCTCAGTGCTACAAATCACCTGCAGCCACTTCCGGTCTACATGCACTCACTCCAACAAAGTCATTACTCAGAGCAGGTTTCCTTATGGTGAAAACAATGGACCATGCCTGTGTAATGTTGATGCAGCCACTTAAAGGGGGATTGCACCCGCAATTTTTTTTTTTTTAAAAGTCAACAGCTACAAACACTGTAGCTGCTGACTTTTAATAAGGGCACTTACCTGTCCTACTCGCCCGCGATGTCCCTCCCCCCCGAGGCCGATCCCTTGATCCTGGCCGCTCCCCGCGCCGCCATCCTCAGTAAGTGAAACAGGCAGTGAAGCCGTGCGGCTTCACTGCTCGTTTCCTACTGCGCATGCGCAAGCCGCGCGATGCTTTGTTAATGGGCCGGCTGCTCTCTGGGATACACACAGTTCCCAGAAGGCAGCGTGCCCCATTCACAAGAAGACACAGTGAGTGGGACGGCAGAAGAAGACCAGCCGCGGACGATGAAGAGGCAGATTAGGGACTTCCGCATAGCAACAGCTGTTTCTGGTAAGTACATTTTTAGTTATTTTTCCAATTTTTTCTTTTTCAATTTTTTTTAGGATTTTTGGAGAAATTTTTTTTTCACAGTGGAACTCCTCTTTAAACTCTCCATCGGAAGCCCCATGTGACAGAGTGACAATGCAGGGACAGGAGAAAGTGTTATCACCCTATGACACAAATCATCTGGACAAGGATATTAATGGCTGGGTCACCATGTATAATTTTAAGGAAAGATATAATATTGAACATTACTTTTTAATTACGGTACATTAACATTTGAAAGCTTTTAGAAAAGTTCAGTAATTAGGCTTAGGAGGGAAATGGTGCTTAAATCATCGCTCTGGCATTGTAAAACTGTAAAAGCAGACTCTATTAAAAATGAATATAGTAATATTCGTAACAATAACAATTATAACAATTTCGATCTACAGTTAAAACCTCCATAGTTGTGCCTGCAGGCACTTTGTATCATCATATACAATGCAGGTCCAGCAGTATCCTAGAGAAGAAGAGAGCACTAGCTGACACAGGAGTCAGAATAATATATATATATTTTTTCTGTTCCCCCCCCCCCCCTAGACAAAAACGAGCTTTGAAACCTTGCAGCGCATGAGGAGCCCTACTGCAATGGACATTTTATGTTAGCAGCAGGGCCGGATTAAGAGCATCATGTGCTTGGTGCTGAGGATTTTGGTGGACCTTTTACTGGGCACCCTTCTGCTTTCCAAGAGCCTGTGCTGGCGTGCGCCCAAATTCAAAAGGGCGCAGCCACACAGGTGTAACACTAAGGAAGCCTGGCATTTGATTTGCCAGGTTTCCGTAAGCGGAAGCTGAAAGGGTGCAGCCGCGCAAGCCTAATACTATGGAAGCCCCAGACTTCTGTAAGAGCCCTGCATTGGCGTGTCCCAGGCTTCCATCAGGACCTCTCATGTGGCGCCCATTAACAATTCCACCACCCTGCTTAGGCGGTGCATGTGGAATGCAGGGCAAGTCTGGGGAGATCTCTTCCCATTGGCCCATTGCTTTCCATGAGTAGTCTGTCCTTTTTGGGTGGCTGAGCCTATATTAGAGTAGGGGTCTGGAGCTGCAGCTCCAATAGTCCCTACATTAATCCAGCCCTAGTAAGCAGGCATTCAGTCTTATACAGCAGCAGTGTGACCATACAGTGGCAAAATCAGATTGTCCATCAATTATTGCTACAAAATCAATTAATGCAAGCAGATTCTTTTCAGCCATGTCCATTGTCATGTACCTTAAAAATTGCCGTACACTGTACAATCTCTCAAGATTGACCAAAACTATGTAATATGAGGACAAGTTTAAAGTGACACTAAGCAATATCCTTATTCTTCAAAAATAATCCATAGACATCCACTAATTGCTCCCCATTAACTCCCCGAGGCTATGAGTGACTGTGATTGGCTTTATACAGGAGGGCGGTGGGTGCTAAAGCTGATACAGCAGTGGGGGGGGTCTACAAGCCAATCACAGCCAAGCACAGTCAAACATAGCCCCGTCCCCTACTCTCTGTGCCATCGTTTAGTACCCGTCCTCTCCCTCCCCTCCCCAACATAAATAAACAGTGTTTCCCCCATAGCTGCCTGTGAAAAGCACAGCTGTATGGGAGACAAAGAAAGATGAACGACTTCTGTTCTTCTCTCTGGACTTTCCACATTACTCAGGATTCTGCAACTCCAGCCCTCCCCATTCCCTTTCTTCTATTCCCAGGTCCAGTAGGCGTGGGCTATGAGTAGCTGTAATTTAGCTCTGCCTACAGGACCAGTAAATAGGAGAAAAGGAGAAGAGACGGAGCTCCAGTACCGAGAGTAGTATGAAGAGTCCAGGGAGTAGGAGAATACAGGTAAGCAGTGCAGAAAGAGAGAGAGGGTCACCTACTACTGCACTCTGTACTCTGTGTCACTATTGACAGTTCAGGAGTCAGAAGTAAGTGAGGCAGAGTTTAGGATTCAGTAGTAAGTGAGGCAGAGTTCAGGGGTCAGTAGTAAATTAGGCAGAGTTCAGGGGTCAGTAGTAAGTGAGGCAGAGTTCAGGCGTCAGAAGTAAGTAAGGCAGAGTTCAGGGGTCAGTAGAAAGTGAGGCAGAGTTCAGGGGTCAGAAATAAGTGAGGCAGAGTTCAGGGGTCAGTAGTAAGTGAGGAAGAGTTAATGGGTCAGAAGGAAGTGAGGCAGATTTCAGGAGTCAGTAGTAAGTGATGTGGAGTTCAGAGGTCAGTAGTAAGTGAGTCAGAGGTCAGTAGTTAGTGGTGTGGAGTTCAGAGGTTTGTAGTAAGTGACGCAGAGTTCGGAGGTCAGTAGTAAGTGGTGTGGAGTTCAGAGGTTAGTAGTAAGTGAGGTAGAGTTCAGAGGTCAGTAGTAAGTAAGGCGAAGTTCAGGGGTCAGTAGTAACTGAGGCAGAGTTCGTAGGTCAGTCGTGAGGCAGAGTTCAGGGGTCAGTAGTATGTGAGGCAGAGTTCAGAGGTCAGTAGTAAGTGAGGTGAAGTTCAGGGGTCAGTAGTAACTGAGGCAGAGTTCGTAGGTCATTCGTGAGGCAGAGTTCAGGGGTCAGTAATAAGTGAGGCAGAATTCAGAGGTCAGTATTAATTAACAGAGAGTTCAGAGGTCAGTAATAATAAACGATCAGCTTGGCTTTCAGACTAATGCTGTGCAGTTTTCCCACACCATGGGTGCAGTGCAGTATTCCTACGGTTTTTGTGTGGGTTAGCTGCACTTTGCCATAGACTTCTATTATGTCCCATGGTTTTGATGCACTTTCTGAAAGTGCACCAAAACCACCCTTTCAGTTTTTGATTTCAGAAACTGCACCAAAACTATGGGAAATAATAAAAGTCTATAGCAAAATGCAACTAACCCACACGAAAACTGCAGATACACTGCAACCATTTCTTCAATGCCTTCGCCTTGGTCAACATATTTAGAGACTCTCTGCTGTGTTCCTGTTGAAGACTTGCCTGGCTGATGTCCCTCCTGGTTCCTGACCCTGTCGGCTGCCTCTGACTAAGCTGATCTCTGGCTTCCTGATTTCCTGGCTTGTTTTGACTACCCGATTTGGCTACCGAACCCTGGCTATGTTTTGACTAAGTTTACCAGTTGTACCATTTTAATTTTTTTTTTAAAAGGTGTGATTTTTACTGCATTTTCTGTCTCCATCTGTTACATGGTTCCTGACAGTAGGTGAAGGCAATGAATTCAGAAGATGCAGGCAAACCACCTAGTGGTAAAAAAAAAAATCCAGGTTGAATGAGCAGGATCACCACATAGATCAGTTTGCCATAGCGTTACAAATGCTCCTGATTCACACTGCTCACCTTGATTCTCCCACTGTGGCTGTTCCGGTACAACCTGTGTTGCAGGCTGTCCCTGCTGCTGATCCAGTCTCTGTGCAGGCACCCGTTTTTGAATATTACCTCTGTAAGAGGTATGTCTGATCCGCTCTGCTTGCCCAGCGATTTGGGGGCGATCCAGTTCAATGCAGAGGGTTTCTCAACCAGGTTGGGATACACTTTGAGATGCTGCCCCAGGCATTCCTCATGGACAGAAGCAAAGTAGGCTTCATTATTTCTTTGCTTTTTGATAGAGCCTTGGCCTGGGCAAACCCTCCAAGGGAGACGCAAAAACCCATTGTCCTGAGTTACACAGAGTTTGTGGCTTCCTTTAAAAGGGTATTTGACGTTCCTGCACGCTCATATTAGAATGGGGTGAAAAAACTGCACTAAACCCAAATGAGAGAACCAAAAATAAGCAGCTGACACTTAAACAAACAAAGTCAAATGGAAATGGTGTAAAAATTGTGTAGCGCTAGTGATGTGAATGTAAGAGATTACTCGTGAATAAAAAAGTAAACTCAAAATACACAAATAAAAACCTTGGTGAATGATCATCAAGGATAAATGGTGAAACAGCATATGTGCAAAACACACTATAAATGATAAAGTCCCAAGTGTAAATGTGGACTTCCAATAATGTGAATGTGGAGTGTAGAACAGAGTCCAAAAAAACGGAAGAAAGTAGATAACATTTCTTCCTGTTAAAGTGACACCAAATAATAAAAGTGAAGAGAAGTTGCCTGTAGTAACTGTTGTAACTCTTCTAGAGTAAATAAATGAGGTACTCTTACCGGCTGTGGTGGACACACATGTCTTTCAACAGTGGGTCATATGAGCTTAAGATCTTGGATGGTCTGGATCCTCTATGAAGCAGAGAAGGCGGTCCGGATGAAACGGGGTATGGAATCCCCAGATCTCAAATGCCAAATCCACGGGTGCGTCCTTTCGGGGTCAGGTCAGGCTGGACGCACACCGGGGTAATTCCTCATGGACAGTGATCTCCTTTCTGTCTATTTCTTCATAATCGGGGGTTACTGAGTCTGCCAGGTAAGTAGAACCCATGCAGTTGGGCTTCTCTGCGGATGAGAGGGTCTTTAGGAGGAGGGAGAGATTGTGCCTTTATTGTGGCCAGGCAGGTCACTTCTTGAAGTCTTGTCCTACCCTTCCGGGAAACGATTGCACCTAAGGTACTGTAGGGGACAGACCTTTGGTGGCATTGTTACGTCCCCAGTTACCTTGAAGGATAAGCCTCTAGTTCCAGTTACCCTTTTGTGGTCTGTGTCTTCCATCAAGACCTGTCTGCTGCCTCTGACTACATTGATCTCTGGCTTCCTGATTTCCTGGCTTGTTCCGACTACCCAATTTGGCTACCGAACCCTGGCTACGTTATGACTACTTTTACCAGTTGTACAAATTTTACCATTTTATTAAAAGGTGGCATTTTTACTGAATTTGATGTCTCCGTCTGTTTCATGGTTCCTGACACCATGTAAACCATACTGCATCAGTGTGAATGCACCCTACTAGGGGGAGGGAAGAACAAAATCATATTTTATGGGTACAGGAAGTCTTTTGGTTTATTTACCCATGCCCCTTTAAGCACCTCCCACTGTAAACACAATTCAGCCACACACACCATTTACCACGCCTTTGGGGTGCACACCCTATGTTCTAAGTTCTAAGTCCTAAGTTCATCTTGGGAACAATCAACAGAAGGTGACTAAGTTCCTACATACAGTAAAAGACCACAGAGTATGAACAAAGCCACCCTCTAACAGGTAGTCGGACCACAGCAGCAAAAAAAAAGGAGACTTGGAGGAGGTGATTTTTGGAGTTACTTGAATAACATTTTTTTTAAACCAGATTTTAGTGTCACTAAAATTTAAATTTTCATCAAATCAGGCAGGCTCTTGCACTTCATAGTTGATTGTAGATCTAAAGGAAAGTGTACAATCAAATTGTATATTGTATAGACAGCTTTAGAAAGTGAACATCTTCTTTCTTTTAAACCTAAAGAATATATTAAAGAGGTCCAATGGGGTATACCGACCACGACTGTTTTGTTAGTAACACGTCGCAGCTAACAGAGGCCAGAGTCAAGAAAAGACAAAAAAAGCTTAAAGCGGTGTTCCGTCCAAAAAAATAAATATTAAAAGCCAGCAGCTACACATACTGCAGATGCTGGCTTTTAATAATAGGACATTTACCTGTCCTGGAGTCCAGCGATGTCAGCACCCACAGCTGATGTTTCCATCAGCTGCCGGGTGCTGCCGCTGCCATTACGGGTAAGGGAACACGGCAGTGTAGCCTTTCGGCTTCACGCCGGGAACCCTACTGCCCATGCGCGAGGCCCACTCCTATCTCCTACTGGCCCGGTAGTCAGGGGAGGAAGAGGGAGCCCTGCGATGTCGGGTCGTGCCCTGGACTCCCAGAGGTGGGAAAGGATACCTGTCAAAGACAGGTATCCTGTACCCCCTTCCCCCCAAAAGGTGCCAATTGTGGCACCGGAGGGGGGAGGAATCAGATGAGCGGAAGTTCCACTTTTGGGTAGAACTCCGCTTTAACACAAATAAATCACCAGGACCCGAGAGTCCTCAAAGAAGTCAGGTTATAGCAAGACCAATTTTCCTAATCGTTGTGGACAGCATACTGACAGGAATTGTACCAGCTGATTAGAGAAAAGCCAATGTGGTACCAATATTCAAAAAAGGCAGAGACATATTCCTGGAAGATCAATAGTATTATTGGAGGGGATGATAAGGGACTATATCCAAGAATTTACTGAGGAAAACAGTATCAATAGTAGTATTCAGCATACGTTTACGAAGGGTCATTCCTGCCAGACCAATCTGTTAACATTCTACGAGGAAGTGAGCATCCATCTAGATTAGGTGGAGGCTTGTGGATGTGGTGTATCTGGATTTTGCAAAGGCATTCGATACAGTTCCCTATAAACGCTTAATCGACAAACTGAGGTCTGTAGGCATGGACCATAGGGTTTGTTCTTGGATAGAAAACAGGTTACAGGGGTGTGTCCAAAGGGTGGTGATAAATAACGTGTCCAGACTAATCTGGAGTGGTAAGTGGGGTACCCCAAGGCTCTGTCCTGGGACCAATTCTGTTCGATGTATTCATAAATGATATAGAGGATGGGATAAATAGCTCAATCTCAGTTTTTGCGGACGACACAAAAATAAGCATGGCAATAACTTCACATCAAGATATAGAAATTTTACAGGAAGACCTGAATAAAATAATGGGGTGGGCAACTACATGGCAAATGAGGTTTAATGTGGAGAAATGTAAAATTTGGAGGAAAGGCGGTTTAACCTTAAGCTGCGTAGGGGGGTTTTCACTGTCAGGGCGATAAGGATGTGAAACCCTCGCGTGGGCCTGAAAGATACTCCCGGCAGGGGCTGCCTGAAGCCCGGGGATGAGAGATTCCAACCCAGCCCCTGACAAAAAACATGCTTGGCTCAGACATGTTGAACACGAAGGCTAGACAAGACCGGTGAACTAAGGATATGCTAATTTTGCCTGCAGAAATGCAGGAGCTGGGGGTGTGCTGACACCCCGCCTCTGACCGAGCGAGTTGAACACCTCCATCCCGTCCTGTAATTGTAAGAGGCCTTGGAGAGCCTGTTAGGCCTGCATGAAACTGCGCTAAAGAATAAAGCCCAGCACATGTTCCATGCTAGTGTGTGGGAGTAGCTAGGATGGAATTGGAAACAAACTGAAGTGTATCGCCTTCCCTGCTGTGGCCGGAAAAGGAAACCCCTGTGTAAACGCTCCGCACTGCAGAGCCAAGTATTGATCAACTCCCGTGCGACGGAGTACTACCATGCTCAGAACACCCGCGTGGAGTTGAAGGGATGAAACGTGAATAAGTTGCTCCCAAAACATGCAGCATGCCCAACCCTAGGAAACACAAAGAAAATGACAACAGACAACCAGACATGAGAACACCACCCCTCTGTACCTGTCTGAGTAAAGGACGTGACCAGAAAATGACCAGACCTCAGCGCGTGAATGAACCTGATGAGAGCCCCCACCCTAGTGTATGTAGTGAGCGAGCCCGAGTAACCGGCAGCGCAGAGACAGGTAATTAAAAAATGTAACACTCAGGGCGGGTGTACCCACAGACCGTGGTGGGCAGTTGTATAGGCGTAAGAATGAACGTGCACGTATGACGTATGGTATAGGGGCGAGAAGATTGTGGTCAACAATCATTTAAAAATGAAACCTCAGCCCATATGGATCCATAGACGTGACAGATCCTAAGATGTGAGCCCTGGCTAACTAAACCCCGGTATGCAAGAACCTAAAAGAAAGGTATGACGAGACAAGGAAACAAACAAAGATGCAACGGCTGTATGTGTGTGCCGTAACTGCATAGCACCGACAAGCAACGACAGAACATGCTACTACTGACTGAGACATGCCATGACTGAAACACGCTGGAGTAAAACATACTATAACAGAAAACACAACCCCCTCTGCGCCTACCCAAGTGTGAAGACAAGAGCAGTGATGGTGGGACCACCGCATGTGAATGAACCTGATGACGACTCCCCCCCTGGTGTATGACGTGAGAGAGCACAAGTAACCTGCTGCGCAATGACAGATCGTAGAGACTGAATGCTCAGGACCTGTTTACCCACAGACCGTGGTGGGTAGTCCTGCAGGTGTACTGAAATGAATGAAGTGAGCCCTAGCCAACTGAACTAGGACTGCAAAAGAACCTACGAAAAGTAAGATGAGACATGGAAACAAACGAAAATGAAATGGCTACCGGTGTATGCTGAACCTGCCTGGCACCGATGTGCTGACAGGAAACGCAGAGACAGGAAAACGCTATGGCAGGAAAACGCTATGATAGGAAAACGCTATGACGGAAAATGCTATGATGGAAAACGCTATGACAGAAAACAATATGACAGAAAACACTAAGACTGAGCTGCTGTGACGGAGCCGTGATGGCAGAAACACGCCATGACAGAAACACGCCATGACAGAAACACGCCATGACAGAACACGCCATGACAGAACATGCTATGACAGAAACACGCTAACGACAGAAACACACTAATGGTAGAAACACGCTGACAGAAACACGCTAACGACAGAAACGCGCTAACGACAGGCCGCTGAACACAACACGCTGCTGACAGAATCTCTATGACAGAAACTATGTGAGGCATGAAACATGAAAGCCCGTGGAAATGGAGCTACCACACCAATGGGCCCCCCATCTGCTTGACAGCATCCCCCCCTCCCCAGGCTCTGTGGCCCCAAGGTAGACTGCATCTTCCAATGACAATGACAGAAACTTGTGCTATGAGTTATGCACTAGCATATGATGACACCTGATCCTGCTGGGCACCGGAAGCCATGGGCAGGTGGGAGAAGCGGCGTGCCCCCCCCCCCGCCGATAAGCCTTTAACGTGCGCCCCAGGAGATGTGGCCTGGTAGGAGAAGCGAACAGGCGGTCCCCATCCAGGATGCCTGGCGTGGAGTGGAACCCCCCTTCCGATCCTCTGCCTGCGATCACAGCACGACTGACTGTCCCCGTTACCTGCCCTGAACAAACACCGGAAAATAAGGTGGCATGCTGGCTCACAATGCGGCGGCCCCCACAGATGTGTCCCGCCAGCACAGAAACCGTGAGGAGGTGATTGCGACACGGGCCCCCCGTAGCCGACCATACTGCCATGCCGCTGTACATAAACCCGGAAGTGACGTGGACGCACGGTAACCCGGAAATGACGCGTGTCGACTGAACCCAGAAACGAGCCGACATAGAACAGCCAGAGGAGGAGGGATAAATAGCCCTCAGACTCCTCCTACAAATACAGGCTAGCCTGCGGCCAGCCTTCAAACATGCGTGTAAAGGCAGGCATCCCAATACTTTTGACAATATAGTGTATCTTAAACTGCTTCCATCCTAGCCTATAGACAAATGACGAATGGGTGGGATCTCTCTCGTTTTGTAGGGACGTCATATGACATCCTCCTCAGAAATGCCTCTCCGTGCTGTGGCGCATTCTGTCATCAGCTGTGTCCACCAAACAGATTTTACGCCACTCCCTCCTCCAACTAATCTCCCTTAAGTTGCAAAGACATTAGATGTAGCTGTACACATGTTGCAGCCATGCCCCCCCATTGCATTTAGTGGACACAACCGTCCCCTGAACATAACTGAATGGGGCCATACTATAAACATCCAATTCAATGCACACAAGATGGTGTGTTTTTAGGGGTTAGAACAGGTAGTGAGACTGTGACATACAGGGGCTGATTTACTAATAACAGTGCGCTGCGCTGGTTCTAACCTTAATTGGTGCGCCGGATAACTCCTTCACTTGGCGCAGGAACCAGCGGCGCACATCGGCGCACTGCTATAGTAAATACAAATGTCAGCGGCGCTCTATTGAAAATGAATGGTTCCCTATGGGAGCCCATTGATTTGAATAGAGGTCGCTCGGGAAGTTGGATGAAGCGGATCCGACTCGCGGGGCGACTCGTGTGTCGGCTGACACAGGGACAGCGCGACTTTGCGAGGCAACTTGGACACGACCTGAGCGTGAAGCAGCCGCTCAAGTCGTGTCCTAGAGGCGACTAGCTGGCCGAGAATATCTCCAGTGCGATGGCATTGCGCTGGTTCTCGGCAGCCTCGCTGTCCCGTGTTTGGTATGAATCATGAAGGGGAACTCCATGCCGAATTTTAATGAAAAAACCGGCATAGGTTCCCCTTCAGGAGCATACCAGGCCCTTAGGTCTGGTATGGATTTTAAGGGGAACCCCCTAAGCCAAAAAAATGGCTTGGGGGTACCCCCAAGATCCATACCAGGCCCTTAGATCTGGTATGGATTTAAAGGGAAACCCCCTAAGCCGAAAAAACGGCGTGGGGGTCCCCCCCAAAATCCATACCAGACCCTTATACGAGTACGCAACCTGGCAGGCCGCACGGGAAAGAGGGGGGGACGAGAGCGCCCCCCCTCCCTCCTGAACCGTACCAGGCCGCATGCCCTCAACCTGCGGCCCCCCCACCCCAAAGCACCCTGCCCCCATGTTGATGGGGACAAGGGCCTCTTCCCGACAACCCTGGCCGTTGGTTGTGGGGGTCTGCGGGCGGGGGGCTTATCGGAATCTGGAAGACCCCTTTAACAAAGGGGACCCCCAGATCCCGCCCCCCCCTGTGTGAATTGGGAATGGGGTACAAATGTACCCCTACCATTTCACAAAGAAAGTGTCAAAAATGTTACAAATGACAAGAGCCGGTTTTTGACAATTCCTTTATTAATGTCTTCTCTTTTCTTCCATCTTCTTCCATCTTTTTCTTCCATCTTCTTCTTTTCTCCATTCGGGTTTCTTCCTCCATCTTGTTCTTCATCTTCATCTTCCTCTTCCTCTTCATCTTTATCTTCATCTTCATCTTCCTTCTTCCTTCAGTCTTCTCGTCCGCATCTTGCTCCGGCTTCTTGTTCTCCATCTTCTTTCTCCGACCGATCCGTTTGAATTGGAGGTTCCCGCTGTGCGACACTTCAGTTCTTCAGTTCTCCTCTGGGTCCGCTGCCACCCGGTGACCCCTCTGACGCACATGGATTTCACGGGGACTTTCCCCGTGGTGTCAGAGGGGAGCGGAGCCACCGGGTGGCAGCGAACCAAGAGGAGAACTGAATCGTCACACAGCGGGAACCTCCAATTCAAATGGAGCGGCCGAAGAAGAAAGAAGAAGCCGGACAAGATGCGGACGAGAAGTCCGAAGGAAGAAGGAAGAGGAAGATGAAGATGAAGAACAAGATGGGGGAAGAAACCCGAATGGAGAACAGAAGAAGATGGAAAAAGAAGATGGAAGAAGATGGAAGAAAAGAGAAGACATTAATAAAGGAATTGTCAAAAACCGGCTCTTGTCATTTTTTACATTTTTGACACTTTCTTTGTGAAATGGTAGGGGTACATTTGTACCCCATTACCATTTCACACAGGGGGGGCGGGATCTGGGGGTCCCCTTTGTTAAAGGGGTCTTCCAGATTCCGATAAGCCCCCCGCCCGCAGACCCCAAAAAACAGCCGGGCAAGGGTTGTGGGGATGAGGCCCTTGTCCCCATCAACATGGGGACATCCTCCCCATGTTGAGGGCATGTGGCCTGGTACGGTTCAGGAGGGAGGGGGGCGGCTCTCTCGTCCCCCCCTCTTTTCCTGCGGCCTGCCAGGTTGCGTGCTCGGATAATGGTCTGGTGTGGATTTTTGGGGGGACTCCACGCCATTTTTTTTTTTATTTGGGGTGGAGTTCCCCTTAAAATCCATGCCAGCTCTGAAGGGCCTGGTATGGTTATTTGGGGGGAACCGCACGCATTTTTTTTTTTTAATTTGCGGCGGAGTTCCCCTTAATATCCATTCCAGACCTGAAGGGCCTGGTAATTGAATTTGGGGGGACCCCCACGCTTTTTTTTTTTTGTTATCAATGACTTTTCTCTATATTGCCGGGAGCCGACAATTCATTACAGCCGCGGGTGCTTTTAAATGCCTTTTTTTTTCCTTTAGAAATGTCATTTTGCTGGCGCACTGGGAAGTTCAGAGCTGCGCCTGTTCAACTTATGCAAATTGGTTTACGTGACTTGACATTTACTAAGATTTTGCCGGCGCAGTGTCTTGGCGCAAGAAAACAAGGAAAATTGCCGCGCTGAGCTAAAAAAAAACTCCCGCAGCTCGAATCGTACTTGCCGGCGCAGCGGGCTGGTTTTGAAAAAGGTACTTTCTCACTCTATTTTGGGCATATTAGTTATTTGGGCAGGTGTCCCTACACTTCCTCACATCACCCCACATCACCCCCATTATATTCTCACTTCCAGCTTCTTTATATTTATATTTTAACATGCCATGTGCCAGGTCCATAGTGGCGCACTGAGCGCCTCCTCCTGTCCGCCGACAACACTATAGCAAATGGGAAATAGGGCTGCGCTACCGGCGCTAATGTTTTGTAAATACCAAAACAGCCATTGCGCGCGCAGATGCGCCGATACTCATGGCGCAAACGTTTTGTAAATCAGCCCCACAGTATCACCTCCTCATCGCCTGTCAAACTTACTCTGGAGAGCGATCCACCACACGCATAAATTTATGAATACGTTTTTTTTATGAGTTAAAGTGTTACTAAACCCAGGACCCTGCATTCACTATATCTGGTCTCACACAGTACACAGAACATGGAAATGCAATTTTTTTGTAAAAATAAACTGCTAAATACTGTTTTCTATCAGCAGTATATAGCAGTCTTGTGAGTTCTATCAGTGTCCAGCCGAGCACTGGTTAAAGCTTGTAGGAGGAGTTTTAATTCTCCTCTGATTGTCATATGAGGCTGCATGACCCCTCACCCTCTGTCTGGACAGTGCTGATTGGTCCTGTGCTGATCACATGCACCCTCCCCAAAAAAATAAAAAATTCTAGCAATACACACCAAGCTGAGCATGTGTAGAGTGACCCCAAGACTCTGTTCTATCAGCAGATGGATTGGGGATCAACAGCCTTTTTACACAATGCGGAGGATTAACCCCTTGGGTTCCACGGTGAGTATAATAAGCATGCTTTACTGCATATACAGACTGATTTTACTGTTGTGATTTTAGTAACACTTTAAATACATAATTTGCTTTGTTAGCGTGCTTAATTAAAGAGCCCATACCTGGCACTGGGAAGTGCTGAAGATATGCACCAGTAGTGGAGCAACAGAAGGTTAGAGGGTGTGCAGGTACTGCAGAATGTGGGCTCTATCAATTAGTGGCGTGTGACTGTGTTTAAAAACTGGGCGTACTTCACAACTGACTAGAACAGTTTTTTTTTTCTAGTTGTGTTATAACTAGCTTTGGTAATGAGCGTGTGACACTGCTCTGACTTGACAGATAATTGGTCTTTTCTTTAGATGTGCTGGAAGGCAGGGGGAGGTCTAACATTTGCCGATGGAGGAAATCCCTTGTGTTCAAACATCTGAATGAAAACATAATTTTAGTTAAATAAAGGAATGTTAAGTCAAGCTCCTGCAGTATGCTTCACTTTGACCCATGCTCGGGCATTGTGGTCACATGGCAATCAGCTTGAGAGTGATCATGTGCTGCATAAACTACATTGATATAGAAGGATTAGGCTGAGCAAGGAAACTCCCCTTACCACATCAAAGGGATTATTAATAAATGGGCCTTAAAGCAAACTAAAACCCATCTTAGTATATCAAAAGTTCAAACTCTATTAAAGTGAACAAAACAACTTTTTGACTTAAAGAGCACCAGTCAGCAGTTTATTACCTTTAGTGTGTACACCGTGTGCTGTAAACTTTCATAAGTTAGCATCATTGGTTTTTAGGAGTCTGCCTCCAGTTATCTACTAACTGGAGGATATTATTTTTTATTTTGGTGCAGTAATAGCACCACTTTAGAAAGAATCACTTTAAGAATCTGCTACACGTGTCGATAAAGCTACTGAAACCAACGGTAGGGATTTTTTACTCTGGCTTGGGACATTTTAAAAGGGTTATTCTGCCAGAAAAGTGTCATTAGGGCTTTACTGAATCCCCACCATTGTCTCCCTTTATTTCCTCTATTCTGAAAAATGTACTACAGCTCAAAAGTTGTAACATTATTTTAAACATTGAAATAATCCTTTTAAGAAATGTCTTTAATGGCATGTCTGCATAGAAATATTATGCACACATAGCTGTGTATAAGAGCACCAAGGGAGATAAGTAAAACAAATCTTCAGTCTATCTCGTTAAGTGATTCCTCCCTGGGGTGCCACCATTTTGGCACATATGCAGATGCACTCATGGGCTCTGCCCATCCTTCTGATCCTGGCAGAACTATTCTGTCTCTAGAACAGATAGTTAAACCTTCTTATCCTATAAACTTCAGATACCATATTTCTTTGATCTCAGTTTAATTAGAACAAGCCAGGTGAAGCTACAAAATTAACAGAAATAGACCTCAATCAGTACAATATTGCATACATACAGCATACATTACAGAAACAACGATCTACAATACAGGATGAGATAATAAAAACTTCCTTTTTAAGTTCTCTAAGGGGTGATGGTGATAGATTGAGCAAGACATGTCTTGCTTCCTGCAGTGTCTTCTCAAAGAATGGTGGCTGCTTCACTTTCTGTGAAGATGCTACTCAGAATTCCCTGCTTACTAACAACTTTCTTAACTACACACACAGTGAATCAAATAAACAGAACTGAAGCAATACCAAAAAAGGACGCTAGATGGCGCCTGCACTCCGCATATGATTGTCTTATGTAAATTACAAACCTTACATGTAATTTTAACCACTTAAGCCCCGGACCATTTGGTAGCTAGAGGACCAGAGGTGATTTCAGAATTTTGCACTGCGCTGCTTTAACTGTAAATTGTGCGGACATGCAATGTTGTACCCAAACGAAATTTGCATCCTTTTCTTCCCACAAATAGAGCTTTCTTTTAATGGTATTTGATTGCCTCTGCGATTTTTATTTTTTGCGATATAAACGGAAATAGACCGAAAATTTTGAAAAAAAATGATATTTTCTACTTTTTGTTATAAGAAAAATCGAATAAACTCAATTTTAGTCATACATTTAGGCCAAAATGTATTCAGCCACATGTCTTTAGTAAAAAAAATGTCAATAAGCGTATATTTATTGGTTTGCGCAAAAGTTATAGCGTCTACAAACTAGGATACATTTTCTGGAATTTACACAGCTTTTAGTTTATGACTGCCTATCTCATTTCTTGAGGTGCTAAAATGGCAGGGCAGTACAAAACCCCCCCAAATGACCCCATTTTGGAAAGTAGACATCCTAAGGAAATTGCTGAGAGGCATGTTGAGCCCATTGAATATTTTTTTTTTGTCTCAAGTGATTGAATAATGACTAAAAAAAATAAAAAATTACAAAAAGTTGTCACTAAATGATATATTGCTCACACATGCCATGGTTATATGTGGAATTGCACCCCAAAATACATTTTGCTGCTTCTCCTGAGTACGGGGATACCACATGTGTGGGACTTTTTGGGAACCTAGCCGCGTACGGGCCCCCGGAAACCAAGCACCGCCTTCAGGATTTCTAAGGGCGCAAATTTTTGATTTCACTCCTCACTACCTATCACAGTTTTGAAGGCCATAAAATGCCAAAATAGCACAAACCCCCCCCAAATGACCCCATTTTAGAAAGTAGACACCCCAAGGAAATTGCTGAGAGGCCTGTTGAGCCCATTGAATATTTTTTTTTGTCCCAAGTGATTGAATAATGACAAAAAAATATAAAAAATTACAAAAAGTTGTCACTAAATGATATATTGCTCACACAAGCCATGGTTATATGTGGAATTACACCCCAAAATACATTTTGCTGCTTCTCCTGGGTACGGAGATACCACATGTGTGGGACTTTTTAGGAGCCTAGCCGCGTACGGGACCCCGAAAACCAAGCACCGCCTTCAGGATTTCTAGGCACAAATTTTTGATTTCACTCCTCACTACCTATCACAGTTTCGAACGCCATAAAATGCCAAAATAGCACAAAACCCCCCCCAAATGACCCCATTTTGGAAAGTAGACACCCCAAGCTATTTGCTGAGAGGCATGGTGAGTATTTTACAGCTCTCATTTGTTTTTGAAAATGAAGAAAGAAAATATTTTTTTTTTTTTTCAATTTTCAACACTTTGTGACAAAAAGCGAGATCTGCAAAATACTCACAATACCTCTCAGCAAATAGCTTGGGGTGTCTACTTTCCAAAATGGGGTCATTTGGGGGAGTTTTGTGCCATCTGGGCATTCCATGGCCTCCGAAACTGTGATAGGCAGTGAGAAGTGAAATCAAAAATTTACACCCTTAGAAATCCTGATGGCGGTGCTTGGTTTTTGGGGTCCCGTACGCGGCTAGGCTCCCAAAAAGTCTCACACATGTGGTATCCCCGTACTCAGGAGAAGCAGCAGAATGTATTTTGGGGTGTAATTCCACATATACCCATGGCATGTTTGAGCAATATATCATTTAGTGACAACTTTGTGCAAAAAAAAAAAAAAATTGGCTTTTTTCCGCAACTTGTGTCAACATATAAAATATTCCATGGACTCGACATGCCTCTCAGTATATAGCTTGGGGTGTCTACTTTCCAAAATGGGGTCATTTGGGGGGGTTTTGAACTGTTCTGGCATTTTATACACAACATTAGGAAGCTTACATCCACTCTTCTAACCACTTGAAGACAAAGCCCTTTTTGACACTTTTTGTTTACATGAAAACATTTTTTTTTTTTTTGCAAGAAAATTATGTTGAACCCCCAAACATTATATATATTTTTAAAGCAAAGGCCCTACAGATTAAAATGGTGGGTGTTGCATTTTTTTTTCTACACAGTATTTGCGCAGCGATTTTTCAAACGCATTTTTTGGGGAAAAAATACACTTTTTTAAATTTTAATGCACTAAAACACACTATATTGCCCAAATGTTTGATGAAATAAAAAAGATGATCTTAGGCCGAGTACATAGATACCATACACGACATGCTTTAAAATTTCGCACAAACGCGCATTGGCGACAAATTACATACATTTTTAAAAGCCTTTAAAAGCCTTTACAGGTTACCCTGTTAGATTTACAGAGGAGGTCTACTGCTAAAATTACTGCCCTCAATCTGACCTTCGCGGTGATACCTCACATGCATGGTGCAATTGCTGTTTACATATGACGCCAGACCGACGCTTGCGTTCGCCATTGGGCAAGAGCAGGGCAGGACAGGGGTGCTTTTTTTTTTTTTTTTTTTATTATTAATTTTTCTTTTTTTTTTCTTTTTAAATTGTTCCTTCCATATTTTTTTTCTTTTTATCATTTTTATTGTTATCTCAGGGAATGTAAATATCCCCTATGATAGCAATAGGTAGTGACAGGTACTCTTTTTTGAAAAAACTGGGGTCTTCTAGACCCTAGATCTTTCCTCTGCCCTCAAAGCATCTGACCACACCAAGATCGGTGTGATAAAATGCTTTCCCAATTTCCCAATGGCGCTTTTTATATCCGGGGGGGACATTCCCTCCCACTGCTTGTAAAAGCAGTCCAGAGGCTAATTAGCCACTAGGATTGCTTTTACATGAAAGCCGGCCGCTGGCTGAAAAGAATGATACCAAGATGATACCTAAACCCGCAGGCATCATTCTGGTATAAACATTCAAAGTCCAGCAACATACCAGTACGTTGCTGGTCCTTGTTGGACATGTATTGTAATCTTTTTTTTTCATGCAGCCAGTTGGCTGAACGAAAAAAGAGATTGATCAGTGGGTATGCCCACCATTAGAATACCGCCCTTCATCCACCCACTTCTAATGATGGGCATACATGCACCATTTATATATGCCGAAGCATGGGGGCATCCTCCCGCAAAAAAGTTATGCCGCACACACATGGTCGGACTTTTCCACGGGCAAGCCTCCGTCGGAATTTCGACCGTATGTACGCGGCATTAGGAGCAAAATCGCTCCTCCGCTCCTCCGCCCCTGCTGCCCCAATGCTTCGGCATATATGCTTTTTTTTTTTAACTGTGGTGGTGAAATCACCTCCTACAGCACTGGAGTCGCAGGGATCAGGCCTGTCTCTGCGAACGCTGCAGTTATGTGTGTTGTGTTTTGTAAGTGACAGTGATCGATCGATACTGCACTTGGGTGGCCTGGGCTGGGCGAAGGGGCAAAACGCAGGTGCTAGCAGGTATCTGGGCTGATCCCGCTAACACTGCGTTTTTGGGAACCCTAAACTGCTGGGGACGCTAGTATAGATCTGATCAGATCAGATATTGATCTGTTCAGATACTATACCACTAAGGGGGGTGTATGCTTCACGCGTGGGTGTTAGCGTTACTGGCACTAACCTGACGCTGCCTGGGGTGTGACGCAGACCCTCTCTGACGCTAAAACCTAATTGATATCACCCGCCGGGCGATCAGGGGGTTAAAACTTTATTGGGTTACATATACGGCGTGTGCCCTGACACTATAAAAAGCAAACTAACTAACCAGCGTCACCCGTAACACTTATATGGTGATCACTGGTGAAAGGGTTAACTAGGGGCAATAAGGGGGTTAAAACCTTTATTAGATAATTTATGGGGGTACCTGACGCTATAAAAACCTGCGGCGAACCTAAAAAAAATTACTGGCTACCGATCTGCATCACCGACGCTAAGACAGCGATCAGAAAATGATCGCTTAACGACAGTGGTGATAGGGGGTGAAAGGGTTACCTGGGGGCGATCAAGGGGGTTAAACCTTTATTAGATAATTTATGGGGGTACCTGACGCTATAAAAAACTGCGGCGAACCTAAAAAAATTACTGGCTACCTATCGGCATCACCGACAATAAGACAGCGATCAGAAAAACGATCGCTTAGCGACAGTGGTGATAGGGGTGAAAGGGTTACCTGGGGGGTGATCAAGGGGTTAAACCTTTATTAGGTAATATATTGGGGTACCTGACGCTATAAAAACCTGCGGCGAACCTAAAAAAAATAACTGGCTACCGATCGGCATCACCAACAATAAGACAGCGATCAGAAAAACGATAGCTTAGCGACAGTGGTGATAGGGGGTAAGAGGGTTACTTGGGGGGCGATCAAGGGGGTTAAACCTTTATTAGGTAATATATGGGGGTACCTGACGCTATAAAAACCTGCGGCGAACCTAAAAAAACCTGCCTACCGATCGGCATCACCGACAATAAAACAGCGATCAGAAAAACGATTGCTTAGTGACAGCGGTGCTAGGGGGTGAAAGGGTTACCTGGGGGGGGCGATCAAGGGGGTTAAACCTTTATTAGATAATTTATGGGGGTACCCGACGCTATAAAAACCTGCGGCGAACCTAAAAAAAATTATTGGCTGCCGATCAGCATCACCGACGCTAAGACGGCGATCAGAAAAATGATCGCTTAGCGACAGTGGTGATAGGGGGTAAAAGGGTTATCTGGGGGGCGATCAGGGGGTTAAACCTTTATTAGGGGGGGTTAGGGGGCTACACTGGACCTAAGACTAAACTTTGGTGACACTTTTACAGTCACAAATGTCACTGATTGCAGTGATCAGTAAATAAATAATCACTGCAATCAGTGACACTGTGGCTGGGGGCTGGGGGGTGATCTGGGGGGTGATCTGGGGGTGTCTTGGGGGCCTGGGGGGGCGATTTATGTACCTATGTGTCCTGGTGTCAGTGTAGTGTAGTGTTTTGTGCACTAACCTGGCATCTTCTCCTGTACGGCGCTCGGTATATGTGAGCGCCGCAGGAGAGATGACATCACTTCCTCCTGCCTTTGTAAACATTACACAGGCATTACACAGGCAGGGGAAGCTCTCTCATTCGCCGGGAGCGATCGAGAGGGGGTGGCCGGAATCGAACAGCCGTCCCCTCATGCCTGATCGCTCCCGATCAGTTAACCACCGCTCACTGTAAAGAAGGGGGTCCAATCGGACCCCCCAACTATACAAAGGCAGTCACGTAGATATACGTGATTCTGCCTGTCGGTGCCATTCTGCCAACGTATATTTACAGTGGGCGGTCGTTAAGTGGTTAACAACACAGATACAGGTAATCAGAAGAGAAGTCTGGTGGACAGAACACTCCCCGCCTGACGTCAAGTGACGTCACTAACAGAGTCCTCTGTAGAAAGCAACAGAACAAGTTCGGTCACTGGTCTTAAAAATACTTTAGCCTCATTCTGTTGGAAGATCTTGACCTCGACCTTACAGACACGGTTATTTTTGCTTGGCAGTACTTTGGTGACCAGACCTAAAGGTCACATATTCCTTAGTGTCTGGCAATCTTTCATGAGCACAACATCTCCAGGTTTAAGATTAGGTTTTTCAGTGTGCCACTTTCTCCTTAGTTATAGAGTAGATATGTATTGTTCCTTCCACCGACTCCAGAAGATATTGGCAAGGGTTTGTACTTGTCTCCATTGTAGGGATGAGCTCGGTGTTCGAGTCGAACATACGTTCAACTCGAACATCGGCTGTTCGATTGTTCGACGAAGATCGAACGATTTGGGCCGTTCGCGACAAATTCGAGTGTTGCGAATGGCCCACAATGCACTGCGCCATCGGAGCGCTGTGATTGGCCAAGCATGCACTGTGACCCCGCATGCTTGGCCAATCACAGCGCCGGCAGCTAGGAGAGCCATATTTGGCCACAGGCAGGTTGCACCCTTATTGCTGTGTTTTCCTGGTGTGTTACACTAACAGGCATTTGCAGCACTTACAGCGGGCGTAGTGTGCTTCCTGCTAAATATACACCTGAAGCTAGCCCTTAATGCTGTGTTTTCCTGGTGTGTTACACTAACAGGCATTTGCAGCACTTACAGCGGGCGTAGTGTGCCTCCTGCAGATTATACACCTGAAGCTAGCCCGTATTGCTGTGTTTTCTTGGTGTGTTACACTAACAGGCATTTGCAGCACTTACAGCGGGTGTAGTGTGCTTCCTGCTAAATATACACCTGAAGCTAGCCCTTATTGCTGTGTTTTCCTGGTGTGTTACACTAACAGGCATTTGCAGCACTTACAGCGGCGTAGTGTGCCTCCTGCACATTATACACCTGAAGCTAGCCCGTATTGCTGTGTTTTCCTGGTGTGTTACACTAACAGGCATTTGAAGCAACTTACAGCGGGCGTAGTGTGCTTCCTGCTAAATATACACCTGAAGCTAGCCCTTATTGCTGTGTTTTCCTGGTGTGTTACACTAACAGGCATTTGCAGCACTTACAGCGGGCGTAGTGTGCTTCCTGCACATTATACACCTGAAGCTATCCTGTATTGCTGTGTTTTCCTGGTGTGTTACACTAACAAGCATTTGCAGCACTTACAGCGGGCGTAGTGTGCCTCCTGCACATTATACACCTGAAGCTAGCCCGTATTGCTGTGTTTTCCTGGTGTGTTACACTAACAGGCATTTGCAGCACTTACAGTGGGCGTAGTGTGCCTCCTGCACATTATACACCTGAAGCTAGCCCGTATTGCTGTGTTTTCCTGGTGTGTTACACTAACAGGCATTTGCAGCACTTACAGCGGGCGTAGTGTGCTTCCTGCTAAAAATACACCTGAAGCTAGCCCTTATTGCTGTGTTTTCTTGGTGTGTTACACTAACAGGCATTTGCAGCACTTACAGCGGGCGTAGTGTGCCTCCTGCACATTATAAACCTGAAGCTAGCCCTTATTGCTCGAGTTTTTTTTTCTTTTGTGTTACACTAACAGGCATTTGCAGCACTTACAGCGGGCGTAGTGTGCTTCCTGCAAAATAAACACCTGAAGCTAGCCCTTATTGCTGTTTTTTCCTGTTGTGTAACACAGGCAGTCATCTGCAGCACTTACAGCGGGCGTTGTGTGCTTCCTGCAAAATATACACCTGAAGCTACCCCTTATTGCTGGTTTACCCATCTCCCTGCAGGCCATTAGAATGTCTGGAAGGCAAACAAGGAGAGGCAGACAGACAGGAGCCAATAAAAGAGGGCAAGCAGGCTCTGTGTCTAGAGACAACAGTGCTGGTCGTGGACGCGGTGCATCATCATCAGCACGTGGTCATGGGACACGCTTGTCCTTCTTTTCGGCAGCTGGACGTGTTGAGCCGCATCATGCCGAAGACTTGGTAGAGTGGATGACCAAGCCCTCCTCATCCTCCTCATCCTCTCTCACCCAGGCTCAGGGTACTGGCAAAGCAGCTGCCAAAGCGTCCTCTTCCCTGGTATCAATGTCATCATCAGTCACTCCTTCCCTAAATACACCATGTCCTCCTGAGGAGTCCCCCGAACTGTTTTAGCACAGTGTTGAGTACATGCTCCAGGAGGATGCCCAGCGTTTCGAAGGGTCTGATGATGATACATAGCTAGAGGAAGGCAGTAGCGTGAGAGCAGAGAGAGGGGATGCTCTAAAAGGACACCAATCTGGCAGTCATGTTCCAGCAGCTGCAGCATACTGCCAGATTGGCTCCAGTGATGAGGAGGGAGAGGATGATGAGGTCACTGACTCCACGTAGGTGACTAATAGGAGAGAGGAGGAGGAGGAGGATGAGGAGGAGGCACATCTCCAACGAGGCAGGATGCCCTCCGGGGGCCAGCGTAGGGACAGCACACCGACTGAATCACACCGCAGAGCTCCGCCTGTGCAGGGCACTGCCTCTGCCCGTTATTCAAAAAGTTCTTTGGTGTGGGCCTTTTTTGAGTCGAGTGCATCAGATCGCACAGCTGCTTTTTGCAACATATGTCTCAAGCGTATATCGCGTGGCCAAAACATTAGCCGCTTGGGCACCGCATGCTTGACCAGACATATGTTGACCTGCCATGCAGCTCGTTGGCAAGCCTACCTTAAAGACCCACACCAAAGAACAAAGCGGACCTCTCCTTGCACCGCATCAGCTGGGATCTCCAACCCCACTATACCTTCAGTCCTCTCTGAAACCTGCACTGAGAGGAATGAAGGTGTAGAATTAGGTGTGTCACAGCCAAGTACTTGCGGGCACTCTGCTAGCAGTACACCGACGTCCGATTCTAGCAGGCAAATTTCCCTGCCCCAGCTGCTGGACCGTCGAAAGAAGTTCACTCCCAGCCATCCACATGCCCAGCGGTTGAATGCTAGCTTGGCTAAATTGGTAGCGCTTCAACTGCTGCCTTTTCAGTTGGTAGACTCGGCCCCCTTCTGTGAGTTTGTGCAATGTGCGGTTCCTCAGTGGCAGGTTCCCAAACGCCACTTTTTCTCACGGAAGGCGATTCCGGCTCTCTACCGGCATGTGGAAGGCAATGTCCATGCCTCGCTGGACAGGGCGGTCAGCAGTAAGGTGCATATTACCGCTGACTCATGGTCCAGCAGGCATGGACAGGGATGTTACCTTTCTTTCACGGCCCATTGGGTCACTCTTTTGGCAGCTGGGAAGGATGCAGGACAAGGTGCAGTAGTGTTGGAGGTTGTTCCGCCGCCACGCCTCCAGAATGCTACTACTGGTTGTGACACACCTCTCTCCTCCACCCCCTCCTCTTCTTCTTCCTCCATGGCCTCTTCCTGTGCTTTGTCCTCGGAACCAGCGGTGCTCCGTAGGCGTTCAAGGGGCTACGCAAGTACGCAGGCAAAAAGATGCCATGCCGTGCTTGCGCTGGTGTGTTTGGGGGACAGGAGCCACACTGGGGCAGAGGTTCTGTCTGCCCTGCAGGGGCAGGCCGAGAGGTGGTTGACGCCACGCCAGCTTAAGGCAGGAATGGTGGTTTGCGACAATGGCACCAACCTCCTCTCCGCCCTCCGACAGGGACAACTGACCCATGTGCCCTGTGTGGCTCACGTCCTTAACCTGGTGGTGCAGCGGTTCTTGGGCACTTACCCGTGCTTACAGGATGTCCTGAGGCAGGCCAGGAAAGTCTGTGTGCATTTCCGCAGATCTTATAATGCCAGTGCTCGCCTGGCTGAGCTGCAAAAGGAGTTGAACCTGCCCAAGAACCGCCTTATATGTGACATGCCCACCAGGTGGAACTCAACGCTGGCCATGCTGCAGCGGCTGCACACGCAGCAGATGGCCATCAATGAGTACCTGTGCAACTACGGCACCAGGACAGGGTCAGGGGAGCTCAGTTTTTTTTCACCACGCCAGTGGGGCATGATCAGGGATGCATGCACTGTCCTAGCACCATTTGAGGAGGCCACGAGGATGGTGAGCAGTGACAGTGCATGCATCAGTGACACTGTACCTCTTGTCCACCTGTTGGAGCACATGCTGCGTGGAATAATGGACAGGGCACTTGAGGCAGAACAGAGGCAGGAAGAGGAGGACTTCCTTGCCTCTCAAGGCCCCCTTTACACAGACAGTGTTCCTTCTGTCCCACCCATCGCACAGGAAGAGGACGAGGAGGAGGAGGAGGAGGATTGTGTCAGCATGGAGGTGGAGCCTGGCACTCAGCAGCATCAACAGCAGCAGTCTTTTAGGGATGATTTACAGTCCCAAAAAACCCGTGGACTTGTACGTGGCTGGGAGGAGGTGGCTGCGGATCATGTCGTCCTTAGTGACCCAGAGGACTCCGGACCTAATGCCTCAGCTAACCTACGCTGCATGGCCTCCCTGATCCTGCAAAGTCTGCGGAAGGATCCTCGCATTCTTCGGATCAAGGAGAGGGACCATTACTGGCTGGCCACTCTCCTTGATCCACGGTACAAGGCTAAGGTTGCGGACCTTATCTTACCTCGCAGAGGGAACAGAGGATGAGACAACTCCGGGAGGCCTTGCAGAAAGGTCTGTGCAACGCGTTCCCAGAGACTGGGAGGTTACAAACTCCTGGTCTGGGACAACGAGTTGCTGAGGCTTCGGTCAGTCAAAGAAGGAGCGGTGGGGAAGGTGGCCGTCTGACCGATGCGTTCAGACAATTCTTTAGTCCGCAGCCCCAAGGTATGATCGGTTCCAGCAACCATCGCCAGCGTCTGATATACATGGTGCAGGAATACCTAGGGGCAAGGTCAGATTTGGACACCTTTCCGACCGAAAATCCTCTGGCTTACTGGGTCTTAAGGATGGATCACTGGCCAGAGCTTGCACAGTATGCAATTGAGCTACTGGCCTGTCCTGCATCCAGCGTTCTTTCGGAACGCACATTCAGTGCTGCTGGAGGATTTGTCACGGATCACAGGGTGCGCCTGTCCACCGATTCTGTTGATCGACTGACCTTCATAAAGATGAACTAGTCTTGGATCACCACCAGCTACCAAGCTGATATAACAGAATAATTTATTTTCAAATGTCACATCCCTTCAAGACTGATGCTGATGCTGACTGAGTGACTGTCCTGTTATGTTAACTGACTATCCTCCTCCTCCTCAATGATCCGATTCATGATGATATCTTGGAAAAACATTTTTGTTTCTGGGTGCCGCCACCAGTGGCTAAGGCCCAATTTTTCAGCCCCTGTTTAACAGGGGCATGTGATTAAAATTTTTGATGCAATGCTTTGCAGCAGGGCTCATTCCTGCACTCCAACTAGAGTATCTGGGAGAGGTTGCAGTGTCGTGGCACCACCACCACCACCAGTGCCTAAGGCCCAATTTTTCTGCCCCTGTTTAACAGGGGCATGTAATTACAATTTTTTATGCAATACTTTGCAACAGGGCTCATTACTGTGCTTCAAGAACAGTATCTGTGAGGGGTTGCAGTGTTGTGGCACCAGTGGCTAAGGCCCAATTTTTCTGCCCCTGTTTAACAGGGGCGTGTAATTACAATTTTTGGTGCAATACTTTGCAACAGGGCTCATTACTGTGCTCCAAGTACAGTATCTGTCAGGGGTTGCAGTGTTGTGGCACCAGTGGCTAAGGCCCAATTTTTCAGCCCCTGTTCAACAGGGGCATGTAATTAAAATTCTTGATCTAATAATTCACAGCAGGGCCCATTCCTGCGCCCACCAAGAGTAACTGTGAGGGCTTACAGTGTTGTGACAACACCACCACCACCACCAAAGGCCCAATTTTTCAGCCCCTGTTCAACAGGGGCATGCAATTACAATTATTGATCTATTAATTCACAGCAGGGGCCATTCATGCGCCCACCAAGAGTAAATGTGAGGGCTTACAGTGTTGTGACAACACCACCACCACCAACACCACCAACACCACCACCAAAGGCCCAATTTTTCAGCCCCTGTTCAACAGGGGCATGCAATTACAATTCTTGATCTAATAATTCACAGCAGGGCCCATTCATGCACCCACCAAGAGTAACTATGAGGGCTTACAGTGTTGTGGCACCAGCACCACCATCAAAGGCCCAATTTTTCCTACCACTGTTCAACAATAGCATGTAATTACAATTCCTGATATAATAGTTGACAGCAGGGTGTTCCAGCGCCCACCAAGAGTAACTGTGAGTGCTTACAGTGTTGTGCCAACACCAACACCTAAAGGGTCAATTTCTGCAGAGTATATACGGCAGGCCCATACTTTCAAACATCCAACTTACAAACGACTCCTACTTGCAAACGGAAGGAGACAACAGGAAGTGAGAGGAAATCTACCCCTAGGAAGGGAAATTCTCTCCTGTAAGAGTTAATATGGGAAAAAGGTGTCTCCTCTCTACTGATGCTTTATCACCAATCCTTGTTTCAATAAAAACCCCACTTTTCAAAAACAGTTGTCATTGGGACGGAAAGTGAGGTGAAATGTTCTGAACAGGGGCACAGACAGCAAAACAAATGTTACAGGGGTGATAACCCTTCCCTATGTTTTCCAAAAAGCTTAAAAATAGATTTTTTGGCTGGAGATACACTTAAACAATGTACGTGTTCAAAATTACAAACAGATTCTACTTATGAACAAACCTACAGTCCCTGTCTTGTTTGCATCGCCTGTATACTGCTGTTCAGAGTATATAGGGCCTTTTTTATTTTGTGTGCGGGGTTCCCCTTAATATCCATACAAGACCCAAAGGGGCTGGTAATGGGCTGGGGGGGGGGCTGATGGGGTAGCCATGCCATTTTTCTCAAAGATTTTCATCCATATTACCGGGACCAGACATGACATTAAAGCCGCAAGCAGTTTTAAATGGCTTTTTTTCCTTTAGAAATGTCATTTTGTGCAGGGACAGTTCTAAACACGGGAAACACATGCCACGTCACAGGCATACTTTAGACACCCCACAGGTACGATATTTAAAGGAATTTTTCACTTTTTTTTTCACTTTATGCATCATTAAAATGACTGCTCCCGAAAAACGGTTGTTTTTAAAACTTTTTTTTGCATTGATACATGTTCCCTGGGGCAGAACCCGGGTCCCCAAACCCTTTTTAGGACAATAACATGCATATTAGCCGTTATAATTAGCACTTTAGATTTCGAACGTTTGCGTCCATTGTATTTAATAGGGTTCTAAAAATCGCGCGAACTTTCGGTCCGTTCGCAGGTTCTGGTGCGAACCAAACCCGGGGGTGTTCGGCTCATCCCTACTCCATTGATGTTTGTAAAGGACCTTCTCACAAAACTCTCCAGCTGGAGCACCGGCAAGACCAGCCTTTTGCGTGAGTAAGATGGCAGGTGTGATAAACACTGGATCTTCAGAATCACTTGAAATTGATGTCAAAGGTCTGGCGTTAATGATAGCTGTAACCTCTGCCATAAATGTCACTAAACATTCATGAGTAAGCCTTGCAGTTCATACTTGTAGGAAGATAGAGTCAAGAATTCTGCGGAATATGCCTATCATCCTCTCCCAAACACCTCCCATGTGAGAAGAGTGAGGTGGGTTGAAGATCCACGTGCAGTCTTGTTTACTTAAGTATCTTTCTACTCTGAGAACGTCCGCGTTAGAAGGAATTTGAAGTTCTTTTACTGCTCCTACAAAGTTAGACCCTCTGTCAGAGCGAATGAGTTTCACTGGGCCTCTGATTGCAATGAAACTTCTAAGAGCATTAACCTCCCTAGCGGTAATCCCGAGCGTGACTCGGGGTTGTTTTTTTATGCTAGGATCGGTAACCCCGAGTCACGCTCGGGGTAGACATTGCAGAGCCCGCAGCGGAGTTTCCTTACCTTCTCCTGGCGATCCAGCGATGATGTCCTCTGCTGTGATCGCCAGCGAGATCTCCGGCGAGTGTCGGCACTTTCGACCCCATCTGACTTCCTAGTTCCGTTCCCTGCGAGCCGCAGCGGCGCATGGGAGCGGAACTGGGCGGCAAATTCAAAAAGGTAAACACATAGTATACATACAGTATACTGTAATCTTACTGATTACAGTACTGTATGTAATAATTACACATCCCCTTTGTCCCTAGTGGTCTGTCCAGTGCCCTGCATGCAGTTTTTTATAATAAAAACTATTCTTTCTGCCTGGAAACTGGAGATTGTCCATAGCAACCAAAAAGTGTCCCTTTATGTCAAAAGTGGTTTTAGACCAGCTAGAAAACAGCGATAATAAATTAGAATCACTCGCTGAATTGAGCGATAGCGATTTGTGGGGAAATTCGTCATCAAACACTAAATCTAAGGACAGCGACAATTCTGCAACTGAGCAAATTTCAGTGTTTTTGATTTGATTACATTATTGAATAATTTTTATTATAATTAGATTACTATTTTTTATAATTATTTATAGTTATTTATTATATTATAATTTATAATTTTGTGTTTCAAACTTTATCATACCCGGGATGTCTACTAGACTCTGGTTTGCTCAGGTTTAAGTAAGTAATTACTAGGCTTGTGCAATTCGTTTCGTAACGAATTGAAATTCGTCCGAATTTAGCAACTTTCGGACATTCGGAAGCATTCGAATTTCCGAACAAAGCAATTACGAATAAGACCGAATCCGAAATAAATTATACCGCAAATAGCGAATGCCCGAATGTCTTCGGCATAATTCGTTATGAAAAAGTTACGAATGTACGAAGCACAATAACACTCACTCTGCTCTGCTCTCTGCTTCTCCCACACCGTGCTGAACTCCCTCTCAAAATGGTGTACAGGGGCGGAGGTTATAGCCGCATGTAAAAAACGAAAGTAAAATACGAGATTTCGAATCCATTCGAAGCACAATAACACTCTGCTCTGCTCTCTGCTTCTCCCTCACCGTGCTGAACCCTCTCAAAATGGTGTACAGGGGCGGAGCCTATAGCCGCATGTTAAAAACGAAAGTAAAATACGAGATTTCGAATCGTTACAAATAACCGCTATGTATTTAGAAAAGTACAAATCCATTCGAAGCACATTAGGCATAATAGGCAGCGTCGTTGTGAGAGAGACACGGAAAATTACGAATCAACGAACCCAAAAAAAGTTACGAAAGTAGGAGTTGTGTCCAGAATCAACGAAAAACAACGTACTCTACCGAAAGTACGAACCCAAAAAAAGTTACGAAAGTAGGAGTTGTGTCCAGAATCAACGAAAAACAACGTACTCTACCGAAAGTACGAATTATAAAGTAACAAAAAATTCAACGAAAAATGTCGCTTGCAAAAATACGAATGAGTCCGAACACGAAAAATCCCGTCTAGCAAAATTACGAATGATTACGAATCAACAGGACCGGAAAGAAACGAACCGAAACGGAACGAATTTTTCCGTTGTGCACAAGTCTAGTAATTACTAAGAATTGCAGGCCTATAATACATAACACCAAATTTCCATGCAAAATAATTGTACCGCTTTTGGTACATAATTCCAGAAAGAATCATACCGCCAGGGAGGTTAATGAAACTTGAAGTGCCCATTGACTCAATCACTTCAATTTGAACAGCTCGGATGGACATTCAGACGAATATGACTGCCCAGCGTTTACTGTTTGAGTGCTCCCTTTTGGTGTACCGGGTGGCGACAGACCAGGGACCAAAAACATCAAGTCCAACATTAGTGAAAGGTGGATCCCTGCTCAGTCTGTCAGATGGTAAATTGGCCATCTTTTGTGTCTGTAACATTCCACAAAGTTTCCGACAGGTAACACACTTGAACAGGAACCTACTCACACATCTTGTAGCTCCGACTATCCACAGTCCAGCAGTTCGTAGAGCTCCTTCAGTAAACAGTCGACCCTGGTGTTTAGTTTGGTCATGGTAGTGTTGAATGAGTAAATAGGCAATATGATGATGACAAGGAATCACTAAAGGTTGTCTCTCTGAGAACTCTAACTTGCCTTCTTTTAAACGGCCTCTTACTCTCAACATGCCATTTTCATCAAGGATTGGATCAAGTTTCTTTAAAACACTGTCTTTAGGAACAGGTTTCTGGTTGAGAATACAATCGATCTCTTTGGCAAAGACTTCTCTCTGTACAACAGATATTAAGTAGACTTAGTGGTGCCAACCTCTGCAATTGTCATGAGTTGGTGGTTGTTTTTTGTAGGACTGAACTATGTGGATTAAGCAAGTGATAGCTCTAACTAGTGACCTCCAGGTGGAGAACCTGCTGAAACGGTGGTTTTTTAACTGGTTGAGAGAAGTTGTTGTGACTGCAGTTGAAACCAGAGGGGGAATTTCCTGATCCTTGTTTGCATCTATTAGGTCAAATGTGGTAAGGTCATTAGTGTTACAGTCGGGACTGCGTAGAAAGGTAGGACCTCTGAACCACAAAGTACTTTCGAGGTGGCTGGCCGCCACAGATCTGGTCACTAGGTCTGCAGGATTACAGTCTGTAGGCACAAAATGCCATTGCTCTTTAGCAATTAGTTCAGCTAGCTCTGTAGCCAATACTGCAGCACAAAGTTCCAGCCTGGATATGTTCAGGAAGTGGTGCAAGTTTTTCTTTCCCCATTACAAATCCTATGTGGCATTGTCCTTTAGTGTCTATGGTTTTCAGGTAAGCTACAGCAGCAATTTCTTTAACAGAAGCATCCGAAAACACACAAAGTCTTTGCATCTGAACGTCTGCAGATGACAGAGGAGCATATGGACGTGGCATTTTAAGGTTGGATAGAGCTGTTAGTTAGTCCTTCCACTCTAGACATAATTTCTTCCTGTCGATGGGGAGAGGGTGGTCCCAATCTAACGACTAACAGGTTAAGTCTCTGAGTAGTGCCTTACCCTGGATGGTGACAGGTGCTGCAAAGCCTAAAGGATCATACAGGCTGTTTATGGTAGACAGGACATCTCTATGGATAAAGGGTTTTTCTTCTGTGTTTACTTGGAAAGTAAAGGTGTCAGATCTTAAGTCCCAAAGCAAACCAAGGCTGCGTTGCGTTGCGTTGCGTTGCGTTGCGTTGCATGGGAAGTGAGTCTGTGCCTAGATCTAAGTCCTTTAACTCGATAGAATGATCTTGGACAGGAAAGGCTTCTAGAACTTCTCTACTGTTGGAAGCAATCTTGTGGAGTCTTAAGTCGGAACAAGCAAGCATTACCTGAGTTCTTTTGAGGAGACTGATTGCGGCTTCATTTGTGGGTAGTGATTTCAAGCAATCGTCTACATAGAAATCCTTGTCCACAAATTGTCTGACATCTGACCCATACTCTGACTCTCCCACTCTAGCAGAGTGTCTGAGGCCATATATAGAAACTGCAGGGGAAGGACCGTTGCCAAATGTGTGCACCCCCATGCGGTATTCTGTGATGTCTCCAGATTGGTTCTACAAGACCTGGAGTCTCTAGAACTGAAGAAAAAATATGATCCGGCACATTTGAAAAAAGGAATGAAACTCTTATCAAACCGAAAGGACATAGTGATACGCCCGGCCGATAAGGGCGGGGCAGTAGTAATTCAAAGCAAAGAGCAGTACTTAAAAGAACTAGAAAGACAGCTACAACAAGGAGACACTTATACAAAACTATTGGGTGACCCTACCCTTAAGTATAAAAAGGAATTAAAACAACTAATAGATGTAGGAGTCAAAAAGAATATCCTGAATGTGAAGGAATCCAGATATCTAATACCCGAAATGTGCAGAATTCCTATAATATATACGGTCCCCAAAATACATAAGGATAAAGATAATCCGCCGGGGAGACCAATTGTTAATGGAATTGAGTCATTGACCTCTAGATTAGGACAATACATAGACTATTTTCTCCAACCAGCAATCCAGAACACTCAAGCTCACTTGAAAGACACAAAACATATATTACAACTAATAAAAGATATACCAGTACTAGAAGGTCGCACGTTACTAGCCACTGCTGATGTCTCTTCACTGTACACTATAGTACCACACCATGAAGCCTGTTATGCTACCAAATGGGTCCTGAAAAAACATAGTGATTTAGCCTGCAAACACAGGAAATATATAGTGAAGAGTTTGGACTTTTGTCTGAAATACAATTATTTTTGGCATAACCAACTATTTTATAAGCAATGCACAGGAATAGCTATGGGCGCGAAATTTGCGCCCAGTGTAGCTAATGCATTTATGGCACAGTGGGAAGAACAAGCGGTATATGCTAAAATTCCTCCTGAACTTGCATTATACAAACGCTATATAGATGATCTCATTATAGTGTGGAATGGCAGCAAAGAAAAATTGGAGGACTTCCTAGAGACGTTAAATAATAATGATAAAAATATCAAATTAGTATGGAGTATAGACACAAGAGAAGTCAACTTTCTGGACCTCACTTTACAACTAAAGGGAAATAGAATAACCACAAAAACCTTCTTTAAGATGGTAGACACCAATAGCTATTTATCAATAGCCAGTTGCCATCATAAAGCGTGGTTATATAATATCCCTAAAGGACAGCTGGTACGCATAAAAAGAAATTGCACCGAAGAAGAGGATTACAAAAAACAAGCTGAACTTATAGGGAAAAGATGTGTAGATAAAGGGTCTGAAAACAACTGGATTAACAAACAAATAGAAGCTGTAAGTGCAATGGATAGAGGAATGATGCTACAGAATAAAGAAAAAGCACCTCCATTCCAAAATGCTCCCTGCCTAATTTTGGACTACAATGTGCAATATAAAGAAGTATCAAAACTAATAGAAAGACATTGGCACATCCTGAAAAAGGATAAGGACCTTAAGCATATCCTACCTGAGAGACCAAAAAACAGAAGGGCGCCAATTTAAAAAAAAAAATGTACTAAAAAATTTACTAGCTAAATCCGTAGTAGTCTCTCCTCCCAAACCAAGTTTCTCATTTTTTAATGGGATAGGCTTCTACCCCTGCAGGAACTGTTACGTCTGTCGGCATGCGAAAAAATTCCAGGGGAAACGGATGGAATTTATAGGGACCAACACAGGCCAAACACACAAAATTGGAGACTTTATTAGCTGCCACTCAGAAGGTGTAGTCTATGTATTACAATGTAACTGTAAATTACAGTATGTGGGCAGAACAAAGAGGGCCCTGAAAGTACGAATAAAAGAACATGTACAAAATATAATAAGTGGGTTTCCCAAACATTACGTCTCCAGACATTTTGCACAATTCCACAATCAAGATCCATCCCAACTCCAATTTTGGGGAATAGAGAAATATAAACCAAACTGGAGGGGAAGTCACAAAATCAGAACCATTAGCCAGAAGGAATCCAAATGGATCCATACTTTACAAACTCTAGTACCTGGCGGAATGAATGTTGAATTTGACCTCAATTGTTTTTTGAGTAACTTTTAGTCATTAATTGGGGTTATATACATTTTAAATATTTTATATATTGAAGAGTTGTGATTAATATCTACTTTGGGTTCCAAAAAAATGGGATAGTTTGGAGCTCAATATGCCCTCTTCCCCCCCCCCCCCCTTACATTGTAATATTAATTTTTAATATTTTTAATATTTATATTAATATTATTGCTATTATTTTAATGTGTCTAATTTTTAATATTTTAATAAGTTTAAGGTTATATAGTAATAAGGTTGGATATATACATGTAATGACATATGTTCAAAGTCCGGTTACATCTGATTTGCGGAGGCCTTGATATAATAAGAAAATGTGCCATACCCCCATCATTACATTGTGAATTAATACATATATATCTTCACATGTTTTGAGCGCAGAGAGGAGGTAGAAAAGAGACATTAAATATATGCAGCCCCAATCACATCATTATGACCGAACAATATGAGATATATCCATTCAAATTCATTTTTTACTATATTTTAATGTATTTTATTAATAAAATATTTCCATTGCTAATGACGGAATTTTTATGTTAAATAAATAGATAAAGTCTTTTTACATTAATAATAAATATGTAGATAGATGTCTGTGCTTCAAAGATGGATCGCATGAGATTGTTCCACATCACCTAGTGCATACAGCCAGCTAACTGTGGGTGTAGTTGTGTGGCATAATTTATGCAATCAATCATCCAGAATCATGTAGATAAACTATCTTCAAGCTGCATGGTTAGCAGCTAATATTGAATTATATGAGTGAACAGTTAGATAAAAGCTAAAAACACATCTACAATTATCGCCAGACAGCACCAGAAATATGGCGGCGTCCATATATATACACTGGGCTACAAAAAAATGGCCGAACAACTACTTCCGGTTTATACATATATAAACAACACCTAGATAACCAATCAGGCTCCCCTGAAGAAGTCACGAGGTACGTGACGTAACGACGTAGGGAATTGAGAGGTGTCGCAGACCGGAAGTGCCCGGACTCATAGTAAGACGGCGGTTGCGCCGCTTGATCTTAATGCCTGTCTTTTTTAATTCAATGTACGCAGAATATTTACTACCTAATTAATTCTATATTATTTAAAACTACTACACCATTGGAGTCTTCCCCTCTCCCTCCCTTCATTTCGCGGAGCTTTCTATGCTCCACACACAGAGCTTCTCCCCCCCCCCCCTCCCCTTTGTTTTGAATAGGAGCAGGCGCCATAGAGCTCAGTGGAGGAAAGAGGAATAGCGCCCTATACATTAACATTGGGAGAAGATAACTAGTGAAGAGAGAGAGAATAACTCACTGCTCATATAAATCTACGTGGAGGTATGAGTCCTGAGAGGCCATAGTTCAAGACGTCCAGAAATAAGAATACATTTTTATTGAGCAGACTCACATAGTTGGATAAACTGATTTAAGCAAATCACTATTTGAACTCTTTTTTTATATTATAACTACTTCACCCGGATCACGTTGGATTATTATTTATTTATTTGTTTATGATTCTTTTACATATATGTAGCGGGGTATTCCCCTATATTGGGAAGAAACTACATTAAGTAAAACCCCATTCTTGTGATGTTCCACCGCAGAGACTCATGGGAGGGGTTATAAAAGGAGGAGGCGAGGCCGGGCTCGGCCTCTTTGGGGGACACGAGACTTCACAGACGGATCCTCCTGTGCGGATGTGTCGGAGGGGCAAGGCCTGAAGCCTGAGGCCTTGCTCTGCACCAAAGAGCCTTCCACCCTCCCCTCTGCGAACCTGGGTGGCATCTGACTTTGTGAGCTACAGCCTTGTCGGATCGGGGGGCCCGATCGTTGGAGAGATCGAGTGTGTGTGACACGACCGGTGGAGGTTTCCCGGACTGGATCCGTAGTCCGGCGGGTGAGAGGGCGTAAGCCCAGCTAAGATACTGTTGCTGTATATAGGCCTATAGACTGCCGTGGCCTACAAGTTATTTTCATACCCCTTGGAAAACAAAGTTATACTCTGTTTAAAGTGCACCACCATTACAGACCTGCCGGTGAAGAAAGAAGGACTAAGTTTAAATATTAGAACCAGGCCTGGTGGGGATTCTAGCGTGTTTGATTACTGCGCCATAGGGCACTTAGTTAACGGTCGCCCGTATGGCGCACCTGTAGCGTGTGTTACTATATAGTGTGTTAGAGTGGCAGGACGCTGCCCTTAGGAGTGATTAACTTGAACTGTGATTACTGTTACCCCTTTATCCATATTGAGAATTAATGAGTAAAACACTTTACCTATTACAATTCATTACTGTGTCCTTGCTTAGTTATTCTATTGCATAGGACATATCATTGATTGTTAGTACTAGCTGTGCCAGAAGGGGGTAGAGCCTATTGCCGGGGGTTGGCGGAGCTGCACTCAGGGCCCAAATCTAATTCTGCGGCCTCCTTAGTTGGAGGTATCGCTACACGTGGGGGCTCGTCCGGGATCCTGATGCAGCAAGCGAACGCCAGAAGTGCCGGCATGGACCCCATGGATCCAAGAGCGGTGGAAGAGTGGTGCAAAGCCGCTAATACAGAGCCAAAACAGTCGATAGCCATTAGTCTCCCTGGCGAGAAATGGTCAAGTGAGACGGTAGAGGAACTGATGAGTTCAGTGTCCCCAGATCACACACCATGGGTGATAGACATGAAGACAGACCCAAACATCTCATATCAATACGCATTAGTGGAATATTGGGACGGGATGCCAGAGGCCTGTAAGCACAAGTGTCTGCGGACGCCAGACAACAGAACATTTAGGCTGGCGCACGCAATAATTGTAGAAAGGGAACCATCCCCTACGGGATCGCCACAGGCTGCGGCCCGAACTACACCTGAAAGAGAAGACAGGGCGACACCCCCGGTGGCACCTGCATCGGCCACTGCTATATCACCAGAACTGATAAATGCAATAGGGGATTTGCTAGCCAAATATCAGAAGACAAGCACGGTGCATGTGGAAACTAGCTACCGGAGACTAAAAATATTCTTAGGGAAGCTCCCTGTCCTGGCAGGGGAAGAAGATTTTGATACTTGGGTGGAACAGGCATTACAGGCGGTGGAGGCATGGGAGGTGCCTGAAGCACAGAAGAGGCAGCGAGTGTTAGAAAGCCTTAAAGGTGCAGAAGCAGTGAAAAGTTTCCGGTTTGGGAACGCAGGGTGCACGGCGCAGGATTGTCTAGCTATGCTGCAGGAAGAGTTTGGTCAATTAGACAAGGTGACAGAGACGGTCTACCAGTTTGAACACACTTTCCAAAAGCCGGAGGAGAAACTTTCCGAGTATGTCAGAAGGCTAAACAGGCTGCTGTGCAAGATTGTGTTAAAGAAATGGATGAAGCCCCAAGATGCCGATGCGGCAAGAATGAAGCAAGTCTTAAAGGGAGCGCTACGCTCCGATCCACTCTGGCTGCACCTGAAAACCTTGGGAGGAGGAATGTTGCTGACTTATGCTGATTTAATAAAAATTATCAGAGATGAGGAGGCGCTGCAACAGGACCAGCAGAAGGATAAGACAATTGTTGTACCCGCACAGGTGCTGGTCAATCCAGTAATGACCCCTGAAAGAGAGGCGGAGATAGACACCCTAAAAACTCAGATGTCCAAGGTGTTAGAGATATTGACCTCTCTGATAGCAAAAGACACAGAGTGTCCCAAGAAGAAGGAAAGTCCAAGGAAGGAATTGTTCCCGATTGCCTCAGCACCTGAACCTTTACAAGAATGGGGAGATATAGTCTGCTTCAACTGTGGGGGAGTTGGCCACATTGCAGCCACATGTTCTAGTCCGAAGAAGAAGAGACCAGACAACCGCAAGCCGGCGGGAAACTCCAGAGGGCCCCGGTGAAGGAGTCAACCGGGTGCCCACCATCTTCAGTAAACTCCAAGCTGAATGCGAAGAAAAACAAAAAGAGAGATAGAACACCAAAGGGGAAACGCAATACCCCTCAACAAAGCTATACTCCAAGAAGAAGGGGGGAGACCCCTCAGGAGAGGCACGGCACCCCCCAAAGGGGGTGACCACCCAAGAAAAATAATAGTACGCCTCAGCGGGTTCCTACACCCATTAAAAGGAGGGAAGTCAGTGCATACCAGGCTCAAGAAAGGTTCAAGTCCAAAGGGAATAGGACAAGAGAGAGTCCAAAGGGAAAAGGTCTGAAGAAGGCGGCTCCTGCCGGACCATATCCAGAGAAGCTGGTAGGCCCATCCCCTATAGTGCCCATTCAAGTGGAGGGAGTCTACACCAGGGGCCTCCTGGATACCGGGGCACAAGTGACCCTACTATACCGGGACTTCTACGACAGGCACCTGAGTCATCTGCCTATCCAGAAGATAGAGGAGCTGGAAATATGGGGAATTGGAACCCAGAGTTTCCCTTATGACGGCTACCTTCCCATCCAAATAACCTTTGACCCATCCGTGGCTGGGAAGGCCGAAGTGTTTGACACCCTGGCAGTTGTGTGTCCTAGGCCGCCTGGAGCCAACAAGAATTCCCTTATAATAGGGACGAACACGGACCTGGTTCGAAGACTCCTGACCCCTCTCGTGACAGAAGAAAGACAAGCAGCTACCAAGATCCATCCCATGCTGAAGACAGCCTACCAACGGCTGGTCCAAGAGCGGGAGACCCCTGGAGAGGAGATAGGGAAGGTGTGGAGACTTGGAAGAGAAGGGGTAGTGTTGCAGCCCGGTGAAGTAACCTGTCTCAGGGCCACTGTGAAGCTTACTTGGGAACAGCCTGGTCCCTTTGTCATGCTGGAGTCAGACCCAAGGGGTGAATCCTCAGGCCTGGAGGTGATACCGGAAGTGATTCCGCTGAAGGTCCTGAAGAAGGCCCATTATAGAGTTCCAGTGAGTGTTAGGAATACTACCAAAGACCCCATGGACATCCCAGACAGAATGTTGCTAGGCCAGGTGAGCCCGGCGGCCCCTGTTACCCTGTCAGAAGTGAAGAGGACAGGTGAAGAAGGGGATGTTTGGGAGAAGCTGACCATGGAAAACCCGAATCTGTCCAGGGCTTGGAAAGAGAGAGCCAAGGCCCAGTTGAATAGATGGGAGAAGATCTTCTCTAGGGATGAGTTTGATGTGGGGTGTGCAAGGAGTGCCACCCATCGGATCCGCCTCCAGGAAGATAAGCCCTTCCGAGAGAGGGTCAGGCGGGTCCCTCTAGCAGATCTGGAGGATCTGAGGGAACAACTTGCAGAACTCAAGAGGACTGGTGTGATACGGGAGTCCAGAAGCCCCTATGCCTCTCCCATAGTGGTGGTCCGAAAGAAGAATGGATCATTGAGGCTCTGTATAGACTACAGGACTCTCAACAGGAGAACCATACCTGACCAATACACCACTCCGAGGATAGAGGATGCCCTACAGAGCTTGTCTGGAGCCAAATGGTTCAGCGTTATGGATCTCAAGAGTGGGTACTATCAGATTCCGATGCACCCAGCAGACAAGGAGAAGACAGCTTTCATAACCCCAGTGGGGTTCTTTGAATTCGACCGGATGCCCCAAGGTCTGTCTGGAGCCCCAGCTACTTTCCAACGCCTCATGGAGAAGACAGTAGGGGACATGAACTTGATCGAAGTCCTTGTATACCTAGACGATGTCATTGTCTTTGGGAGAACCTTGGAGGAACATGAAGAGAGGCTGGAGAAAGTGTTGAGAAGACTCAGTGAGGAAGGACTTAAGCTTTCGCCTGAGAAGTGTCGGTTCTACCAGTCTTCTGTGAACTATCTGGGGCACATAGTATCTGAAGAAGGGGTGGCCACAGACCCTGAGAAATTGGAGGCAGTTACCTCCTGGCCACAGCCCACCACAGTAACAGAACTCAGATCCTTCTTGGGCTTCTGCTCCTACTACAGGAGGTTTGTGGAGGGATTTGCCCGAATTGCTAGACCATTGAATGAGTTGCTCAAGACTGAAGGAGAGGAGGATGGATCGGGGCCCAGGAGGCCAGGAGAGTCCATCAGAGATCAGTGGAATCAGAAGTGTGAAGAGGCTTTCCAGGAATTGAAGAGGAGCCTGACCACTGCACCAGTCTTGGCCTATGCAGACCCAACCAAACCCTATGAACTGCACGTGGATGCTAGTCATGACGGTCTGGGAGGAGTACTCTACCAAGAACATGAGGGGCAATTGCGGCCTGTTGCCTATGTGAGTAGGAGCCTGACCCCCTCTGAGAAGAACTACCCCACTCACAAGCTGGAGTTCTGGCCCTCAAGTGGGCGGTAGTAGACAAGCTCAAAGACTACCTGTATGGAGCAGAGTTCACTGTGAAGACCGACAACAACCCCCTTACCTACCTGTTCACCACGGCCAAGCTGGATGCCACTGGACACAGGTGGCTGGCCGCACTGTCTGGATTCAACTTCAGCCTTAAGTATAGACCAGGAGTGGGGAATCGAGACGCAGACGCCCTGTCCAGAAGATCTCATTCCCCGACCATTGAAATAGAAGATTGGACCCAAGTGGCACCGGACGGGGTGCAGGCCCTTTGTCAAGGAGCTGCATTCCAAGCCCGAGGATGCTCCAGAGCAGAGGAAATAGGAGTTACCACGGTGGGAGTCCCCAAACACTACTGTGGAGTAGCTCAATTGGAAGAGGGCAACCTACCAAGATTGTCCAAGAAGGAATTGAGGTGTGACCAATTGGAAGACCCCATGGGGAGATTGGTCCTGGAGGCCTTGAAAAATCAGGATCCAAACATACTCATGCGTCAACCTTCAAAAGAAGCTCACCTACTGAGGAAGGAATGGGATAGGTTGCAGTTACATCAGGGAGTGGTCTACCGAAGGGGCCCCTCTGATGACTCAGAAGATAAGTGGCAGATGTTCCTCCCAGAGAAACATCGGGAGACTGTTCTGATGGCCTTGCATGACAATCATGGCCACCTAGGGGCTGAAAGGACCTTTCAACTTGTCAGAAGTCGGTTCTATTGGCCCTGCATGAGGGCAGAGGTAGAGGAGTACTGCCACTCATGTGCGCGATGCATCCAGAGGAAGACTTTACCCCATCAAGCTGCCCCAATGGGCCATCTACAGAGCCAAGGGCCCATGGACCTGGTGTGCATTGACTTCCTCTGCCTCGAACCCGACCTGAGTGGACTAGGAAATGTTCTGGTGATAACCGACCATTTCACCCGGTATGCCCAGGCCTTCCCCACCAAAGATCAGAAGGCCTCCACCATGGCCAAGGTACTTATGGAGAAGTATTTTGTCGATTATGGGCTGCCACAGAGACTCCATTCAGACCAAGGGAGGGACTTCGAGAGTAAGCTGATCCGGAAGCTCTTGGATTCGTTGGGAATCAAGAAGACTCGAACTACACCTTACCATCCTCAGGGAGATGCTCAGCCGGAAAGGTTCAACCGAACCTTGCTCAACATGTTGGGGACTCTGGAAAGCGAGAAAAAGCAACATTGGAGCAAACACATAGCAGCCATAGTACATGCTTACAACTGCACCATCAGTGATGCTACAGGCTATTCCCCATATCGACTCATGTTTGGGAGAGAAGCGAGACTACCCGTGGACCTGGCTTTTGGCACCTCACTGGACCATTCCTCAGTCACCTCTCACAAAGGATATGTGGACAGGCTCAGACACAGCCTGAAAGTAGCATATGAACAAGCTCAAGCGGCCTCAGATCAAAGGGGAGCTCGGAATAAAAAAAATTACGACTTGAAGGTCCGGATACAAGACCTACAGCCCGGGGATCGAGTACTGTTGCGCAATCTGGGAGTCCCCGGAAAGCACAAACTTGCAGACAGATGGAGATCTGAACCCTATGTCATCTGCAGGAAGTTGCCGGGCCTACCTGTCTACAAGGTGAAGCCAGAGGGAAAGGTAGGCCCACTGAAGACATGGCATCGAAACCACCTGCTCCCACTGGCGGAGGCAGTTAGAATACCTTCCGTGGGAGACTCCCCTGCACCGGCCTCTATCTTGGATACTCCTAGGCCGCACACTCGGTCACAGACCTCCCGAGCTGGAAATGGAGAAGCCTCCCAACTTAGTGGAGATGAAGAAGGAGAGCTTGATTGGCTGTGGTCTTTCCCAACTCCAGGAACTTCTATCATAGATCTTCCAGTCACCCAAGATACCACAGATGGAACACTGAACCCAGAGGCTACAGAATTCATCCCTTTCAGTCCTTCAGCAGATTACTGGGAAGATGCCCATGATAGTTTCTCCGAGGAAGAGGAGCCTGTGGCGCCAGAGCCAGAGATTCCAGGAGAGCAAAGAGCTCGAAGAGTCATTTGACCTCCTAAGAAGCTGACCTACCCCCAGATGGGGAACAGTTCGGAAGACTCTGTGGTCACTGCTAGGAGAAATGTTGAGATTCCGGATCCCTCCACTGTCCATTTGGTGGAGGGCAACCCCAGCTCACTCTCTGGCACAATTAGGCAGGCCACCCATGATAATGTGACCTGTGGGCAAGGGAATTCAACCCCTCAGTTATGGTGGGAATCCCCTATCCCAACATCGTTTTCAGAATTGTCCAATGTTGTATATAGTTTTTGCTAAAATTTATCTTTGGGGACCAAAGAGTTTAAGTGGGGGGAGTGTGTAGCGGGGTATTCCCCTATATTGGGAAGAAACTACATTACCCATAACCCCATTCTTGTGATGTTCCACCGCAGAGACTCATGGGAGGGGTTATAAAAGGAGGAGGCGAGGCCGGGCTCGGCCTCTTTGGGGGACACGAGACTTCACAGACGGATCCTCCTGTGCGGATGTGTCGGAGGGGCAAGGCCTGAAGCCTGAGGCCTTGCTCTGCACCAAAGAGCCTTCCACCCTCCCCTCTGCGAACCTGGGTGGCATCTGACTTTGTGAGCTACAGCCTTGTCGGATCGGGGGGCCCGATCGTTGGAGAGATCGAGTGTGTGTGACACGACCGGTGGAGGTTTCCCGGACTGGATCCATAGTCCGGCGGGTGAGAGGGCGTAAGCCCAGCTAAGATACTGTTGCTGTATATAGGCCTATAGACTGCCGTGGCCTACAAGTTATTTTCATACCCCTTGGAAAACAAAGTTATACTCTGTTTAAAGTGCACCACCATTACAGACCTGCCGGTGAAGAAAGAAGGACTAAGTTTAAATATTAGAACCAGGCCTGGTGGGGATTCTAGCGTGTTTGATTACTGCGCCATAGGGCACTTAGTTAACGGTCGCCCGTATGGCGCACCTGTAGCGTGTGTTACTATATAGTGTGTTAGAGTGGCAGGACGCTGCCCTTAGGAGTGATTAACTTGAACTGTGATTACTGTTACCCCTTTATCCATATTGAGAATTAATGAGTAAAACACTTTACCTATTACAATTCATTACTGTGTCCTTGCTTAGTTATTCTATTGCATAGGACATATCATTGATTGTTAGTACTAGCTGTGCCAGAAGGGGGTAGAGCCTATTGCCGGGGGTTGGCGGAGCTGCACTCAGGGCCCAAATCTAATTCTGCGGCCTCCTTAGTTGGAGGTATCGCTACATATAGTACTGCATTTTATACATATGCATTGCTATTTCTTTGCACTTGTTAAGATTTACACATAGTAGCTATTTTGCACATGATAGTAATTTTAACAGTTTAGCAATTAGGAGTTTATTTGCACAGTGCACAGGCACTTTGTTTATTATATAATATAATGCACTTTATTCTATTTATTTATACATGTACACATTGTATATCACTATGTATTAATTTTATCACCTATTGTGTGGGAGCCTTTTAGCGCGGAAACAATTTTTATTTATTTGTCACATTGTGTAAAGTGAACACATTTGGTTGCTGCTGCTTTAGGGTTGAGTGTAATATATAATTTTATATTTTTTGGCACATAACATTTTAGTTTGTATAATCTATTACTCAATAGTAGCGCGAAAGATTCTTCATTTATTATTCTCCAGAAGGGTTGTTGTCCCTGAACCAGAGAAACCTCAGAAAGTTTTGGTGTTCTTCTTTAAGAAGAAAGCAATAGAACATTTGTTGTATGTCTGCCATGAATGCGACTGAATCTTTGCGAAAGCGGAGAAGTACTCCTAATAGTCTGTTGTTAAGGTCAGGGCCAGAGAGAAGGACATCATTTAGAGAGACACCCTCATGCTTGGCGCTGGAATCGAACACCACTCTAATCTGCCCTGGCTTCTTAGGGTGGTAGACCCCAAATATGTACCAACATTCCTCTGAGTCTATCTCAGCATGACCATTCTGGAATATTTTCTCCATGAAGGAAAATAAATGTTCTCCCATCTCTGGTTTCCTTTTAGGATTGTGTCTTAGGGAAGTGAGACGTTTATATGCTAGTTCTCTGTTAGGCAAATGTCATCTTTGTGGCCTAAAGCGAAGAGGTGCAACCCAGCTATTAGTCACGTCTTTCTCCATACTCCTTTCCATAACTTCTAGGAAGAGCCTAACCTCAATGGACATTTCTACCTGGTTATCTTCCTTTGTTCTCTTGAGAGTCGCTTTGATCGTCGTCATAGGTATTGCTGTCACAGAGGGGACTTAGGAAGGTAAGAGGAACAGGGTTGTTGTGTGGTAGCTCCTTTGTGAGGATGTGATTTTGACAGGGTTGGAAAAGAGAAGGATGACCATTCTCAAGGGTACTAGTGAGCAGGTTATTAACAGATGCCGGTTTGTGTGCACCTCCCAGGCAAACATCACCTATAATGACCCACCCGAGATCCATTTTTTGGGCATATGGGGCATTTTGAGGACCGTTGATCAGTTTTCTTACTTTGTGGACTTGCAAGATATGTCTCCCTAGGAGTAAGATTATCTGAGCCTGATCACCTAGTTCTGGTATGAGATGTGCTATGTGATTCAAGTGAGTCTGGTGAGCTGCTGCGTCTGGTGTGGGAATCTCTGCTCTGTTATCTGGCATCTGGTTGCACTCTATTATGGTCGGTAAGGGTAGGCATGTCTTACCATCCATAGATTCCATTTGTAGGCCGCCAGCTCTTCTCCCCGCCGTTTCCATTGTACCTGCACAAGTCCCAAGGGGGTAAGGGCTGCTGGGGACTTTAAGGTTTAGAATGTCAAAAAACACAGATCTAGCTAGTGACTTATTACTCTGATCATCCAAGATGATGTAGAGCTTGACTGATTGGAGCAGGATCTGCCACCTGTACTTCCTTTGCAGACTTCAGTGCACTGTGAAGTGATTACTGCAGCATCTGTACTGGAGTCTTTGGTCTCCCTTCCTTGCTTCTTGTCACCATGGACAGGTGGGAGGGTTCTTGGAGTAGGCCTTGGGTGTAGAGCTGTGTTGTGCTCTGTGCTGTCACACTCTGTGCATTTGACACTGACCTTACAGTCCTTGGAGAAGTGTGTGGACGAAGGGCAGCACTTGTAACAGATGTTGTTCTCTTTGAGCAAAGCTTTGCAATCCTGGATGGTCTTTGTCCTGAAGGCTCTGCATTTCAGAAGAGGATCTGGCATCTTATGTAGATGGCAGAACTTAGTAGGGTCATTGTCTTGATCCTCTGGCTGAGACTCTGCAAATCTGTGGGAAGAAATGTTAGTTTTGTGCACTGCTACTGGAGCTCTGAGTTGCTTAGGGCCAGAAGAAGTGGTATAAGACACTGGAAAAATTAAGCTGGGGCCATCTTTCATTTCTGCTTGTCTGTCTGCAAAGTCCACAAACTCACTAAAGGGTGGAAAAGGCACATTGTGTTTTCGTTTGTAGTTACAGCCATGAGCAATCCATCTTTCGTGTAACTCCTAAGGAAGTTTTTGTGCTAAGGAGTTAATACCTCTAGCAGAGTCAAGATAAGAAAGGCCAGGTAAGTCCCCTTCTGCTTTAGCCACTTGTAACTCCATACACAGGTCACTGAATTCTCTGAGTCTTTGGTAACCTCTGCTAGGTATTTTTGGGAAGCCCTCTATCCTTTTAAACAGTGTATTCTCTATAGACTCTGGTGAGCCATAACATCTATCCAGTCTGTTCCAGATGTTTGCAAGGCCTATCTCAGGGTGGTTTATATTAATGTCTCTGATCCTTTTGGCATGTTCAGCAAAATCATTGCCAAGCCACTTTACGAGGAGTTCTATCTGTTCCCTGCAGGATAGATCTAGACCTTGAATGACACCCTTTAAAGAGGATCGCCACGCCCTTGGGTAACTAACTCACGTTTGGCAAGGAACTTGGCAAAGTCTACAGTAGCCTGATTGGCATTGGGGTAGGCTGCTGGTGTATTGTGGTGCGGTGCATAGGCATACCTGGAAGAAGTCTCTTCTTTACGCTCGCTGGACTCAAACTTGCGTAAGGTTGGCAGTTCGTACTGGCTCGTTGCATACACCTTTGAAGTGAAGACAGGTGTTTGATGTTTGTATGAAGGCTGGGTACCTTGTGGAGTAGAAGGTTTGGTTGGGACTGGAACGTCTGGAACACTGTCAGATTTTTCTTGCTTGTAGCACTGGGGTCCATGGTCGGCTTCTTGCTGCTTTATTTGATGTGACTCACTGACGTCATGTTTAATTTCTTGTTGTAGGGTGCGGATTGGGTGACAGTGCTGGTAGACATAATCTGAAGTGCGTTGCAAGGAATCTTGGTTGTCTTCCTCTAGACCCGGTATGCTGCTACCTACTCTTGGCTCATCGTAGACGGCTGCCTCTAAAGCTTCTGCTTCTGCAATGGCGGTGGCAGCGTCTCGGTCCACTGCCAGCTTCTCCTTGTTAGCTTCTAAGATAGCTCGCTGCAGCTTCAGAGATGCCTCTTGCTGAGCTAGCTCGTCCTCCATGCGTACTCTTTCCATCTCTCTTTCTTGTTCCATGTGTACTCTCTTTCCTTCTCTCTCTTGTTCCTGTCTCACCCTTCTGCTTTAAGGCATATTCTTTCCTTCTCTCTCTCTCTTGTTCCTGTCTTACCCTTTCTGCTTCAAGGTGGGCCTTTTTTTTTTCATCTGCAGCTCTTGGTCTGCGAATGCGGCCCTGGCTCTTGCTGCTTCAGCTTTTGAACGGGCGATAGCTGCTGCATTTGTGACAGATGACCTAGATGAGCTTGTTCGTGAACGTGTTTTGTAAGAAGATGTCCCACTGTGAGACATGGCTGCGGGGAAGAAGCTGTCTTGCTGCATAGAGACCGTTCTCGTGTCGATGCTGCTTGACAGAGCGTGTCTCTGTGTAGCGTGGCTGCTTGCTTCGTCTGCCGCAGGCATGTTTCTTTAAGGCTTCTGACTGTATGGTTACTGCATAGCCCCGGGCTGTACAGACTTCCGAAGTCAGCTTATCTTCCTTTCAGAGGTTAGCTTAAAAATTTCACTATTCTGTCTCTAGGACAGATAGCTAAACCTTCTTATCCTATAAACTTCAGATACCATATTTCTTTGATCTCAGTTTTATTAGAACAAGCCAGGTGAAGCTACAAAATTAACAGAAATAGACCTCAATCAGTACAATATTGCATGCATACAGGATACATTACAGAAACAATGATCTACAATACAGGATGAGATAATAAAAACTTCCTTTTTAAGTTCTCTAAGGGGTGATGGCGATAGATTGAGCAAGACATGTCTTGCTTCCTGCAGTGTCTTCTCAAAGAATGGTGGCTGCTTCACTTCCTGTGAAGATTCTACCCAGAATTCCCTGCTTACTAACAACTTCCTTAACTACACACACAGTGAATCAAATAAACAGAACTGAAGCAATACCAAAAAAGGACACTAGATGGTACCTGCACTCTGCATATGATTGTCTTATGTAAATTACAAACCTCACATGTAATTTTAACAACACAGATACAGGTAATCAGAATAGAAGTCTGGTGGACAGAACAAGAACCAGTCAACACATCTTATGCCGCGTACACACGACCATTTTTCATGACGAGAAATATGCCATTTTTAAAATTGGTCATTAAAAACGATTGTGTATAGGCTCCAGAGCATTTTTCTTGACGAGAAAAATGGGCATTAAAAATTTAGAACATGCTCTATTTTTTCTCGTCGTTTTTCATGTCGTCATTTTTCTCGTCGTGAAAAATGCCCGTGTGTACGCTTTAATGACGGGGGGAAACGCGCATGCTCAGAAGCAAGGTATGAGACGGGAGCGCTCGTTCTGGTAAAACTAGCATTCAGAATGGAGATAGCACATTCGTCACGCTGTAATGGACTGAAGAGCACGAGGCTGAAAAGCGCGAATCGTCTCTCACCAAACTTTACTAACACGAGGGTGGCGCCATCCGAATGGAACTTCCCCTTTATAGTGCCGTCGTACATGTTGTCAAACGTGTTGTACGTCACTGCGCTTTGCTCGAGCATTTTTTTTCACGATAGTGTGTAGACAAGGTAGGCTTGAGAAGAATCACGTCAAGAAAAAAGTTTTTTCCAATGACATTAAAAACGGCCGTGTGTACGCGGCATAAGCAAACGCTGTGGAAGTGCTGCAAAGACAGTAAGGTTTTCCAGCTTCCCCTACAAACAGTCTTTGCATGTGAGTGCAAAAACTGCACATGCACAGATACGGAGTACCCCTGGTGCATTCACAGATGTGAAAATAAAGTGTATATACTGCGCTGTCTATATATGAATATTGAACATTATAAATGACACTAAAATAAAAAATGCTGCAACTTATATATGTGAGACACACACAATAGACAAAGATAATAAAAAATCAAGCTGCGCAAAATCGTGAAATAAATCTATATAAATATAAGAACAGTGAGTCCATTCACTGATGCATATTATGCTGCACACAAGGAAGAGGATTGCATGTACAACTGACTAGCATGGGCTATAAAACCCAAAAGTACCCTCCTATGCGACCAAATCACATAAAAAGTGCATCAGTGCATATAAAGTCCATATATCAGTTCACATTTAAATTGATGTAAAAATAAGTAGTCTGCAAAATTAGCATTGATATTCAGTTGATAGAGATATCTTCTAAACATGCATCTGTGACTTCAAACGATAAAACACCCGAGAAAAAGTGCTGTATTCCAGTACAGGAAAAAGTCCACCACCTCCAATAAGACTGCCGCTTAGCAGAGCCACTGATCCCTGAAAGAGATCAGTCTAAACCTGCGGCTGTTACCCCTGCCAGGGTCTCTACGTGGCACAATCAGCTGCCTCCACCAGTGTAGTAGATGGACCTCCAATCCCTCTCAGCTCATCATATGCGTCATGGCAGAAAAAGAAAAATCCACCATAGTGTGATACAGTAAAAACAAATTGATTAAAATAAAAGAATCGCACTTACAATGTTGTGCAGATTATTAGGCGTGTAAAAGTATATAGTGTAGCCGGCCGGCTTCCACAGCCCGTCCTTCCGGGACTCTGCGTTGGAAATGTGATGATGTCAGCACGCCACTCCTCCCTACGTCGTTTCGACTCACTTGTCGTCGTCCAGGGGCACAGATGTGCCTCAGATCTCTCTTGGATCTGAGCCTTGCGGGGTTGGTGACAAAGTCAGGCGACAAGAGCAAAAGCACAACAACCAGAGGGTTGTGTTATAAAGCTCTTCTTCTCTAAGCTGTAATGCTTTTACTCCTGGAGCTTATTCACACCTATGTATTGTGGTAACCTGCACCTCACCACAACTGAAAGTAATGCACTATATATGTGTTAGTGTGTTGCTGCCCAATTCATTTTCAGTGGCACTCAAATGCACTAAGGGAACACGCCAGCATTGCAACATATCCCAACAAATAGTAATGTACTACCAGAAGCAGAACTGTGTGTGGGCATCATTAATCATAACTGACGTAGCTCTATATTGCTGGACAGTGTGATTAGTAATGGATTTACACGGTGGGACTTTTCATTGTGGGAACTTGTTAAATGTGTCAGTGTATTTATTTGTTTTTAACATTTTTTGGTAAATGAGTAATTAGGGGTACTATGTACACTTTACTTTACTTTACTTCATTCATGTGGAGGGGAAAGGTTGAAATCTGGGGGACCACTTATTTTAAAGGGGGTTTTCAGATTCTTCTACAGACCCCCTCAGCCACACAGCTAGATTTATGGGAAAGAGGCAGCTGTCCTCCCCATCAACATGGGGACAAAGTGCTTTATCGTTACACTACCCCCTAACTTCCTGGTTAGCTAGGCTGCATGCTTGGGTAAGGCCCCATGCACACGAGACGCTGTTAAACGCGTGTTCAGAGGCAGTTGGACACTTTTTTCAACTGCTTCTGAACACATTCAATGTTATCCTATGTGTCCATGCACACAGTCTCGTTTATTGCCGTTTTTAGGCAGTTGCGTTTAACCTCGTTTTTCCAGAAGCAAAAAAATGGGTTCAGACGCAAAAGTTTTCCACGTTTCAGATGCAAAACGCCGCTAAACGCCGCTAAACGCAACAAAACACGGTACCGGTGTTTTGACGCGTTTTCGTTTATAAGCGTTTTTAAAGGTGACCTATTTTTTTACATTAGAAATCTCAAAAATGATGGCAAATGATGAAAAACCATTATTTATTTTTTTAAAACTGTAATTGCTTGCATTGCACTGTAGACAATCCACAACTTGTGGCAGGTGACGTGGCAAATGGACAATCCACAACTTGTGGCAGGTGACGTGGCCAGGTGACGTGGCCAGGTGACGTGGCAGGTGACGTGGCAGGTGACGTGGCAGGTGGACAATCCACAAATTGTGGCAGGTGACATGGCCAGGTGACGTGGCCAGGTGACGTGGCAAGGGGACAATGCACATCTTGTGGCAGGTGACGTGGCCAGGTGACGTGGCAGGTGACGTGGCAAGTGAACATTCCACAACGTGTGGCAGGTGACATGGCCAGGTGACGTGGCCAGGTGACGTGGCCAGGTGACGTGGCAGGTGGACAATGCACAACTTGTGGCAGGTGACGTGGCCAGGTGTAGTGGCAGGTGACATTGCCAGGTGACGTGGCAGGTGACGTGGCAGGTGACGTGGCAAGTGGACAATCCACAAATTGTGGCAGGTGACGTGGCCAGGTGATGTGGCCAGGTGACATGGCAGGTGACGTGGCAGGTGGACAATGCACAACTTGTGGCAGGTGACATGGCCAGGTGACATGGCCAGGTGACGTGGCAGGTGACGTGGCAAGTGAACATTCCATAACTTGTGGCAGGTAACGTGGCAGGTGGCATGGCCAGGTGACGTGGCCAGGTGATGTGGCAAGTGGACAATCCACAACTTGTGACGTGGCCAGGTGACGAGGCAGGTAATGTGGCAGGTGACGTGGCAAGTGGACAATCCACAACTTGTGGCAGGTGACGTGGCCAGGTGACGTGGCAGGTGACGTGGCAAGTGGACAATCCACAAATTGTGGCAGGTGACGTGGCCAGGTGACGTGGCAGGTGACGTGGCAAGTGGACAATGCACAACTTGTGGCAGGTAACGTGGCCAGGTGACGTGGCCAGGTGACGTGGCAAGTGAACATTCCACAACTTGTGGCAGGTGACGTGGCAGGTGACATGGCCTGGTGACCCGGCCAGGTGACATGGCCAGGTGACGTGGCAAGTGGACAATCCACAACTTGTGGCCAGGTGACGTGGCCAGGTGACGTGGCCAGGTGACGTGGCAAGTGGACAATTCACAACTTGTGGCAGGTGACGTGGCCAGGTGACGTATCAGGTGACGTGGCAAGTGGACAATCCACAGCTTGTGGCAGATGATGTGGCAAGTGATACGCTAAATACAAGTACACTGCTGCTCTCTCAGCTGCTGGTCTCCCAAAATGGCTGAAATGGTTAAATAATACTGTTTTTTGAGCTTAGGGAGGGTCTTATGATGTTTCTTAACTAAACGCCTATAGACGCAAACGCGGTAAAACGCCGCTAAAATCGCGGCAAAACGGGCGTTTTTAAACGCCAGTTTTAGCCTTTAAAAACGTGTGTTCAGCAGAGTCTGCACCGGCGTCTCATGTGCATGGGGCCTAAGGCTCTCGTGTGGACTGTTATTTTTATTTAAGTCCTTTCCAGATTATCATCAACATGGAGACAACAAGGACCCATCCCCAGCAAAGTACCCTCCCTATGTTAAAGTTATGCAACCTGGTATGGTTCAGGAGGGGATGGGGGGCATATGCTAAGGTGACCAGATTTTTAAAATAAAATCTGGGGACATTTTTTTTCACTAGTAATGGCGGCAATCAGCGACTCATGGACTGCGATATTGTGGCAGACAAATCGGACACTAAGTGACACTTTGTGGGAACCAGTGACCCTAATACAGTGATCAGTGCTAGAAACATGCACTGTTACTGTACTAATGACACTGGCTGGGAAGGAGATAGCATCTAGGGCAATCAAAGGATTAACTGTGTGCCTAACTAGTGTTTTCTTACTGTGGGGAGGTGCTTTTACTACGGGAAGGCATAGATCCTGTACCTGCTTTTCAGGAACACAGGATCAATGTCTTCCATACGTACAGAACGGCGATCTGCCTTGTTTACATAGCCAGACCACCGTTCTGCCTATGTACATAACGATCAGCGGGTACCGGTGGACATCGAGTCCGCCGGAGCCCATGATTGGCTCCCATACCCAGAAATGTAGGATCACTTATATACGTCTGCTAAATCTGCTATCAGGCGATCAGCAACTGGTTAACTGATGCTGATTTTGTTAACTTATGACCAATAAGTTAACAAAATCAGCACACAGCAGCCATGTTATGTGACACACTGTGACAGAGCCAGCCAGAGCCATGATAGAATGCCTGCTGCCTGTGAGTTATGATATCATCCATTATGCCAGAGAGACAGACACCGTGCAATGTAGTCTATTCACAGACACCGCCAAAGCACCTGTGTTGAAGCGTTGAAGGCACTGGTAGCCCCACGATCGGATCCTCTACCCCTCTGTTCCTGCTGCTGGACACCGTCAGCTGAGCTCAGCTGCCTCTCTCTGCCTGTTGCTGCCTTCGCCTGCCTCACAGCCTCTTAAGTCTCACTCTCCAGGACCCTGGCTACTACTAGGTGGGGAGTGGAGGAAGATCACTCCACCAGGGAAGGCAAGGAGATAAACAGGCAGATGGCTGGCCGGGAATTGAGCCAAGGCAGAAGAACATGCGAGCGGAGCTGAATGGGCATGCACCCAAAACTAAAGAAATAGTCCCTCCGCTCCTACCAGCATATGATCATCAGAAAGGGGCACAGATAATGGAAAAAATACACCCCCCTAAGCTAATAGGTGCGGTGGAGTGGGGGTGTGTAATTCAGATTTTTTTTTTTTTATTCTGCACTGACTGTCTTTGAAAAACAGCCCCTGTTCAAATCCAATCCGGGGACAAAACCGTGGATAGACTTGGTCCGGGGACAGTGTCCTCAATCCGGGGACTGTCCCCTGAAACCGGGGATGTCTGGCCACCCTAGCATATGCTTTCAGTCTGCTTTTCAGTCAAGCTGCATGGCCTGGTATGGATTTGGGGGTAGGGGGACATGTGTTTTTTTCTTGTTGTTCAACCTCAAAGTGCTAATAAATCCAAAGCAAACATTTATTATATTGCAGCTTACCAATTCTGAGATGTGATGGCTACATTCATTTTTTTCTAGTCTTTTTTCCTTTATTTTCACCTGGTGATCTGGCCAGTAAGTCAAGCTCTCCTGCAAATTTAGTAGTTAAAGGGGTGAGACAAACCATTTAACACTGATAGGGGTACTTACAATAATCAGCTTTTATTCATTTATGTAAAACATTTATCCCAAAAAGAAAAAACTGATGCTGTAACTGCTGTAAACAGTGTAAGCAAGAGTTTGACTTTAGGTTGTTAGTGCATCTAAATCTGCTAGTACATCTAACACTCCCCTCCCCCCAGATTATCAATGCTGCTGTCCAAAGGTGTCTCTGTTGCTCCTTCATCCAGAGCATAGGTAGTACTCTAATGCAAGAGTTGTGTTCACCGACACTGGCAAGATCACCAGGTGTAAACAGAGGGGAAAAAAGCCTAAAAAATAAAACTAATGCAGCCACCACATCTAAGGGTCAATAAGCTGCTGAACATACAATTTTTGGTTTTTGGTTTAATTAATACCATTATAAAATCAATATTTGTGTATTTTGTGGGGGACCCTACATTACATCTAAGCAACCTATTATGCAATTTTTTGTGGGGTCCCCTGTATAACATATTCCAGACCCTCATTTAAGATTAGGGTCTGGTATGATTGAAAGTAGTGATGAGCCGAACACCCCCAGGTTCGGTTCGCACCAGAACCCGCGAACGGACCGAAAGTTCGCACGAACTTTAGAACCCTATTAAATACAATGGATGCGAACGTTCGAAATCTAAAGTGCTATTTATAACGACTAATATGCATGTTATTGTCCTAAAAAGGGTTTGGGAACCCGGGTTCTGCACCAGGGGACATGTATCAATCCCCAAAAAAGTTTTAAAAACGGACGTTTTTCGGGAGCAGTCATTTTAATGATGCATAAAGTGAAAAAAAAAAAAGTCAAATATTCCTTTAAAAATCGTACCTGGGGGGTGTCTAAAGTATGCCTGTGAAGTGCCACATGTTTCCCGTGTTTAGAACTGTCCCTGCACAAAATTACATTTGTAAAGGAAAAAAAGCCATTTAAAACTGCTTGCGGCTTTAATGTAATGTCTGGTCCCAGTAATATGGATGAAAATCTTTAAGAAAAATGGCATAGCTACCCCATCACAGCCCCTACCCCAGCCCATTGCCAGCCCCTTTGGGTCTTGTATGGATATTAAGGGGAACCCCGCACACAAAATAAAAAAGGCCCTATATACTCTGAACAGCCGTATACAGGCGGTGCATACAAGACAGGGACTGTAGGTTTGTTCGTATGTAGAATCTGTTTGTAATTTTGAACAGGTACATTGTTTAAGTGTAGCTCCAGCCAAAAAATCTATTTTTAAGCTTTTTGAAAAACATAGGGAAGGGTTATCACCCCTGTAACATTTGTTTTGCTGTCTGTGCAGTGTGCACCTGTTCAGAACAGTTCACCTCACTTTCCGTCCTAATGACAAATGTGTTTTGAAAATTTGGGGTTTTTATTAAAACAAGAATTGCTGATAAAGCATCAGTGGAGAGGAGACACTTTTTTTCCCATATTAACTCTTACAGGAGAGAATTTCCCTTCCTAGGGGTAGATTTCCTCTCACTTCCTGTTGTATCCTTCCGTTTGCAAGGAGGAGTCGTTTGTAAGTTGGATGTTTGAAAGTAGGGGCCTGCCGTATATACTCAGCTGAAATTTGCCCCTTACATGTTGGTGTTGCCACAACACTGTGAGCCCTCACAGTTACTCTTGGTGGGCGCATGAATGGGCCCTGCTGTGAATTATTAGATCAAGAATTGTAATTGCATGCCCCTGTTGAACAGGGGCTGAAAAATTGGGCCTTTGGTGGTGGTGGTGGTGGTGTTGACACAACACTGTAAGGCCTCACAGTTAGTCTTGGTGGGCGCAGGAATGGGCCCTGCTGTGAATTATTAGATCAAGAATTGTAATTACATGCCCCTGTTAAACAGGGGCAGAAAAATTGGGCCTTAGGCACTGGTGCCACAACACTGCAACCCCTCACAGATACTGTACTTGGAGCACAGCAATGAGCCCTGTTGCAAAGTATTGCATCAAAAATTGTAATTACATGCCCCTGTTAAACAGGGGCTGAAAAATTAGGCCTTAGCCACTGGTGCTGGTGCCACGACACTGCAACCTCTCCCAGATACTCTAGTTGGAGTGCAGGAATGAGCCCTGCTGCAAAGCATTGCATAAAAAATTGTAATTACATGCCCCTGTTAAACAGGGGCATAAAAACTGGGCCTTAGGCACTGGTGCCACAACACTGCAACCCCTCACAGATACTGTACTTGGAGCACAGCAATGAGCCCTGTTGCAAAGTATTGCATCAAAAATTGTAATTACACGCCCCTGTTAAACAGGGGCTGAAAAATTGGGCCTTAGCCACTGGTGCTGGTGCCACGACACTGCAACCTCTCCCAGGTACTCTAGTTGGAGTGCAGGAATGAGCCCTGCTGCAAAGCATTGCATAAAAAATTGTAATAACACGCCCCTGTTAAACAGGGGCTGAAAAATTGGGCCTTAGCCACTGGTGGCGGCACCCAGAAACAAAAATGTTCTTCCAAGCTATCATCATCAATCGGATCATTGAGGAGGAGGAGGATAGTCAGTCAACATAACAGGACAGTCTCTCAGCATCAGCATCAGTCTTGAAGGGATGTGACATTTGAAAATAAATTAGTCTGTTATATCAGCTTCAGGTGTTTGGTAGCTGGTGGTGATCCAAGACTGGTTCATCTTTATGAAGGTCAGTCGATCAACAGAGTCGGTGGACAGGCGCACCCTGTGATCCGTGACAAATCCTCCAGCAGCACTGAATGTGCGTTCTGAAAGAACGCTGGATGCAGGACAGGCCAGTAGCTCAATTGCATACTGTGCAAGCTCTGGCCAGTGATCCATCCTCAAGACCCAGTAAGCCAGAGGATTTTCGGTGGGGAAGGTGTCCAAGTCTGACCTTGCCCCTAGGTATTCCTGCACCATGTATATCAGACGCTGGCGATGGTTGCTGGAACCGATCATACCTTGGGGCGGCGGACTAAAGAATTGTCTGAATACATCGGTCAGACGGCCACCTTCCCCATCGCTCCTTCTTTGACTGACCGAAGCCTCAGCAACTCGTTGTCCAGGACCAGGAGTTTGTAACCTCCCAGTCTCTGGGAATGCGTTGCACAGACCTTTCTGCAAGGCCTCCCGGAGTTGTCTCATCCTCTGCTCCCTCTGCGACGGTAAGATAAGGTCCGCAACCTTACCCTTGTACCATGGATCAAGGAGAGTGGCCAGCCAGTAATGGTCCCTCTCCTTGATCCGAAGAATACGAGAATCCTTCTGCAGACTTTGCAGGATCAGGGAGGCCATGCAGCGTAGGTTAGCTGAGGCATTCGGTCCGGAGTCCTCTCGGTCACTAAGGACGACATGATCCGCAGCCACCTCCTCCCAGCCACGTACAAGTCCACTGGTTTCTTGGGACTGTAAATCATCCCTAAAAGACTGCTGCTGATGATGCTGAGTGCCAGGCTCCACCTCCATGCTGACACAATCCTCCTCCTCCTCCTCCTCTTCTTCCTGTGCGATGGGTGGGACAGAAGGAACACTGTCTGGGTAAAGGGGGCCTTGAGAGGCAAGGAAGTCCTCCTCTTCCTGCCTCTGTTCTGCCTCAAGTGCCCTGTCCATTATTCCATGCAGCGTATGTTCCAACAGGTGGACAAGAGGTACAGTGTCACTGATGCATGCACTGTCACTGCTCACCATCCTCGTGGCCTCCTCAAATGGTGCCAGGACAGTGCATGCATCCCTGATCATGCCCCACTGGTGTGGTGAAAAAAACTGAGCTCCCCTGACCCTGTCCTGGTGCCGTAGTCGCACAGGTACTCATTGATGGCCCTCTGCTGCGTGTGCAGCCGCTGCAGCATGGCCAACGTTGAGTTCCACCTGGTGGGCATGTCACATATAAGGCGGTTCTTGGGCAGGTTCAACTCCTTTTGCAGCTCAGCCAGGCGAGCACTGGCATTATAAGATCTGCAGAAATGCACACAGACTTTCCTGGGAATCCTGGCCTGCCTCAGGACATCCTGTAAGCTCGGGTACCTGCCCAAGAACCGCTACACCACCAGGTTAAGGACGTGAGCCACACAGGGCACATGGGTCAGTTGTCCCTGTCGGAGAGAGGAGAGGAGTTTGGTGCCATTGTCGCAAACTACCATTCCTGGCTTAAGCTGGCGTGGCGTCAACCACCTCTCGGCCTGCCCCTGCAGAGCAGACAGAACCTCTGCCCCAGTGTGGCTCCTGTCCCCCAAACACACCAGCGCAAGCACGGCATGGCATCTTTTTGCCTGCGTACTTGAGTAGCCCCTTGAACGCCTACGGAGCACCACTGGTTCCGAGGACAAAGCACAGGAAGAGGCCATGGAGGAAGAAGAAGAGGAGGGGGTGGAGGAGAGAGGTGTGTCACAACCAGTAGTAGCATTTTGGAGGCGTGGCGGTGGAACAACCTCCAACACTACTGCACCTTGTCCTGCATCCTTCCCAGCTGCCAAAAGAGTGACCCAATGGGCCGTGAAAGAAAGGTAACGTCCCTGTCCATGCCTGCTGGACCATGAGTCAGCGGTAATATGCACCTTACCACTGACCGCCCTGTCCAGCGAGGGCAAGACATTGCCTTCCACATGCCGGTAGAGAGCCGGAATCGCCTTCCGTGAGAAAAAGTGGCGTTTGGGAACCTGCCACTGAGGAACCGCACATTGCACAAACTCACGGAAGGGGGCCGAGTCTACCAACTGAAAAGGCAGCAGTTGAAGCGCTAGCAATTTAGCCAAGCCAGCATTCAACCGCTGGGCATGTGGATGGCTGGGAGTGAACTTCTTTTGACGGTCCAGCAGCTGGGGCAGGGAAATTTGCCTGCTAGAATCGGACGTCGGTGTACTGCTAGCAGAGTGCCCGCAAGTACTTGGCTGTGACACACCTAATTCTACACCTTCATTCCTCTCAGAGCAGGTTTCAGAGAGGACTGAAGGTATAGTGGGGTTGGAGATCCCAGCTGATGCGGTGCAAGAAGAGGTCCGCTTTGTTCTTTGGTGTGGGTCTTTAAGGTAGGCTTGCCAACGAGCTGCATGGCAGGTCAACATATGTCTGGTCAAGCATGTGGTGCCCAAGCGGGTGATGTTTTGGCCACGCGATATACGCTTGAGACATATGTTGCAAACAGCAGCTGTGCGATCTGATGCACTTGACTCAAAAAAGGGCCACACCAAAGAACTTTTTGAATAACGGGCAGAGGCAGCACCCTGCACAGGCGGAGCTCTGCGGTGTGATTCCGTTGGTGTGCTGCCCTTACGCTGGCCCCCCGAGGGCATCCTGCCTCGTTGGAGATGTGCCTCCTCCTCATCCTCCTCCTCCTCCTCCTCCTCTCTCCTATTAGGCACCCACGTGGAGTCAGTGACCTCATCATCCCCTCCCTCCTCATCACTGGAGCCAATCTGGCAGTATGCTGCAGCTGCTGAAACATGACTGCCAGATTGGTGTCCTTCTTGAGCATCCCCTCTCTCTGCTCTCACGCTACTGCCTTCCTCTAGCTGGGTATCATCATCAGACCCTTCGAAACGCTGGGCATCCTCCACAGTTCGGGGGACTCCTCAGGAGGACATGGTGGGTCTAGGGAAGGAGTGACTGATGATGACATTGATACCAGGGAAGAGGACGCTTTGGCAGCTGCTTTGCCAGTACCCTGAGCCTGGGTGAGAGAGGATGAGGAGGATGAGGAGGGCTTGGTCATCCACTCTACCAAGTCTTCGGCATGATGTGGCTCAACACGTCCAGCTGCCGAAAAGAAGGACAAGCGTGTCCCATGGCCATGTGCTGATGGCGATGCACCACGTCCACGACCAGCACTGTTGTCTCTAGACACAGAGCCTGCTTGCCCTCTTTTATTGGCTCCTGACTGTCTGCCTCTCCTTGTTTGCCTTCCAGACATTCTAATGGCCTGCAGGGAAATGGGAAAACCAGCAATAAGGCCTAGCTTCAGGAGTATATTTTGCAGGAATCACACTACGCCTGCTGTAGGTGCTGCAAATGCCTGTTGGTGTAACACACCAGGAAAAAGCAGCAATACAGGCTAAGTTCAGGTGTAATATGATCAGGAGGCACACTCCGCCCGCTGTAAGTGCCGCAAAATCCTGTTGGTGTAACACACCAGAAAAAAGCAGCAATACAGGCTAACTTCAGGTGTAATATGATCAGGAGGCACACTCCGCTCGCTGTAAGTGCCGCAAAATCCTGTTGGTGTAACACACCAGGAAAAAGCAGCAATACAGGCTAATTTCAGGTGTAATATGGTCAGGAGGCACACTCCGCCCGCTGTAAGTGCCGCAAAATCCTGTTGGTGTAACACACCAGGAAAAAGCAGCAATACAGGCTAAGTTCAGGTGTAATATAGTCAGGAGGCACACTCCGCCCGCTGTAAGTGCCGCAAAATCCTGTTGGTGTAACACACCAGGAAAAAGCAGCAATACAGGCAAAGTTCAGGTGTAATATGGTCAGGAGGCACACTCCGCCCGCTGTAAGTGCTGCAAATGTCTGTTGGTGTAACACACCAGGAAAAAGCAGCAATACAGGCTAACTTCAGGTGTAATATGGTCAGGAGGCACACTCCGCCCGCTGTAAGTGCAGCAAAATCCTGTTGGTGTTACACACCAGGAAAAAGCAGCAATACAGGCTAACTTCAGGTGTAATATGATCAGGAGGCACACTCCGCCCGCTGTAAGTGCCGCAAAATCCTGTTGGTGTAACACACCAGGAAAAAGCAGCAATACGGGCTAACTTCAGGTGTATAATGTGCAGGACACTGACACTGTCCCCTGCCTATCCTTCTCTCTCCCTGCACACAAGGTTTATCAAAGTATATGACACTGACACTCTCCCTGCCTATCCTTCTCTCTCCCTGCACACAAGGTTTAGCAAAGAATATGACACTCACACTGTCCCCTGCCTATCCTTCTCTCTCCCTGCACACAAGGTTTATCAAAGTATATGACACTGACACTCTCCCTGCCTATCCTTCTCTCTCCCTACACACAAGGTTTAGCAAAGAATATGACACTGACACTCTCCCTGCCTATTCTTCTCTGTCCCTACACACAAGGTTTAGCAAAGAATAGATTTGACACTGTCCCTGCCTATCCTTCACTTTCCCTGCTCCGGAACACACTACATGAGACCACCGCGCTGGCAGCCTTTTATAGTGTGGGGCGTGTACTAAACCCCCTCAGCTATAATTGGCCACAGGCATCCTGCCTGTGGCCAGTCATTGCTCTCCTCGCTGCCGGCGCTGTGATTGGCCAAGCATGCAGGGTCACAGTGCATGCTTGGCCAATAACAGCGCCGGGATTACACTGCGATGGCGCAGTGTATTGTAAGCCGTTCGCGTCACTCGAATTTGGCGCGAATGGCCCAAATCGTTCGTTGTTCGCCGAACGCGCAAACAGCCGATGTTCGAGTCGAACCTATGTTCGACTCGAACACCGAGCTCATCCCTAATTGAAAGAAATCCCCTCTGTAAACAAACAGACGGAAATTACTTGTCATGGATATGCATTAATGTCTGTCTGCCATCTTACCTTCCTCCTCATGTGTTCATCTAGAGACCAGACCTCCTTCACCTGGCTTCCTTTATAATCTCCTCCCAGCCTGACTCCACCCCAGGCCCTATCACTGAACACTATATTAACCTGTGCACTGCAAGCCTGCTTTGCTGATCAACGTGTTTGTTAGGCATTGTGTGTTTGGGTTCCTGCTTGCCGTGTGCTACGTCTGTCTCTCTGTTACGTTATTGGCTTGTCCCCGACTATCCCTGTCTGCTCGTGACCCTTGACCTTCGGCTCATTCTTCGTTATCCTTGTCTGCTTGTGGTACCTGACCTTCAGCTTGTTATTCGGTTCTCTCTTATCGTGTGCTGCTGCTTCCCCTCTTTTCCCCTTATCCTACGGGGCGTGAGCTAGGAAACTCCAGGGGCCGCGACCTGGTCCCAGCCTGCAGCTAACATCCTCACCACTAGAGGCCCTGGAGAAGACCAGCTGGGTCTTAGACTCCGCGCCCTGGGGAATCTTGGCTCTAGCTTCCGTTTGGATCCCGGTTGTGCTCCTCTGGTCCCGCTTTCCACAACCACCCAGTTTCCTATCCGCAGAAGCCAGCCATAGGGTTCACTACCTCGCGGTGCACTCCTGTCCCCCTACGGTGTGCATCTGTCACCTGGCCACAGGTGACCCTGACAGTTTGATCAGCCATGAACCCGGCTGACATCCCGCTCCCCGCGGATGATCCATTGCAGGGCATAGTTCGCAGTCTTGAGACCCAGGAATCAAATCAGACTCAGGTGATGCGATTCCTCCAGGATCTGGCTTCTCGATTCGAGCAGCTTCAGGTCTCCTTGGGAACCCCGAATCCGCAACCCCAAGTACAACCAGCGGCTGTACCTATCGCACCAGTCGCAGCCTCACACTCACTAAGATTGCCAGCTCTGTCCCGTTTCTCTGGGGACTCCAAGGCCTGCAGGGGGTTTCTCAGCCAATGCACAATTCATTTTGAGCTTCAGCCTCAAAGCTTCCTGTCTGACCGGGCTAAGGTAGCCTATATAATTTCCCTCCTCTCCGGTGAAGCTTTGGCCTGGGCTGCCCCCCTGTGGGAGAGGAACGATCCGGTGGTTTCCAGTCTGTCCGATTTCTTGAAGCTCTTTCGTAATATCTTCGAAGAGCCGGCTCGGGCTTCTTCAGCGGCTAGTGCTGTCTTACGTCTTCGCCAAGAATCTAGTTCAGTGGGGCAATATGCTCTTCAGTTCCGTATTCACACAGCTGAATTGAGCTGGAATAATGAGGCCCTGGTCGCTACCTTTTTACATGGCCTCTCTGACCGAGTGAAAGACGAATTAGCGGGAAGAGCCATTCCCGTCGGTCTGGACGATGTAATTTCATTATGCAACCAGATCGACATTCGTTTTCAAGAGAGGTCCTTAGAAAAAAGACGCCAGCACTCTCTGGGTCCTAGCCAGTCTGAGCTCCCCTCCCTTCATTCCGTGGAGCATCCTCTACCTGCTGAAGAACCTATGCAGCTGGGCCGGACCAGACTAACCCCCGAAGAACGTGCTAGGCGCAGAACTCTGGGCTTGTGCCTCTATTGTGGGGGCAAGGGTCATTTTCGTGACTCCTGCTCGCTTCGTCCGGGAAACGCTCGGGTCTAATACATTTGGAAGGTGGAGTATTGGACCCAGAAACATCACCTTCTCGCCTGCTCTTGCCGGTGTTCCTTCATGTAGGCACTTCTCCTCAGTCAACCCTTGCATACCTGGATTCCGGGGCTGCCGGCAATTTTATGGATTGGAGAACTGCTTCTTCTATGAAGCTTACCCTTTCACCTCTTACTACCCCATTGGTAGTCTCGGCAATTGATGGCACTGTTCTCCCAGGGGGCCCTATTCGCTTCCAGACGCTACCCATTAGGATGTCGGTAGGGATTCTCCACCAGGAGTGGATATCCTTTCTTATTCTACCCAAGGCCTCTACCCCAGTTGTATTGGGCCTCCCTTGGCTACAGCTCCACTCTCCACATGTGGACTGGGTCTCTGGGCAGATCCTGGCCTGGGGTTCCTCATGTTTCTCGTCGTGTCTTCTCAAGGTGACCCCCAAGGAGAGTCTTCCGGTTGCTGCCACTTCTGTTTCTTCTGATCTTCCTGCTGCATACAGCGATTACCGGGATGTGTTCTGTAAGAAATCAGCTGAGGTGCTTCCTCCCCACAGGTCTTTTGACTGTGCTATTGATCTTGTCCCCGGAGCAACTCTACCCAGGGGTCGTACCTACCCTCTGTCCATCCCAGAGACCCAGGCCATGTCGGAGTATGTCGCAGAGAATCTGGAGAGAGGTTTCATCCGGAAATCCTCATCGCCTGCAGGGGCAGGGTTCTTTTTTGTTGCCAAAAAGGATGGTACCTTAAGACCCTGCATCGATTATCGGGGTTTAAATGTGGTTACTATTAAAAATCGATACCCCTTACCCTTAATATCTGAGCTATTCGATAGGTTGAAGGGTGCCTCCATTTTCACCAAGTTGGATCTCAGAGGCGCGTACAATCTCATTCGAATACGGGAGGGTGATGAATGGAAGACTGCATTCAACACTAGAGACGGGCATTACGAATATCTGGTGATGCCTTTTGGTCTGTGTAATGCTCCAGCCGTGTTTCAAAACTTTGTCAATGAAATCTTCAGAGATCTGCTGTACCAGTTTGTTGTCATCTATCTGGATGACATTCTGATCTTTTCTGAAAATCTGCTCGTCCACAGAAACCATGTCCGCACTGTACTTCAACGTCTTAGAGAGAACAATCTCTATGCCAAGCTGGAGAAATGTTCCTTTGAATGTTCTGAGGTCCTGTTTTTGGGGTGCTTCGTCTCATGTTCGGGTCTTCGTATGGACCCTGGGAAGGTCTTGGCTATCACCAACTGGCCTCTTCCTGCTAGCCTCAAGGCCACACAGCGCTTTCTTGGCTTCACTAATTATTATAGGCAGTTCATAAGGAATTACTCTTCCATTGCCGAGCCTATTATCGCTTTGACCAAGAAGGGTGTGAATGCCAGAGACTGGCCTCCCGAAGCTGTCTCTGCATTTCACAACCTGAAACAGGCCTTTGTTTCTGGCCCCCTCTTGAGGAGACCAAATCCTGGGAATGCATTTTTTATTGAAGTGGACGCTTCCTCAATGGGGGTGGGAGCTGTGCTTCTTCAAATCTTTGAGAAGAGACGCCAACCATGTGCGTTCTTCTCCAAAAAAAATTCTCAGGCAGAGAGGAATTATGCCATCGGTGATCGGGAACTTCTCGCAATTAAATTGGCGTTAGAGGAGTGGCGTCATCTCTTGGAGGGTTCCCCTCACTCCATAACGATCTTTACCGATCACAAGAATTTACAGTATCTACAGAATGCTAAACGTCTGAATCCTAGACAGGCCAGGTGGAGTCTCTTCTTTGCCCGTTTTAATTTCACGATTACCTACAAACCTGGTTCCTGCAACGGTCGGGCTGATGCGCTCTCTAGGTCATTTGACACTTTGGACGAGGAGTCCGCCCCTGAACCTGAGCCGATCATTCCCACCTCATGCATTGTTGCCCACTCTACCACCCTGAAGTCAAAAATTCCACCTGGTAAGACCTTTGTCCCCACTGAGCTAAGAGCTAAGATCCTTCATTGGGGACATGATTCCAAGGTGGCAGGGCATTCTGGATTCCTCCGATCCTTCCTACTCATCAGTCGTCACTACTGGTGGCCTAATCTCCGCTCAGACGTCAAAGACTACGTTAAAGCTTGTCATGTCTGTGCTCAGTCCAAATCCTCCACACAAGCTCCTGCTGGTCTCCTCATGCCCTTGCCCATTCCTAAGGAACCCTGGGCCCATATTGCCATGGATTTTATCACCGATCTCCCACTGTCTGAGAATAATACAGTCATTTGGGTGGTAATCGATCGATTCTCCAAGATGGCTCATTTTGTTCCTCTTCCTGGTCTTCCTTCTGCCCCTGCCTTGGTTCCCATTTTCATTCGGGAAATTCTCCGCCTACATGGGGTCCCTTCTCATATTGTTTCCGACAGGGGAGTCCAATTCACGTCTCGTTTTTGGAGAGCCTTTTGCAAATCCCTCAATATTGTCTTGGATTTTTCTTCTTCTTACCATCCCCAATTCAATGGACAGACTGAGAGGGTTAATCAGGAGTTAGAGGTCTTTCTTCGCACCTTTGTGTCTTCTCACCATGACGATTGGTCCTCTCTACTCCCGTGGGCAGAATTCTCCCATAACAATCATGTGAATACCAGTTCGCAGAAGACACCCTTTTTCACAGTTTATGGAAAACACCCTCAACTTCCTCTTCCCATGATCTGTTCTCCAGACATTCCAGCTTTGGCTTTGGTTCAGGAGTCTCTCAATTCCGTTTGGGGTCACGTTCATGATTCCCTCCGGGCAGCTGCTGAAAAATTCAAAGGCTTTGCCGACCGCCGCAGGCGTAAACCGCCTTCTTTTCAGCCAGGGGACAAAGTCTGGCTCTCTACCAGGAACATCAAGCTCCGAGTTCCTTCTCTGAAGTTTGCTCCACGATTCATCGGTCCATACACGGTAACTGCTAAACTGAATCCGGTTTGTTTCAAACTCCAGATTCCTAAGAGCCTTAAAATCACTAACTCCTTTCATGTTGCTCTTCTAAAGCCTTTAGTCCTCAATAAATTCTCTCGTCCTCTCCCTACCGTGGCGCCTGTCTCTGAGGATAATCAGGAGTACGAGATCAGTCAAATTCTGGACTCCCGACTCTGTAAAGGCGTTCTTCAGTACCTCGTTCATTGGAAAGGGTTTGGTCCTGAGGAGAGGTCTTGGATCACTGCATCTGAGGTCTTTGCACCTCGCCTGTTAAAGGAGTTTCATCTGAAGTTTCCCTCTAAACCTGGGCCCAGGCGGGGAAGGGGGAGGCCTCATAAGAGGGAGGGTACTGTCATGGATATGCATTAATGTCTGTCTGCCATCTTACCTTCCTCCTCATGTGTTCATCTAGAGACCAGACCTCCTTCACCTGGCTTCCTTTATAATCTCCTCCCAGCCTGACTCCACCCCAGGCCCTATCACTGAACACTATATTAACCTGTGCACTGCAAGCCTGCTTTGCTGATCAACGTGTTTGTTAGGCATTGTGTGTTTGGGTTCCTGCTTGCCGTGTGCTACGTCTGTCTCTCTGTTACGTTATTGGCTTGTCCCCGACTATCCCTGTCTGCTCGTGACCCTTGACCTTCGGCTCGTTCTTCGTTATCCTTGTCTGCTTGTGGCCCCTGACCTTCAGCTTGTTATTCGGTTTTCTCTTATCGTGTGCTGCTGCTTCCCCTCTTTTCCCCTTATCCTACGGGGCGTGAGCTAGGAAACTCCAGGGGCCGCGACCTGGTCCCAGCCTGCAGCTAACATCCTCACCACTAGAGGCCCTGGAGAAGACCAGCTGGGTCTTAGACTCCGCGCCCTGGGGAATCTTGGCTCTAGCTTCCGTTTGGATCCCGGTTGTGCTCCTCTGGTCCCGCTTTCCACAACCACCCAGTTTCCTATCCGCAGAAGCCAGCCATAGGGTTCACTACCTCGTGGTGCACTCCTGTCCCCCTACGGTGTGCATCTGTCACCTGGCCACAGGTGACCCTGACATTACTTTTCCTTGCCAGCTATTAAAAGTGTATTTTTTTTCTTTCTACACTTTTGCTTGTGTACACTGTTTTTATTGTTTCAATTTAAGCATTGTTAAAAGAGCTGTTCCCCATAGAATGTAATTGTATTTATATTGTTTGTGCATTGGTACATGTCGCCTAAGGCAGTGCCCAGCTCCCCATGTCTTTCATATTAGCCTTGATAATGGCCAGAATTAATTTTAAAGATTCAACACCAGTGACTTCAGTGGGCTTTAGAGTAACATTTAGAGGGGTCGTAGTCAACCTAGCAGGACATGCCTGACTAGAGCTCCGTTCCTCACGGATATCCATGGCCATCTATTGCGGTCACCCAGCAATCCTCCTCACACCCCCTGCATCGCCCCGCTGCTGACAGCCGCCAGAACCAGCCGTGATAGTATACGGCGGCTCAAAACCAAAACAGAAGTCAAAAACCATCCGCAATGTATTAGCGCAGGCATCATCCAAAATGACTGGCTTCCTCCTCACAGATGAACATGTCCCGCCCACAAAGGCAGACTCAGACCTTGGTATCACTCCCCTAGCTTTCCATTCAGAAGCCTCACATTCTGACCTACTCCACCAATTTGAGTGGATGCTCACCAAAGCCCTTAAACAAACATCTGACCACATCACAGACAGACAGATTATCGCGGGAAATACAGCCCTAGAACAGCGGGGAGATGACCTAGAGGTCATGATGGCCAATCACTCTGAAGAGCTTGAAGCACTCCGTGAGTGATGAAAACATCACCCTTCAAATAAGCCTTGAAGACTATGAGAATAGGGCCTGCCATTTGAATCTCTGCATTCACGGCCTCGTCGAAACTATCATTGACCTTCGAGCAACAGTCACGGCATTGTTTCAAGAGCTGACCCCTCCATCTCATTCGAGCATCTGGAGATAGACAGAGTGCATAGAGCCCTAGTTCTGTGAAAACCGTGAATTTTTTTTCATACCATGGAGTAGCTTATGACAGCCGCCCACAACTAAGACACTCTAATTTTTCAAGGTCACTCCTCCCAGATATTCCAGGATCTCTCCCCTGACCATATCCAAGAGGCTTGCCATGAAACCCCACCTGCAAGTCCTGCAGCAGCATCAAATAACATACAGACAGGGTTTCCCTTTTCAGTCAGCTTTTCCTTCGAGGGAACCCACTACACATGCAGGTTCATAGAGGACCTCCAAGTCATCCTGTGTGACCTACATCTGCTCCAAGCTGACCCCATGGCTGAAAGCTTCCATCGCTGCTCTTTGCCCCAGTCTCAGCAGAAGCTCCACTCCTCCCCTGGCTCCATGGACTGAAGAACTCCCTCCTCAACTGTGAGCAGTCTTCCTTTTCACCTTTACACCCGCTCCAGTGAAAGCTTTCTTTTAGGGGAAGAGGTTCCACCCTCGTTTCCTGTGCTGTGGTCACTCGGCCTCCATGGTCGATGGCCTGTTGGACCCTTTGCTAACCCTTGTTTCTCCACAACACAATACCTAACTGCATTTTCCGAATCTTGGGACTTATTATACCCTAAACTACCCCTCCTTTCTACCCTAACCTCTTCCTCATCCCATCCCCTTCCCCTCACACCCTCCTTCCTATACTTACCCTCTCCCCCCTCCCAAACCTAATCGCTAGTCTGCAAACTCACTTGGAAGGCCCCTATAGACCCCAGGAGCACACCCTCCAATTGACAGCCGTACCATACTTACTCCTCCAGACCCTTTCGTGCACTTTGCCTATCAAGTAGACTGCTGTGTGCCCACATTTCCTCCACCTTTGATGAGTTTTTTTGCTCCTGGTCTCCATATAGGCCATTTGTCTTAAGATGACCTAATATTTGTATTGCATACTCTCTCACTGGCTTTTAAGCCTAGATTTAAGTATGTTACCTTTTACTAAATGCATGTCCAGTTTCAGAACACCTGTTTTTTACAATTATTTTTGATTTAGTGGTCCTCTAGCCAATCTCCTCTCCCCTCCCCAAACTGAGTTGCTATTTGCTTGTTATAGCTGTAGTTCCATGGTTAATTTGTAATTGTTCTTCCTAGCCATGGCTAGGTTTCAATGCACCACTATGACACCCACTACGTCTAGGTGCTCACAATTGTTTAACAATAGATACACCATACCCCTTGTGACAGACCTAGCCGGGACAGAGGCTTTTGGAGGGGACTGAATGCAAGCCTCCTGCCTTGCGACCATGGGCCCTGGCATTTGGGGGAACGGTGCTCTTTGTGAGCTGTATGCCTGGGGACCCTTGAAGGGGTGTTACTTTGGATTCAGGTCCATGTCCCCCCAAGACACACAGACTCTGGGGACCCTGTATATGCCATATTAGAGTGACTGATTCATACTGTTGGGACGTTCACACGTTCACTCTAAGGATATGCTAAAGACATCACCTCCAGCCATCTGTCTGTCCTCTGTGCTAATTGACCCTGCTAAGTGTGTGATGTTTACACTTATGATAATGTGTATTGTATAGCAGGTGAGCGAGGAGACGGGATGTCTACCCTGAAAGGTCATATCTATGGGTCACCTTGGCTGTCTAAAGGATTTAGTTAATTAGCTCATGTTAATTTATGTTCTGGTTACCTCCTCTGTTACTGTATATAAGACTTGATTTTGGTTCTAATAAAGTCTCTCCTGTTTGAACTTACATACAGCCTGCCTGGTGTTTGTTCTAAACGATCACAAATGGATTAGAATGGCACATAGCTGTAGTTTGAATCCTGGAGCACCGGATGATCCAGTAGAGCAGAGGAGTGTCGGGAGAGTGGAGCCGAGCGAGCAAAGGGGCTTGTTACATTGGTGGCAGCAGTGGGATTTGCTCTCCAGTTCCTGGGACACTCCAAACCACCACAGTGAATGACCAGCTATGCAGCCTGCAGGAAAATCATGCTGAAAGACCTACTTGAGAGCCGAGATGGACCAGAAGAAGGGTGATGCAGGACCCCGGTCAGTTGAAGATTTGTTTCAGCAACGAGTGCAACAGCGGTTGGCATTATATGGTGCTAACCCATCAGAGACCGCCATACAGGAAGCCATTAAAGACATCCAGCTGCAGGATGGCCGACAAAAGAGAGAACTAGAGCGGCAACATGAGTGGAGAATGGCGGAAATACGGCAATTGGAGACAACGCCTAAAGAACCAGCCGCCATGGAAGAGGAATTCGGAAGGAGGTTGCAAGAGATGCAGACACAGCATAGAGGACCAGTATCAGAGGAGGTCCTGCTGGGATGGTCGGATTCGATCCGCTGCGAACTCTGGAAGAAAGTGCTAGCCCTCGAGCACCAACACCAGGGAAAGATTCTCCCCTCCATCTATGTAAGGTACTGGTCGCAGTATGAAGTACGAATGCTGTTATTGGGGGAACAACCAAAGCAGGAGTGGACAGCTGAGTTAAGCAGGCTGATCCGGGCAGAGATGCGGTTGGACGAGAGCTACAGAGCCCTCCGGTGGTATGTAGCCCAAGAGTGCCCATGGTCAGCGGATGACAGCCCCACGGAAGGCTTTGACTATAATGGCCTGGGATTGTTGTATTGGAGGCTGTCTGAGGACCCTGACTTTGGGAGTGATCGGGAGTGGCGTTTGGAGGAAATAATGGAGCACAGAGAACAAAGACTGAATGTCTCGGAAGGGCACTGGGCACAGGAAGATTTGGAGTTTCTGGCCGTTCAGGAATGGGAGCTGGAGATTGCCTACAAACAGCTGCTAGACTCTGCTCAGCAGCAGGGTGGGGCTCCCTTTGCCTGGGACTATCAGGAAATACCAGTTGACAACTATGAAATCCTGGCTGAAGAATCAGCAGTGGAAAAGCTGAAGATTGCCCTCCCTAAAGCCGAAGTGGATGATATGGAGTTCCAGGGAGCTACGGCAGTTGGCTCATCTCCCCAGCCACAGATTACAGAAGGTATGGACTTAAGGGACTGTTCAGAGGATGTTAGGGATTATGCATCGCCTGCCCAAGTACTGGCAGCAGGACAGAGTACTACAGACCCCTGCTCTACACCCGTGGCAGTTTTGGAGGCCCGAGGTGAGAAGGCGATGGTTCCTCTTTCACAGTGGATTTCAGAGATGCAGGGAGGAGAAGCAGGCCATCTCCCCCCCAACAGTTAACCAGAGCAGATGGTGTGGAGTCCCCAGCAGAAGCGCTGGCAACAGGGCAGAGTGATACCCACCTCTGCCCAGCACCGGAAACCACTGTGGAGTTTCAGGGAGCCGGGGCAGTTGGCCCCTCTCCCCAGCAACAAGCTGAGGCAGTAAAGCTCTTACTCCCAGCTGAATCACTAGCAGCAGGGCAGAATGCTACTGGCATCGGCACACAACTGCCACATGAGCGGAGATTGGTGGATGGGACTGCGGTCCCCACTCACAGCAACCCAGCAGAAGAGCTGGCAACAGAGCAGAGTGCCACGGGCCTCTGCTCTCAACTAACAGAAGAGGGAGGTCCTGTGGTATTGGATGGGACTTCAGTCCTCACTGACACAACCCCAGAAAATGGTGGGACACTGAGACAGGAGGATGTCAGCCTTGCTTTGCAAGCACTGGAGGATGTTCACCTACCACAAGTGGATGGGACTTCAGTCTCCACTTGTATACCCCAGGGATGCCGGGCAGTCGACCCAGATCCCCAACAGCATGACGGACTGAGCCCAGTCACCCTGTCTTCTCTCCAGCGGCGGAAAGGACTCCAGGGAGAAGGGCCAGTCCAGGCCTCTCCCCAGCGGCGGGTATGTTCTCTGAGAGAGGCAGAGGTTGGCTGGGTAAGTAATGCTCTGTTTGGAGCAATTTATTTGGGGTACTGTGTGGATACCGGCATTGGGGGAATAGAACTATGGACTAACTTCGGAGTCAACCCGTTTGGGGTCTCCTCCTATGTTAGTTTCCTGCCGAAAGGGGAGATGTGTGACAGACCTAGCCGGGACAGAGGCTTTTGGAGGGGACTGAATGCAAGCCTCCTGCCTTGCGACCATGGGCCCTGGCATTTGGGGGAACGGTGCTCTTTGTGAGCTGTATGCCTGGGGACCCTTGAGGGGGTGTTAGTTTGGATTCAGGTCCATGTCCCCCCCAAGACACACAGACTCTGGGGACCCTGTATATGCCATATTAGAGTGACTGATTCATACTGTTGGGACGTTCACACGTTCACTCTAAGGATATGCTAAAGACATCACCTCCAGCCATCTGTCTGTCCTCTGTGCTAATTGACCCTGCTAAGTGTGTGATGTTTACACTTATGATAATGTGTATTGCATAGCAGGTGAGCGAGGAGACGGGATGTCTACCCTGAAAGGTCATATCTATGAGTCACCTTGGCTGTCTAAAGGATTTAGTTAATTAGCTCATGTTAATTTATGTTCTGGTTACCTCCTCTGTTACTGTATATAAGACTTGATTTTGGTTCTAATAAAGTCTCTCCTGTTTGAACTTACATACAGCCTGCCTGGTGTTTGTTCTAAACGATCACAAATGGATTAGAATGGCACATAGCTGTAGTTTGAATCCTGGAGCACCGGATGATCCAGTAGAGCAGAGGAGTGTCGGGAGAGTGGAGCCGAGCGAGCAAAGGGGCTCGTTACACCCCTATAAAACTCCATGATTGGGGTGTCTCTCTATTTTTTCCATGTTGTCGTTTCTACTGTCTCTCCCCATTTATGACTTAGAGCTAGCTGCCCTTCACAATAGCTCACTTGTTGCTGGATGGGTCTCACCTACACTAATCTTTACATCCACCTTGATGTACATAACACCAGTTGGCCATGGTGACCCCTGAGGAAGGTCACTGCCTCCCCCACTTTGTCTATGTATACCACTTTGTGGACACCACGTAGACTATTTTTTATCCCTTGGCTGGCAATTTTTTTTTCCCCTCCCACGGGACGCCCTCCTAACTTTTGATATTTTGTTTGGTTCTCAGCTACACTGACTGATTCTCTTTACTTTTCTTGCTTCTTCTCCTACCTAACACTCACTACTTGCCACCCCTCCGTCCTTTCCATCCTAGGGCACCCCTGTGGTCATCTACCCTTTGTATTAAATCAACAATATAGCTCTTACTACCCACACCTATGGCCTACTTAAATATTCTCTCACTTAACGTCCAAGGGCTCAACTTCCCCTACAAATTAACTAAGGTTTTCTGCACTCTCGATACTGTTTAGTCGCATGTCACCTGTGTAGCACCCTCTACTTAGGTAGGTGCTAGAAGTTAGGATTTATGTAGTACAGGTAAATTTAGCCAGGCCTAGCTAGAAGTTTGGGCTGGAAGTGGCTCAGAGTGGCTCAGAGTAGCAGCTGTGACTCACAGACAGCATCACTTTACTGTCACCTCCCCCTTGCTTCTAGAGGATTCTAGGAAAAGAGGAGGGGAAGAAGGGTGGAGCTGTCTGGGGTGTCTCAAGGAGCCCTGACCAATCCCCTCCTTGAAATACCCAGGGTCAGCACAGCTGGGGAGGAAAGGGCAAGAATACTAATGTGCAAACCAACGTAACAACAAAGAGGGTACTAAAAATGTAGCTGCCAACATAAAAAAGGTGTTCTCACACTAAAAAAGATAAAAAAGCATAGAAATGTGGTGCTCATTAAATATAAATAGGTAATCTATCTATCTATCTAATCTATCTAAAGTGAATATAAAATCTTCAACATACATAAAAAATGATCAGTGCTTCAAAAAATCTAACAACATACATAAAATGTGCAGAAAAAGAGTAATCAATATGTGCAAATAGCAAAAAGTGCAAAAAGCAGTAATTTCCAAAACTGAAGTGCAAATGAGCGCTATAAAGTGATAATTTGTGCAGAAAAAATATATATGTTCATAATGTCCAATCCGAGGATCAAAGTTCATAAAGTAAAGTGCATGTGCATGAAGATATGAGATCCAGTCCATGCAAGAAATTCCACCACAGTGCACAGAACGTTTCCCCCAGCCTCTCACCTCATTCAAAGACCCATTACAGGTCAAATCAAGCCTCCAGTACACTCAGGACCAGAGCACGTTGACCCAAAGGACAATGTTCCGATTCATCAGAATGCAATTTACATGTAATGAGAAAATAGGGGCTCCATCGCGTAGTAGTCAAAAAACGATTTATTAACCACTTCAGCCCGGATCATTTGTCAGCTTAAAGACCAGAGGTCTTTTTACAATTTGGCACTGCGCTGCTTTAACTGGTAATTGCGTGGTCAGGCAATGTTGTACCCAAACAAAATTTGCGTCCTTTTTTTCCCACAAATAGAGCTTTCTTTTGATGGTATTTGATTGCCTCTGAGATTTTTATTTTTTGCGATATAAATGGAAAAGACCGAATAAAAAAAAAAAAAAAAAAGAAGATATTTTCTGCTTTTTGTTATAAGAAAAATCGAATAAACTCAATTTTAGTCATACATTTAGGCCAAAATGTATTCAGCCACATGTCTTTAGTAAAAAAAAAATGTCAATAAGTGTATATTTATTGGTTTGTGCAAAAGTTATAGCGTCTACAAACTAGGGTACATATTCTGGAATTTACACAGCTTTTAGTTTATGACTCTCATTTCTTGAGGTGCTAAAATGGCAGGGCAGTAAACCCCCCCCCCCCCAAATGACCCCATTTTGGAAAGTAGACACCCCAAGGAAATTGCTGAGAGGCATGTTGAGCCCACTGAATATTTTTTTTTTTTTGTCCCAAGTGATTGAATAATGACCCAAAAAAATTTTTTTACAAAAAGTTGTCACTAAATGATATATTGCTCACACATGCCATAGTTATATGTGGAATTGAACCCCAAAATACATTTTGCTGCTTCTCCTGAGTACGGGGATACCACATGTGTGGGACTTTTTGGGAGCCTAGCCGCGTACGGTACCCTGAAAACCAAGCACTGCTTTCAAGATTTCTAAGGGCATACATTTTTGATTTCACTCCTCACTACCTATCACTACCTATCACAGTTTTGAAGGTCCTAAAATGCCAAGATGGCACAAAACTCCCCCAAATGACTCCATTTTAGAAAGTAGACACCCCAAGCTATTTGCTGAGAGGCATGTTGAGTCTATGGAATATTTTATATTTTGCCACAAGTTGCGGGAAAATGCCAACCTTTTTTTTTTTTGTTACACAAAGTTGTCACTAAATTATATATTGCTCACACATGACAGGGGCACATGTGAAATTACACCCCAAAATACATTCTGCTGCTTCTCCTGAGTACGGTGATACCACATGTGTGGGACTTTTTGGGAGCCTATTCGCGTACGGGACCCCGAAATCCAAGCACCACCTTCAAGATTTCTAAGGGGATTTCTAAGGGGATAAATTTTTGATTTCACTCCTCACTACCTATCACAGTTTTGAAGGCCCTAAAATGCCAAGATGGCACAAACTGTGCAACTGGACTAAGTGAGTGCTACAGGGACGAAGGAGTAAGAGACACCTGAAAAGGCTTTCTGTTATCTGGATTGTGGTAAGAGCTCTGTGAGCATTAAGCTTATGAGGATTTCCTTGCTAGAAGATCACCTTTAATAAAAGAAGAGGGTTAATGTGTAAAAACCTTATGATTGGAGCCATATTCATTGAAGAAATATAGGACACTTGGGCACCTTATTTATCTATTCCCAGATTCATATTTTTCATTCATTCAAACTATTTTGCACTTGGTTCACTATGTGAACACCAGAGTATGTGATACCAGTATTATAGTTGCATTATTAATTTTGTTATTTGCACAGAACAGTATGCACGTTTGCACTTTGTTTAGTCATTTTGCACACACTTGATGCACTTTTTGGAGTTTCCACACATACTCCATTGTTTTTTGACACTAGAGGGATTTGCGCTCATCATTTTATATATTTTAAATAGCTTGGGGTGTCATTTGGGGGAGTTTTGCGCCATCTGGGCATTCCATGGCCTCCGAAACTGCGATAGGCAGTGAGGAGTGAAATCAAAAATGTACACCCTTAGAAAGCCTGAAGGCGGAGCTTGGTTTTTGGGGTCCCGTACGTGACTAGGCTCCCAAAAAGTCTCACACATGTGGTATCCCTGTACTCAGGAGAAGCAACAGAATGTATTTTGGGGTGTAATTCCACATATGCCCATGGCATGGTTGAGCAATATATCATTTAGTGACAACTTTGTGCAAAACAAAAATTGTCTTTCCCGCAACTTGTGTCAAAATATAAAATATTCCATGGACTCGACATGCCTCTCAGCAAATAGCTTGGGGTGTCTACTTTCCAAAATGGGGTAATTTGGGGGGGTTTTGAACTGTCCTGGCATTTTATGCACAACATTTAGAAGCTTATGTCACACATCACCCACTCTTCTAACTACTTGAAGACAAAGCCCTTTCTGACACTTTTTGTTTACATGAAAAAGTATTTATGTTTTGCAAGAAAATTACGTTGAACCCCCAAACATTATATATTTTTTTAAAGAAAAGACCCTACAGATTAAAATGGTGGGTGTTGCATTTTTTTTCCCACACAGTATTTGCGCAGCGATTTTTCAAACGCATTTTTTTGGGAAAAAAACATTTATTTTTATTTTAATGCACTAAAACACACTATATTGCCCAAATGTTTGATGGAATAAAAAAGATGATCTTAGGCCGAGTACATGGATACCAAACACGACATGCTTTAAAATTGCACACAAACGCGCAGTGGCGACAAACTACATACATTTTTAAAAGCCTTTAAAAGCCTTTACAGGTTACCCTTTTAGATTTACAGAGGAGGTCTACTGCTAAAATTACTGCCCTCGATCTGGCCTTCATGGTGATACCTCACATGCATGGTGCAATTGCTGTTTACATATGACGCCAGACCGACTATTGCGTTCGCCTTTGTGCAAGAGCAGGGGGGGACAGGGGTGCTTTTTTTTTAAATTATTATTATTATTTATTTTGCTTTTTTTTTTTTTTTTTAACCACTTCAATACCATGCACTTATACAGCTTCCTGCCCGAGCCAATTTTGAGCTTTCAGCGCTGTCGCAATTTGAATGATAATTGCGCGGTCATGCAACACTGTACCCAAACAATTTTTTTATCATTTTGTTCCCACAAATAGAGCTTTCTTTTGGTGGTATTTGATCGCCTCTGCGATTTTTATTTTTTACATAACAAATAAAAAAGTGTGAAAATTTTGAAAAAAACTAAGTTTTTCTTTGTTTCTGTTTATTTTTTTGTAAATAAGTACCTTTTCTACTTCAATGACGGGCACTGATAAGGCGGCACTAACGGGCACTGATAAGGCGACACTGATGGGCACCGATGAGGTGGCACCAATGAGGTGGCACCGATGAGGTGGCACTGATGATGGGCACTGATGGGCACTGATAGGCGGCACTGATGGGCACTGATAGGCGGCACTGATGGGCGCTGATATGCGGCACTGATGGGCACTCATAGGCGGCACTGATGGGCACTCATAGGCGGCACTGATGGGCACTCATAGGCGGCACTGATGGGCACTCATAGGCGGCACTGATGGATACTTATGGGTGGCACTGATAGGTGGCACGGATGGGCACTGATAGGCGGGCACTTATGGGCACAGATGGGCACGGATGGGCACTGATAGGTGGCACTAATGGACACTGGTAGGTGGCACTGATGACTGGTGGCTGGCATTGCTGGGCATCATGCATTTTTTTTGTGCCATGATAATGCCAATCAGTGCCCATTTGTGGGCACTGATTGGCATATATTTTTGATCTCTTTGTGCATGTGGATGGCCATGGGGGACTTACCTGGCCATCCACATGCTTGGGGTTCCCTGGTGGTCCTGGGGGGCTTCCCTGGTGGTCCACTGTGGGTGTCCGAGGGGGGGCTGCACTGATAAACAAACAGCGCAAACCCCCCCTGTCAGGAGAGCCGTCGATCGGCTCTCCTCTACTCACGTCTGTCAGGCGCGAGTGAGGAAGAGCTGATCAAGGGCTCTTCCTGTTTACATTGTGATCAGCCGTGATTGGACACAGCTGATCACGTGGTAAAAAGCCTCCGCCGTAGGCTTTTTACCGAGATCAGTGTAGCGGTGGGTCAGACTGACCCACCGCTCCACCGATCGCCGTGATGCGCGCCCCCCCGGGCGTGCGGCAGCTGTTATCCCGCAGGACGTCATATGACGTCCAGTGTGGATAACACAACCACTTCCCGGACGTCAATCTGCTATTGACGGGGCGGGAAGTGGTTAAACTGTTCCTTCCATTTTTTTTTTTTTTATCATTTTTATTGTTATCTCAGTGAATGTAAATATCCCCTATGATAGCTCAAAAGGTAGTGACAGGTACTCTTTTTTGAAAAATTGGGGTCTATTAGACCCTAGATCTCTCCTCTGCCCTCAAAGCATCTGACCACACCAAGATCGGTGTGATAAAATGCTTTTCCAATTTCCCAATGGCGCTGTTTATATCCGGCGAAATCGAAGTCATGAAATGCTTGTAGCTTCCAGTTTCTTAGGCCATAGAGATGATTGGAGCCGTTCTGGTCTTTATCAGCTCTATCGTCAGCTGGCGGAACCACCGGCTGCATTCTCAGGTTCCCTGTCGGGACAGGAGAGCCAGAGAAAACCATGGAAGACGGTGGGAGGGGGGGGGCATTCCCTCCCACTGCTTGTAAAAGCAGTCTAGAGGCTAATTAGCTGCTAGGATTGCTTTTACATGAAAGTCGACTGCTGGCTGAAAAGAATGATACCAAGATGATACCTAAACCCACAGGTATCATTCTGGTATAACCACTCAAAGTCCAGCAACATACCAGTACGTTGCTGGTCCTTGTTGGACATATATTGTAATCTTTTTTTTTTCATACAGCCTGTTGGCTGAACGAAAAAAGAGATTGATCGCTGGGTATGCCCACCATTAGAATACCTCCCTTCATCCACCCACTTCTAATGATGGGCATACATGCACCATTTATATATGCCGAAGCATGGGGGCATCCTCCTGCAAAAGTTATGCCGCTTACACACAGTCAGACTTTTCCACGGGCAAGTCTCCGTCGGAATTTCGACCGTATGTACGCTGCATTAGGAGCAAATCACTCCTCCGCCCCTGCTGCCCCCATGCTTCGGCATATATGCTCTTTTTTTTAACTGTGGTGGTGAAATCACCTCCTACAGCGTTAGAGTCATGGCTTTATGTATCGTGGGAGCAAACGCTGTTGCTGTCAAGATAAATAAATCTGTGATGCAACTGAATGGCGTACCTGCTAAGAAAATGATGGTTAACATTAAAATAAAGTAACATTACAGTATAACAGTAAGACCTTACCATACCATACCTGCAAAGCAAATACAAAAACAAAACATAGTAAAAAATAAAACATTTTTTAATGCAACCTGTGCCTAAAATATATATATGGCGAAGAATGGGGGCATCCTCCCGCAAAAGTTATGCCGCGCACACACGGTCGGAATTTCGACCGGATGCTATGCCGCATTAGGAGCAAAACGCTCCTCCACCCATGCTGCCCCCATGCTTTGGCATATATGCTCTTTTTTTTAACTGTGGTGGTGAAATCACCTCCTACAGCGTTGGAGTCACGGCTTTATGTATCGTGGGAGCAAACGCTGTTGCTGTCAAGATAAATAAATCTGTGCTATAACTGAATGGCGTACCTGAAAACAAAAAAAATGGTTAACAATAAAACACAGTAAACAGTAAAGAATAAAAAAATTACATGCCTGAAAAGCAAAAATTATAAAACATAATAACAATAAAACATTGTAGAATAGAATACAGTAAAAAAAAAAAAAAAAAAAGCAGAACAATAGAAAGAGAATAGAGAAAGAGAACAATAAAACGACAACTATTTTTTTTTTTTATATATATATTTTTTTTCTTTTTTTTTTTTACGTTTTTTTTTTTACACTTTTTTTTGTAACTGTAACTGTAACTGTTTGGTTCCAGGTTTGGGTCTCTCAAAATGCTATGGCATCTTGGGAGACCCTGTGTAAGTGTGTCCTAGTCTGTGAAATGCTGTACCCTACGCTAAAACTGCACTAGTGTGTGGTAGCGTTCAAAACATTCACCAATGCAAAGGCCAGGATTGTCAGGACAGCGTGGACAATAATAACGGGTGTCACGCCTACATCCTCGCTTTCTACAGACACAATATTTTCTTTGAGGGGCTCGTTGGGTAGGGGTACTCTGGAGGACATGCGGAAAATGCCTCTCATGCAGCCGCCTTACTGCATTTGTTCGGGGGTGGTGAGGTGAAGCACCGTCTGGAAACAGAAGGGCTCTGACGATCTCTTCCTGGAATTGAAGGAAGGATCCAGTCCGTCCTGAAGCTCTGTATAGCACATGAGCGTTCAGCAAAGCCAATTGAAATAAGTATACAGACACTTTTTTTGTACCAGCGTCTGGCCTTACGGGCAACTACGTTCGGCGCCAACAACTGGTCGTTGAGGTCCACACCTCCCATATTTTGGTTATATTCGTGAACACAGAGGGGTTTCTCCACAACACCAGTCGCCGTACGAATTTGGACTGTCGTGTCTGCGTGAAGGGAGGAAAGAACGAAAACATTCTTATTATCCCTCCACTTCACAGCGAGCAAATTATTACACTTCAAGCCGGCTCTCTCCCCCAGACTAAGACGGGAATCTACAAGCCTCTGGGGTAAGCCCCGGCGATTAGGTCGCACGGTGCCACATGCCCCAATCTGATGATCAGACAAGTGACTTAAAAGTGGCACGCTCGTGTAATAATTGTCCACATACAAATGGTTCCCCATTTCCGAATAAGGGTGACACCAAGTTCCACACTATCTTGCCAACACTCCCTATGTAATCTGGGCAGTTCTCTGGCTCTACGTCACTGTCTTTTCCCTCGTAAACCATAAAACTACATGTATAGCCTGTGGCCCTGTCACAGAACTTATACAGCTTGACCCCATATCTGGCACGCTTGCTGGGAAGGAACTGTTTGAAAGACAAGCGGACAGAAAATGTAATCAGGGACTCATCAACGCAGACAACTTGATGGGGATTAAACAAGGCTGCAAAACACTCGTTGAAGTGGTTTACGAGGGGCCGAATTTTGTAGAGCCGATCGTATTCAATGTCTCCACGAGGAGGACAAAGTTCATTGTCGTTGAAGTGCATGAACCGCAAGATCTGCTCGTATTGTGCCATGGCCATGGAGGCAGAGAACACGGACAAATGGTAAATTGGGTGTATGGACCAATACGACCGCAACTTACTCAATTTATGTATGCCCATGAGGAGGGATAGGCCCAGAAAGGTCTTAAATTCGGAAACCATAATTGGTTTCCAATCTCTGGCAAGGGAGGACAACTGGGGATTAGCGGCGATGAATTGACCAACATACAAATTACTTTGGTCCACAATAGATCTATAGAGATCCTCCGTGAAAAACAGCGAATAAAAATCAAGTGACGTAAAATAAACTGTTTCAACCTGAATTCCGGGTTGGCCAGTGAATGGGGGAAGTACTGGTTCTGCAGAAGTGGTGGGCAGCCAATCAGGATTGGCAAATTCTGCAGGAAGGACACTATGGGCACAATGGGCCTGTCTTTGTCTTCTTGGTGGCAGCAGGACACTACTTGTGCTTGACACCTCGCCAGTTTGAACTGCACTTATGGGACTTGCCACGTCACCAAGTGTTACTGCAGTGCTGGATCTTTAACCAGGGTGTACTAGGCCGCTGGTGCTTGCCAGTTCATCAGAAGGATGAGCGGAACTAGTACTTCTCTGCTCCATATGAGAGCCCTGCGGTTCTTGCACCTCAACAACAGCAGAAGAATGGGGTCGGGTACGCCTGACCTTGGCAGGGACCTCACCTTCGTCGTCAGTGCTATCTGTCATGGAGCCGCTGTCATCTACAGGATCGTATTCTGAGCCTGAATCTGACAGATGAGTGACTCCCTCTTCACTATCTGTCATGCTCAGAAACGTGTAGGCCTCTTTACTAGTGTACCTTCGATTTGCCATTTTGGGCTCTAAATTTACTGGTACAATTAGTAAGATTCACAGGTAAAAAAGCACCTGACTTTCAGCAACTGTATAAAGTGCTACCAAAAAAACGGTTAGCGATTGCAGGGATCAGGCCTGACTCTGCGAACGCTGCAGTTATGTGTTTAGTGTTTTGTAAGTGACAGTGATCGATCGATAGTGCACTTGAGTGGGCTGGGCTGGGCGGAGGGGCAAAACGCAGGTGCTAGCAGGTATCTTGGCTGATCCTGCTAACACTGTGTTTTTGGGAACCCTAAACTGCTGGGGACGCTAGTATAGATCTAATCTGATCAGATATTGATCCGTTCAGATTCTATGCCACTAAGGTAGGTGTAGTGGGTGTTAGCGCTACTGGCACTAATCTGACGCTGCCTGGGGCGACGCAGACCCTATCGATCGAGCCCCCCACCCGCTGGGAAGCAGGGACGTAGAGGTACGCTCATATGCCTGCCCATGCCATTCTGTCGACGTAGATCGTCGTGCGGTGGTCCTTAAGTGGTTAAGGGAAAAATAGTAACTTAAAATTCCAGCAAAATTCCACCAATATGGCTACGAACACACAGATACTTCCGGTCCCGGTCACGACCGGAAGTGACGACATCTGGCTCCTCCCTGATTCTTTGCGTCACTGAACATGTGACTTCATCAAAGGTGATACCCGACACAAATGCGCTTCAAGATCCCCCCTCTCCAGCCTCTAGACAAGATCTCGACTTACAGAATCAGCAGAGAAAACCCTACACAAGACCGGACACAAATTCTACACCAAGGCAAACAAACCAGACATGTTTCTTGCCCTCAACCTCCATAAGGCAGACCATACCCACAAACCAGTACACCTAAAACTCTCACGCGATACTTACTCCAGCAACTAAAAATACTACGCAAATTCAGCCATAGGCTAACTGATTTATATACTGCTTCGGGGCCTTTCGACTAGACAAAAGCCGAGAATCTTTTCCCTCATATCAAACTTCCCTAACACAGAAAAGGGGGGAAACAGGTCTGATGTCACCACTCTGACACCTCCATCCTTATTTGTGAACCAAAAAAGAAAAGAATCGCCCTTGGGACTTTGAGTGAGGTGAAAAAGAGTGGGTACAAATTCACACAATGAAATGAATCAGTTTTTTGATTGACAACACAGTAGTATAACAAACGGAGACAGCAATGAATGTGCGTCGCCAGGCATAATAGCCAAAGTTAACAACACGAATGCAAAACAATTATTGATACATTTCAATTGCAATATAACCATAAAACAGCAATGATGATTGTAACGACACCCCAAATACGAAAGGGGTTAACGCCGTTTAAGATATCTTCCCTCTCCTGGGCACAAATTCACTGTCGATCCTCCACAGTCAGACGACCACTTCCCATAGGAATTAATCCTTCTGAAAGAACGAGACGCACTCTGTATCTTTCCAGGATAGACTCACTTTATTGAAAAAAGCATTGTAATTTTTATACACATCCAATACTGCATTAACCTGAATAAACAATGGTCCAGCTCCACCCACAACATAACATCTGTTAGGAGACAACAGGTTCTAATCCCCTTTCAGTTCAAAAGACTTTACACAATAGAAACATGACGACCTTCAATACACATCTCACAATGAAAGTATTTGTAGCCTGTCTGTCTGAGTACAATACACACAAGTATAGAGTTAATTATCCCTATTCACACTAAAAGGGTCTTCAGACGCCCTTCTAGATTCATTTACATCACAACTGGCAGGTAACACGTCTCTCAATTAACCTGTTGAGTTCAGAATAAAAACAACCAGTACATATTGTGGACTGATATTACTATTTCAATTTCAAGCAATCCAAGCCATATTCTTAATGTCCATGGTTTCCTGGCTCACCCTGTGTCCAAAGTGACCCCCCTGTCACACATCTCCCCTTTCGGCAGGAGACTAACACAGGAGGTGACCCCAGACGGGTTGACTCCGAAGTTAGTCCATAGGTCCATTCTTCTAATGCCGGTATCCACACAGTACCCCAAATAAATTGCTCCAAACAGAGCATTACTTACCCAGCCAACCTCTGTCTCTCTCAGAGAACATACCCGCCGCTGGGGAGAAGAAAGGGTGACTGGGCTCAGTCCGTCATGCTGTTGGGGATCTGGGCCGACTGCCCAGCATCCCTGGGGTATACAAGTGGAGACTGAAGTCCCATCCACTTGTGGTAGGTGAAAATCCCCCAGTGCTTGCAAAGCAAGGCTGACATCCTCCTGTCTCAGTGTCACACCATTTTCTGGGGTTGGGTCAGTGAAGACCGAAGTCCCATCCAGTACCACAGGAACTCCCTCTTCTGTTAGTTGAGAGCAGAGGCCCGTGGCACTCTGCTCTGTTGCCAGCTCTTCTGCTGGGTTGCTGTGAGTGGAGACCACAGTCCCATCCACCGATATCAGCTCAAGTTGCCGTTGTGTGCAGACGCCAGTAGCATTCTGCCCTGCTGCCAGTGATTCAGCTGGGGGTAAAAGCTTTACCACCTCAGCTTGTTGCTGGAGAGAGGGGCCAACTGCCCCGGCTCCCTGAAACTCCACAGTTGTTTCCGGTGCTGGGCAGAGGTTGCTATCACTCTGCCCTGTTGCCAGCACTTCTGCTGGGGACTCCACACCATCTTCTCTGGCTAACTGTTGGGGAGGGAAAAGGGCTGCTTCTCCTCCCTGCATCTCTGAAATCCCCTGGGAAAGAGGAGCCATCACCTTCTCACCTCGGGCCTCCAAAACTGCCACGGGTGTAGAGCAGGGGTCTGCAGTACTTTGTCCTGCTGCCAGTACTTGAGCAGGCGATGCATAATCCATAATATCCTCTGAACAGTCCCTTAAGTCCATATCTTCTGTAATCTGTGGCTGTGGAGATGAGCCAACTGCCCTAGCTCCCTGGAACTCCATATAATCCACTTAGGCTTTAGGGATGGCAATCTTCAGATTTTCCACTGCCGATTCTTCAGCCAGGCTAGCTCCCTGGAACTCCATATCATCCACTTTGGCTTTAGGGATGGCAATCTTCAGATTTTCCACTGCCGATTCTTCAGCCAGGCTTGCTCCCTGGAACTCCATATCATCCACTTCGGCTTTAGGGATGGCAATCTTTAGATTTTCCACTGCCGATTCTTCAGCCAGGATTTCATAGTTGTCAACTGGTATTTCCTGATAGTCCCAGGCAAAGGTAGCCCCACCCTGCTGCTGAGCAGATTCTAGCAGCTGTCTGTAGGCGATCTCCGATTGCCATATCTCCGCCGTTCTCCGCTCATGTTGCTGCTCTAGTTCTCTCTCTTGTCGCTCTAGTTCTTTCTCTTGTCACTCTCGTTCTCTCTCTTGACGCTCTCGTTCTCTCTTTTGTCGCGCTAGTTCTCTCTCTTGTCGCTCTCGTTCTCTCTCTTGTCGCTCTCATTCTCTCTTTTGTTGCGCATCCTGCAGCTGGATGCCTCTAATGGCTTCCTGTATGGCGGCCTCTGATGGGTTAGCACCATATAATGACAAGCGCTGTCGAACTCGTTGCTGAAACAAGTCTTCAACTGACCGGGGTCCTGCATCACCAACCCTCTGGTCCATCTCGGCTAGCTCCCTGATCAAGGTGGCCTTGTTCTTTGTCCCACTGGTCCCTTCACGGCTCTCAAGTAGGTCTTTCAGCGTGGCTTTCCTGCAGGCTGCATAGCTGGTCATTCACTGTGGTGGTTTGGAGTGTCCCAGGAACTGGAGGGAAAATCCCACTGCTGCCAACCAATGTAACGACACCCCAAATACGAAATGGGTTAACGCCGTTTAAGATATCTTCCCTCTCCTGGACACAAATTCACTGTCGATCCTCCACAGTCAGACGACCACTTCCCATAGGAATTAATCCTTCTGAAAGAACGAGACGCACTCTGTATCTTTCCAGGATAGACTCACTTTATTGAAAAAAGCATTGTAACTTTTATACACATCCAATACTGCATTAACCTGAATGAACAATGGTCCAGCTCCACCCACAACATAACAAGACCCAATACACATTATTTTGACATCTGTTAGGAGACAACAGGTTCTAATCCCCTTTCAGTTCAAAAGACTTAACACAATAGAAACATGACGACCTTCAATACACATCTCACAATGAAAGGATTTGTAGCCTGTCTGTCTGAGTACAATACACATAAGTATAGAGTTAATTATCCCTATTCACACTAAAAGGGTCTTCAGACGCCCTTCTAGATTCATTTACATCACAACTGGCAGGTAACACATCTCTCAATTAACCTGTTGAGTGCAGAATAAAAACAACCAGTACATATTGTGGACTAATATTACTATTTCAATTTCAAGCAATCCAAGCCATATTCTTAATGTCCATGGTTTCCTGGCTCACCCTGTGTCCAAAGTGACCCCCTGTCACAATGATAGTAGTAGAATAAAACAGGGCAGTCCGTGAATGCATAAAAAAGCTCATAAAATGTTGTATTGACACCATGAGTCAGTGTCCAACACAGTAGACACTCAAACTGCCATACATACAAAGCATCGTTGTGGCCCTACGCGTTTTGCGAGCTCCGCTCGCTTCCTCAGGGACCGATGCATATTCATTGTATCTATAGTGGGGTGAAAAAATTATAATAAGTAACACTATTACATAATGACATAGGGGATGGTGAAGTGGGTCAAAACCAAAAAGGGAGAGACCTCAAACTCACCATTGCTGCGGGCTAAGGATCAAACACTGCAAACCATGGTGGCGGCAATACATATATCCGGCTTGGGAGCTGAGGGGGCAGGGCACGCGGACAAACCCACGAGCAAAGGTTCCGGATGAGCAGCAAGGTCTGCTAGGGAATGTCTGGCCAGTGGTGACGGAGCCCAAAAGAATTGGTTTATCTAAAATATATATATATATATATATATATATATAATGACAGTGCATGGATCTAATAAGGCATAGTAGGTGGTAAAATATGCTTCCTTTTTTTCCACTTAGCCATGGTTTTTGGTATCCCATTTCTTAAATGTATATTTCCAATGTTGTCTTAATATTTTTTTATAGCAGTGTATACTGAGAGCTATAATCATGGCACATCAAGTATACTTAATGTTCTTATGGGTTCTACTGTATATCTAAGCCCTGCTCTTTTCTTTTCTTTTTTATTTGTAATCCTTTATGATGAAAATATTATTAAAAATAGATTGTACCGATGCATATCTTTTATTGTATTATGGAGTGGTTTTAAATAAACATATATAGTACACTATGATGGAAATTGTGGTTCCTCCTCTCTTCACTAATCATTTGGACATGGAGTATATAGAATATTGACCATTGGCCATCAGTAGTTACAGTGCAGTGACACCTTCCTAAGTATAAGCTTAGGTGATCAACATCATCCTGGGAGTGCATACCCAGGATGAGGCACCAGTAGTGTAGAGGATTTGGTGTAATATTGGAGTGGATCGAATTTGCACAAGCATAGTGACTTTGTTGCAGAAAACAAATTGCAAGAGTTTTTGAAGCACTTTGTTTGAACTTTCACTTTTATGATGCACTTTGTAATGGTTCAATATTGCACTTTATGATGTTTTGGCACATTCATAAGCACAAGGCACTTTATTTGGTTATACTGTATGTACTGCATTTTTGGCACACTATTTGTATTTTATGAAATTAATGTACACAGCAATAACTGTATATGGTTTATAATTGGTTTGCAACATCACATGTATACAGGTGAACAATAGAGGGTAGCGCAGCCTGTTTTTTTATTTTATTTTATAGGATAAGGTCAACCTAATTGTTTTACCCAGATGCATATTTATTGCAGTCCATGGGTGGTCAACCCTATCACCTCTTTTGATTTACACCCCCTTTCTTGATTGCTAAAACATGTTGTGCCTAGCCATAGGCATGAGCCATTTGCTAGCAAATATTCAGCAGTGTGGTGAAGTCTTGCTAAAGATCCACAGTTGATATCAACCAGCACAAAACTAACCACTTGCCACCCGCCCACAGTACATTTACTGTGGGCTGGTGGCAGCTCCAGGCTAAGCAATGTACTATATGGTGTACGTCGAGGCTTACTCCCTGGTTCTTGGGCACACTGTGCATGCCTGCTGATCTGTGCAGTGAATGAACACAGTACGAGTCTGTCAGCAGTTTACAATCAATAATTTTGCCTGTTTACCTGTGTAGCGGGTATTTACTTTCCCGGGAAAACTTTTGAATTTCTACGGTGACACCAGTGGTGTATCTCCTGCGGTCCACCGGGTGGCGCTGTCACTTTGGGCCGACGGACGAGTCATTGCTGTGTCGAATCCTTTTTTGTCTTTCTTCGGCAGCCGTGTGGTGGGGCGGGGAACCCGCTACGCATGCCGGGGGAAGGTATAAAGGGGGCCGGCCATTTTGTCATGGGGTTCGTTGTCCCAGGCACCTTCAGCCTGCGGACGGAGTTCGTGTTTGTCCTCCGGGCGGACTAGGCCTAGAGGACCACCGGAGGTCGTGTTCCACCTCAGGCACCTTTAGCCTGAGGTGAGGTACTCAGTTGGCGGTCCGGAGCTCAGTGCCCAACACTGAGTTCCGCGAGGGAAGGATCCTAGGGTGCTCCGGAGATGGACGCCTGAATCCGAGGTGGACGTAATGGACCGGGAAGAGCTCCTCATCTGAAGACCCGGTGCAGCATACTGCCGGTGACGGGTGAGCCTCTTGTCGGAGAGTGGAGGAAAAGAACTTGTGTCTGGGCCTATATACACATTCACACCTCTTGTTCTGGTTTTGTAAAGCAAGTAAGTCCATGTTATGTTCAAATAAAGGAGTGTTGGACTTGCAACGGTGTGAGACTCGTTTCCTGGCAGATGACTCCTGGAGGGAGGATCGATACACAATACAGGCCCGAAGGTAAAGAACTTTTGCTAACACCACTTATACACCTGTGGTGGAGATCTGGCGTAGCGGACGCACTCCCTTTCCTATCATACCCCTAGACCAGAGACATTTTGAGCGAGAACTTTAATAAGAGGAGATTGGGAGTGTGGGAGCCGACCGATTGAGTGCCCGCTACACGTGGGGGCTCGGGTCCGGGATATGTATTGTGTATCACTTGGAAGAACGTATCTGCCGGAAACAGTCAAGTGTATAGGCCAAAGTGCAGCCCTACTCGAAAGTCGTGGACATGACCTCAGAAGAGGAAAGGCCCGCGCAGGCAGAGTGGTGAAAGGGGGAAAACCCAGCCGTGTGACGGACTGCACGTGGGGGTTTTTAATTGCACTGCGCCATCAGACACAACCCCCACCGCTTAGTTCGTGGGCGTGTCTCAACTGAAAAAAAAAGCCCGCAAACTGGAGCAAAAGGGGAGGAGTCCAATACGTGTGACGGACTACACGTGGGACGTTGGCGCGAAGACTCTGCAGTTTACGATGGAACAGCAACAGGTCGCCATGTTTGGACCCGCCTCGTGGATCCCGGTTCACCCGGCAACTACAACATTGACTGCTGCTGCTCCCATAACGGACACAGGAATCAGACTAAAGCCAAGGGGTCGATTCGCCCTATATTCCTGCATGGATGTGGAGGCCTTGGGCATGATTTGTCCCGGATGCTTGGGACTGGTATGTCTATTAAAGCCCTTCGGACGATGTGACACCTGTGGGGAATTTATGTTTGAGGTGGATCCGGCGGTGGAGAGGCCGAAAACCATCTACCCAGGCCGGGCTCCAGGCATTGCCCCACAGAAGGCAGGAATCACGGCAGTAAGAGTCGCCCCTGCGTACACTGCAACGACCGCGGAGGAGGTCGTGAAACACCAACGGGAGAAATCCGAGGATGCTGACTCGGTCACCACTGTCTCACAGCGTCCGCCACCGAGGAAGAGAAACAGCGTGGTAGCCCCGACCAGCGGTGGTGGTGGACCGTCTCGCATGCCCACGCCAGGCCCGGATGGATCCGTAGACGAGAGTTCCGGACATCCCAAGAAAGGCCAAGGTAAGCCGGCTGAGAAGACTTGGTGTGAGGGAGGATGTGTCAGGAAGGCATGGCCTAGCAAGTCTCTGGAGTGTGGATGTTCTGTTTCCACACAGGGCTACATACCCGCGGAGGAGTGTGACACTTCTGACCTAGAATCTCTCTCTGATACGGGAGATGATGCCCAAATTGACGATCTGTTTGCCGTGAAGGGCTGGGACAAGGCGCCGCTTGCTGCATCCCGTGGGTTTCGGAATTCGCCTATGTCCGTGGGGGAGAGCACACCAAGGGTGGAGGCATCAGCGCCTGAAGGAGAATCTCTCCCTCAACTTGTTTCCGTATCCCCTGCACCATCTGCACCTGATGCTGGGGTAAAAAGATTGTTGTTGAGGCCTCCAATGCCCAGATCAGAGGTGACCAAGGCACCTCGCCATCCAGATGCGGTCGTTCTGCCTGGTGAAGGGGACAGATCAACCATGCCTCCTTTGGCGAGACTACAGCGACTGTTTGGTCAAAAAGTTGCAGCGGAATATGGATGGGAGTATCCTTACTTGCCGAAGGACCTGCTGTATGAGGTGGAGGTGTGCAGGGAGCGTTGGTACAATGATTTTGTTTGGACCCATCTCCAAGTCCCGCACGCTCGCAGATACCTAGCGTGTTCTCCAAAGGCTTCACAGTGTTTCAAAGACTGCAAGGCAGAATGGATGGTGGGAAGACACATCCACGCAGATAAGGTGGTGATCAAACGCAAAGAAGGCGAAGATGTGAAATACCATCTAGAGACTATGGATCAGCACCTAAAGCCACTAATTCTGCCGCACCCCCGTTTTTACTTGTAGGAGAAAAGAAACTCCGTTAGTATCATGCTGCTGAACTTTCTGGGGCAATTGTATTTTAGTGTGCCCAGAAAAGAGAAAAGAACTGTTCCTGTCTGTTTCTTCCCGCAAAGAGATCACAGACTCTGGGGTAGATAGTGTTAGGGAAAAAAAAGAGAAGATGTTCAACGGTGCAGTTACCGTGATGCTGTCGCCAGGTGGCAGTGTTGCGCAACGTTACAAACACTTTTCACGCACCCACTCTTTGGAGGAAGAGGGATTTCTTTTAGGAGAAATTTCTTTTACTCTCACACACGAATACATGTGTCAGGATTTTATATGTTGGTTTTTGTTTTTTTTCCCTCTACAGGAGAACATCCCAGAAAGATTTTAGACTCTGGGGAGGTCTTTAGTCAGGATGGGGAGGGAAGAAAGGTAAATGTTAATATGCAACCTTAAAATGTTTGATGTTGTCTTTTACTCCTCTTTTTGTTGCAGGGGCTCAGACACAACTTCACAGTAGAATAGTGTTTCCAAAAGTTTGGGTTTATTTTTCAATTTGTTAACGGTATCTGGACTGAATCATGTCAGCCGTTGAGGATGTGGTTTATTCCAGACACTGGGGACCAGTGTCAAAAGACAGGGGGGAGTATGTAGCGGGTATTTACTTTCCCGGGAAAACTTTTGAATTTCTACGGTGACACCGGTGGTGTATCTCCGGCAGTCCACCGGGTGGCGCTGTCACTTTGGGCCGACGGACGAGTCATTGCTGTGTCGAATCCTTTTTTGTCTTTCTTCGGCAGCCGTGTGGTGGGGCGGGGAACCCGCTACGCATGCCGGGGGAAGGTATAAAGGGGGCCGGCCATTTTGTCATGGGGTTCGTTGTCCCAGGCACCTTCAGCCTGCAGACAGAGTTCGTGTTTGTCCTCCGGGCGGACTAGGCCTAGAGGACCACCGGAGGTCGTGTTCCACCTCAGGCACCTTTAGCCTGAGGTGAGGTACTCAGTTGGCGGTCCGGAGCTCAGTGCCCAACACTGAGTTCCGCGAGGGAAGGATCCTAGGGTGCTCCGGAGATGGACGCCTGAATCCGAGGTGGACGTAATGGACCGGGAAGAGCTCCTCATCTGAAGACCCGGTGCAGCATACTGCCGGTGATGGGTGAGCCTCTTGTCGGAGACCGTCCGGAAGGTGAATTTCCCTCGTGCGGAGACCATTGCTCACTCTTTGGAGGAGAGTGGAGGAAAAGAACTTGTGTCTGTGCCTATATACACATTCACACCTCTTGTTCTGGTTTTGTAAAGCAAGTAAGTCCATGTTATGTTCAAATAAAGGAGTGTTGGACTTGCAACGGTGTGAGACTCGTTTCCTGGCAGATGACTCCTGGAGGGAGGATTCGATACACAATACAGGCCCGAAGGTAAAGAACTTTTGCTAACACCACTTATACACCTGTGGTGGAGGTCTGGCGTAGCGGACGCACTCCCTTTCCTATCATACCCCTAGACCAGAGACATTTTGAGCGAGAACTTTAATAAGAGGGGATTGGGAGTGTGGGAGCCGACCGATTGAGCGCTCGCTACACCTGCTTATCGGTTGTGGTCAATCATAGCACAAACCTATGTGTGTTTTTCAACAGAACACACAGGATTTGGCCAGTTTTCTCCTCCCTGGGCTCTTTTCGTTCAGGGAGAGAAGCCAGATAGATTCTGTGTGAGAACAAGAAGCACATATACACTTGCATACACTTGTTAGGTACATGTTAACCCCTTTATAGTTATCCACAGATAACCCATTGATTGCCCTGTCACCTAGCGAGTATCATTAGTACAATAACAGTGTACATTATTATCACTCATCACTGTATTAGTGTCTCTAGCTCCGTCAGTGTCAGTTAGTTAGCATCCCTCCCAGCCAGTGTCAGTTAGTGCCATATTTCCTGCCACACTATCACAGTCACACTATAATTCCCTGATCTCCGTCAGTACTAGTACATTGTCTGTACGGATAAGTATCTTGATCACGATCAGAACCAGTGCTCAACATTTTTTGGGAGGGGGCAGCACAAACTAACATCCCCCACCCAAACAACTTCCCCCCCCCCCGGAGACGGACAACGGCGATCAGTCCTAAGACTCATTGTCATTAGGGGCTTCCTGATTGGCCCACAGGAGAATGAGGAAGACAATAGTGAATAATCAATTTCTATTGTCACACAAGTGGGTGTGCTCACCCTTTTTTAATTCTATTAAAGCCTCAAGCTCTAATCATGTGCTTAAAAAAACAAAAAAATTGGAATCCATGCATCCCCGCATGTAGATTAGGGGGCCGGACGCATGGTTGGGGGGTTGGCACCCCTAATGGACATGCCACCACTAATCAGAACCCCAAAAACTATCAGTGTCCCCAAAAACGCAGTATGGTGTTTACCAAACACATGTGGCAGAATACATTTTGTGTGTAAAAATGAATCTGCGCAAGAATATTTAGAAACCCTGATGCCAGCAGAGGTATAAACTATTTTTGATTGTGTGTGTTCCAAGGGAATCAATAGACAGCTGCCTCTACTGATTGCATCCACCTGAGTGGAGCAAATGATTGGAAGGAAAGAAAAAAGCAGATTTGGCGCTGGTCTATTGGAGCCCTGTGAGGCCTGATGCTGCACTTCAAATCCTATTATATAAAGTGCGTTGTGTAAATTAAAATGAATTGCTCAAAGTCCTACAGAATTACTAAGTGCTGAAGTGCCTGTGCAAACTACTGCTTACAAAGAAAAAAATATATAATAATAATGATAAAAAATAAATAATATATATATATATATATATATATATATATATATATATATATATATATATATATATAAAAATATTGATACATTGAGGTGTCCATAATCAAATATATTAGTACATTTGGATATCCGTACCCCTACTTGGTGGAAAATTATACAGGTGAACAGACTTGCGAATTAAATATATGTGCAAATGTCCAATAAATAAAATGTAGTACACTTCAATTAGTGCTACAAACAGATCCTTATAAAAAAAAGTCCTTATAAAAAAGTCCTTATGGAAACCATAATAAAGTATATCCAATCAGATTGTTTCAAGTGCTGAAAGAAGTGCTTGGTGCCTAGTGTAAGGGAGCTGTGATCACTGCAAACTGTGCTCTTACAAAGACCGCACTCACCAGCTTGTACCCCCCTCTTGGGGTATGATGCCTTCACAGTGTGGGCCACTGTGTAGCCCTCTGGCAGTTTCTCGTCCCTCTGCTCTTGATGATGATAGTGCTCAAACAATGGCCCATGTATAAGAGAAAGGAAGGGAGCCCCAGATAGTGTGACTCCGTTTTATGACCTTATTTATTAATAAAACACAACTTGGGTACTCACATTTAGACAAATAAAAACATGCAAACGATGCTGACACTCTGGTCAAGCAGGCAGCGATGGCCTAAATTTATGAAGAAATTTGATTTTACTGGATATGTTTTATAACAGAAAGTAGAAAATATATATTTTTTTTTTTTCAAAAGTTTTTTTTTATCATTAATATAGTAAAAAAATTAAAACTATGGTGATCAAATACCACCAAAAGAAAGCTCTATTTGTGTGAAAAAAAAAAAGGATATAAATTTCATTTGGGTACAGCGTTGCACGACCGAGCAATTGCCAGTTAAACTAGCACAGTGCTGAATAGCAAAACATGCCCTGGTCATGAAGGGGGTAAAACCTTCCGGAGGTCAAGTGGTTAAACCTATTCAGTGCATGGATCCAGTGTCTGAACAACAATTGTCTCATTAATCTGAATCTGTTAAGGCTGCATCTTTGTATCTGGGATTGGTTTCACATGTAACAGTTCTGAGTTTTACATGCTAATTTACCAGGGATTGCACCATTTACCTTGCTGTTGCTGAGTTTTATATCTGATTCCCCTGCTGCCTACCTTTACTCTTGGTCTTGAATGGATTCCATATTTCTGCTGACAACCACCAGCCCTGACCACCTGATTGATCCTCATCCACATTTGTCTACAGCCTGCCTTGACCTCCATTTAATGATGACCATGATTCTACCTAAAAATGTGGTACTTTGCTTCAATTCTGCTTGTTCTCTTAGCTGTCAACATCTAGACACTTCTAAAACGCGATGCTCTAGTTGTCCCTCTGCAGCCAAAATAAGCTCAGGCAAAGAGAGGGCACTTCTAGAGCCTGAACCTCTGTGAGAGCTAGGGTTGCCACCTGTCCGGGATTCACCCGGACAGTCCGGGTTCGGAATTGTGTGTCCGGGTTTCAGACCTCCTGAAACCCGGACACATTATTGAGAATGGACTGCGTTTTCCCAAGTAACTGAGTACCACAACTGCCAAGTACATTGGTGTGCGCACAGGCCCCACCCCCAAACATGGACAGGAGAGGAAAGAGGGCATGATCTCCTTCTGCTCCTACTGCCCTTACCCCCTCTGTCTGCCCACTCACACCCCAATCACGGTATTCTGTGCTCAGGAAAGGGATGCGTGGGCTGGAAATTTGAAGCTCAGCAGCCGGCAGATACATCTTGGATGAAAGGTGTCAGTGCTCGAGCTTCCATCCTCGGGTAAGTGAGCGTACCATCCAATATCTGATTCCCCTTCCTCCCTTCCAATGTCTGATCCCCCTTCCTCTCTTCTCTCTCTTGCTTCAGAGAGTGTGTACATTAAGGGGGACTCTGGTGTAAGAGGGGCTTTAGGAACCCTGATTTAAGGGGAAATGCTGGGAACTCTGAAGTAAGTGGGAGCTTTGGTTAGCAGAAACCCCCTTACATCAGAGTTCTTCTTTACACCAGAGTCCACAGCGTTCCCCCTTAAAATAAATTGGCGTACGGGGATAAAGTTTTCGTGTTTGGCTTGAAGAAAAGGTGGCAACCCTAGTGAGAGCCCTTCCACTTACTGGTGACACAGAGGATGTACCTCAATCAGTGACAAAAAAAAAGAAGGTAGGAATGAAGAAGAAAAACATTTTTACAATAGGCAAAGGAAAAAACATTTAGGGAGAATTTCAACAAAATAATATGTAGCGCCCGTTTACTTTACAGGGGTGCTATGTACTTAAATTTAGGGGTTGCTCTGAGCTAGTAGCCAGACCACTTTGATTTGTAAGTACTCGCTTCTCCCTATATGATGTAGCCTGATGTGCAGTTCCCTGTGGCCTGTAGGTGGCACTGCCATATCAGGTCAGGGTTGAACCGTGGGTGACATTGCTATGCCTTAGGGTGTCCTCTCTCGGCAGCGGTATGGTGGGTGTGGTTGGCCTGCTGTGAATGCTGGGGGAGGATACATAAGGGGCAGACGCCATTCTTTTGGGGTGGAAGTCAGGAGTCTGGAGTGTGAGCGGTTCGCGCCACCCGGCACTCCAGGCCAGGGGTGCGCACGTGCATCAGTCTCAGGCACCTTTAGCCTGGGGCTGCAACTCCACTAGTAGGCCCAGCACTTTTATCTGGGGCCTATCTCCAAAAGAAGAATCCCAGGGTGCCCGGGAAAGGGTGGACCCGCTCTAAGAAGAGGAGACCGGGGGAGGACCTTTCTGATGGACCGGTGAGAGTTCACGGTGAAAGAGAGGCCTGGTTACCTTCTGGAGGGATTCAAAGATCCATCACAGGTCTTGCAATGTGCTGTCACTGGCACCTGTCCTTGTGTTGCAATAGCTGAGGAGTTTGGGACTTAAAGATTCTATGGCAGAGGATCTCCAGATCGTACCTCTAGGAAACCTAAAGTGAACGTTCGAGCATCACTCCGGCTGCTAGGATCCGCTCTTACAGGGGACTATCTGGGTGAGCTAAACCTACTCTGGATCGAGTGGTGACTATTGTACCAGTTTGTGCCTGGACCTATCTCCCAAACCTTACTGTCCTTTTTTTCTCATTCACCTTTCCTGTCTGCTGAACTTGAACTTGCTTAAAAAATAAACTCAGCGTTGGAGTTAAAGTGGTGTGGACATTGGCCTTCCTGAGGAAAAATAGAGACTTGTCCCTATACTCTAGGACAGTGTTTCTCAACTCCAGTCATCAAGGCGCCCCAACAGGTCATGTTTTCAGGCTCTCCATTGTTTTGTACAGGTTATTTGATCAGTTTAACTGCTTTAGTAATTCCCACAGCTGTTTCATCTGAGGGAAATCCTGAAAACATGACCTGTTGGGGCGCCTTGAGGACTGGAGTTGAGAAACACTGCTCTAGGACAGTGATGGCGAACCTTGGCACCCCAGATGTTTTGGAAATACATTTCCCATGATGCTCATGCACTCTGCAGTGGAGTTGAGCATCATGGGAAATGTAGTTCCAAAACATCTGGGGTGCCAAGGTTCGCCATCACTGCTCTAGGATATGAGAACCAGTCTGCTGGGACACCTTGCTGCAGGAGCCAAAATTGTTAACACCGCTCAACCTCCTCAAACCGGAGGGTACGGGCATATAGTGCGGTGTGCCTTGACCTGCAAGTGAGCCGAAGGCAGGAAAAGGTCCGTGTGCTACAATAATAAGGAAAAAAAAGAAAAAAAAATATTATAAATAAACGATTCATGAAAAGTAAACATTGTGAAAAAATATACTGATAATGATAGCTATTAGACTATCAAATAAAAAACTAGTGATTATAATAACCTAGAATACCATAACAGATAAGTGTAAATAATGATATAGTGCCATGTCATGACATCATAGTGCTAAATAACATTTGCGCAAATTCTAAAATATCCATTATAGGCAGCTATATATCCAAACAAACATCAAAAAGTATAATGACATACTATATATATCATTCTCAAGGATCTAATAAGGAGTAGTGTTATTCTTTGCCTTCATTCTTCATTCCCTGAGTTGTTTGTACCTTCCATTTCCATCCAAGAGATCAAGCAGAAGTCTCATTTCACTCTTTGTGGTTTACTGATGGCTAAAAGCTAATTTCACTAAAATGCTAGTGCTATTTGCCATAAGGACTGTTATTTTTTTAAGTCGTGTCACTGTTATTTTCAGCTTTTATTGAGTCTCACTGCCAAAAAAAGGTTTCTCTGGCAGATAATGATCATTATATTTTTGAGCCCTAGATCTGCCAACTGGGGAGACCATAGAAGGCAAGTGACTTCATCCTAGCTAAAGCTATTCTCAATTAGTTTTTATTTGTTTTTTGCAACAAGTATTTGGGGCAATATGTTTCTTAAATCTTGGGACTATTATGGGAGAACAATGTTTATCACCAAATTGTGTGCCATCCTTGACCATTCAATGAGAATGCAAAATGAAACCCAATGAATCCCCGCAAGTTGGCTACTCATACCCTTTGCGACTTTGCGACTTTCACAAACATTTACTGGTGGAGAATCAATGACTAAAACAAATGCTCCTGTATGGTTCTCCATCAGAGAATTAACCCCCCCCCCCAAAAAAAAAAGATGTCCCCTAAACTTCCACTTTTGAACCCTGTGAATGTTTGCTTCTACAGTATATAACATAAAACTGATCTTTTTGACACATTAAACCATTTTACTATTTATTTTTTTTGTTCACATAAGGGCACATAATCTTTGAATCTCTCTCTCTCTCTCTTTCTCTACTTCGCTTTCTCTTATCTCTTTATCTTTATGTATATTTTATTCAGCTTAAGATTAATACATTTTAAATATGCATGTGCTAACACCTAAAATACTTAAAAGCTTTGTCGACTTAAATAATTGAGCACATAACAGATACAAATGCACTTTGCTAATTCAACCTCAAGATGTCAGTATAACATTACAAAATAACTTTACAACCACCCATGTTATGGTGTCTGAGAATTGTCACTAATGATTCCCAAGAACTTTAAAAGTTTTTATTTAAAGGTCAAATAATTGTACTGTAAAAATCAAGTCTGTCACACAGGATGGTGCGCATGAAACAGCTGTGCATAAACATATGTTTAAGAATAAATGGTGTTTACATTACACATTTAGCTGTTAAATTGGGGGCTTTTTTGGCTACCTTTCAGAAAATGTGAATAAATTGAGGAAAAAAATGACGAAATGTTGTTTTATTGCATAGTTTGATAATAAAAATGTATAAAAGTTTTTTGGGGAATATTTAAACCAGTTCTAGTATACATTTATCATTGGCAAGGAATACCAATATTTCAGCTTGATTATATATGGCTCTCTGATTTCTATTGTATTAAATTGTATTGTAATTGTACTGTCTGCCCTTATATTGTAAAGTGCTGTGTAAACTGTTAGCGCTATATAAACGCTATATAATAATGTTAATAATAATAATAATAATAATGCATTGGCCATGGTAATATCATACAAACTAAAAAAAGTACTTTTTCAAAATGTGTAATTCCAGTAATGCCCTGTATACACGATCGGTTTTTCCGATAAAAAAAAGTCAGATGTATTTTTTTCATCGGAAAAACTGATCTTGTGTGGGCCCCATCTGACTTTTTCCCGTCGGTGTTAAAAAATAGAACATGTTTTAAATTTTTCCGATGGAAAAAAAAACGATAGGAAATTCCGATCGTCTGTGTGGAGCTCCATCGGAGAAAAATCCACGCATGCTCAGACTAAATTGCAAGACGGGAGCGCTCGTTCTGGTAAAACAAGCGTTCGTAATGGAGATAGCACATTCGTCATGCTGCAAATTTTTGCATCTTTAAATGTAGCGCATTCTTTTCTTCTTTCTAATGGTCGCATAAAAATGATTTTTCGTTGCGGATATTTACACAGAGTTCTGACAAACTTATTTCTTTGTGATCTCATGAATCTTCGTATTTTATTTTAAAGGCAGGTCTCCAACATTTTTTTTAATTATTTTTTTTTAGTTGGTGATTTGAATCAAGATCTTATTTTTTTCTGGCCTTTTATTATTTTATTGTGATCTCCATTTTTTAGTTATCACAACAACATTTTTTTATTATTTTTTCCCTCAAGGAGGTTGGTGTTGGTGTCCCTTGTTAATTACACATTGTATTTATGAAATGTACCTTCCTACTCACAAGAAAAACACATAGGCAACTATTTAACCACTTAAGCCCCGGACCATTTAGTAGCTAAAGGACCAGAGCTGTTTTCAGAATTTTGCACTGCGCTGATTTAACTGTAAATTGTGCGGACATGCAATGTTGTACCCAAACGAAATTTGCGTCCTTTTCTTCCCACAAATAGAGCTTTCTTTTAATGGTATTTGATTGCCTCTGCGATTTTTATTTTTTGCGATATAAAAACCTGAAAGGACCGAAAATTTTGAAAAAAAATGATATTTTCTACTTTTTGTTATAAGAAAAATCGAATAAACTCAATTTTAGTCATACATTTAGGCCAAAATGTATTCAGCCACATGTCTTTAGTAAAAAAAAAATGTCGATAAGCGTATATTTATTGGTTTGCGCAAAAGTTATAGCGTCTACAAACTAGGGTACATTTTCTGGAATTTACACAGCTTTTAATTTATGACTGCCTATCTCATTTCTTGAGGTGCTAAAATGGCAGGGCAGTACAAACCCCCCCCCCCCCCCAAATGACCCTATTTTGGAAAGTAGACATCTCAAGGAAATTGCTGAGAGGCATGTTGAGCCCATTGAATTTTTTTTTTTTTTTTGTCTCAAGTGATTGAATAATGACAAACAAACAAAACAAAAATTACAAAAAGTTGTCACTAAATGATATATTGCTTACACATGCCATGGTTATATGTGGAATTGCACCCCAAAATACATTTTGCTGCTTCTCCTGAGTACGGGGATACCACATGTGTGGGACTTTTTGGGAGCCTGGCCGCGTACGGGCCCCCGAAAACCAAGCATCGCCTTCAGGATTTCTAAGGGCGCAAATTTTTGATTTCACTCCTCACTACCTATCACAGTTTCGAAGGCCATAAAATGCCAAAATAGCACAACCCCCCCCCCCCAAATGACCCCATTTTAGAAAGTAGACACCCCAAGGAAATTGCTGAGAGGCCTGTTGAGCCCATTGAATATTTTTTTTTTGTCCCAAGTGATTGAATAATGACAAAAAAAATAAAAATAAAAAAATTACAAAAAGTTGTCACTAAATGATATATTGCTCACACATGCCATGGTTATATGTGGAATTACACCCCAAAATACATTTTGCTACTTCTCCTAAATACGGGGATACCACATGTGTGGGACTTTTTAGGAGCCTAGCCGCGTACGGGACCCCGAAAACCAAGCACCGCCTTCAGGATTTCTAGGCACAAATTTTTGATTTCACTCCTCACTACCTATCACAGTTTCGAAGGCCATAAAATGCCAAAATAGCACAAAACCCCCCCAAATGACCCCATTTTGGAAAGTAGACACCCCAAGCTATTTGCTGAGAGGCATGGTGAGTATTTTACAGCTCTCATTTGTTTTTGAAAATAAAGAAAGAAAATATATTTTTTTTTTTTTCAATTTTCAAAACTTTGTGACAAAAAGCGAGATCTGCAAAATACTCACAATACCTCTCAGCAAATAGCTTGGGGTGTCTACTTTCCAAAATGGGGTCATTTGGGGGGGGTTTGTGCCATCTGGGCATTCCATGGCCTGCGAAACTGTGATATGCAGTGAGAAGTGAAATCAAAAATTTACACCCTTAGAAAGCCTGAAGGCGGTGCTTGGATTTTGGGGTCCCGTACGCGGCTAGGCTCCCAAAAAGTCTCACACATGTGGTATCCCCGTACTCAGGAGAAGCAACAGAATGTATTTTGGGGTGTAATTCCACATATGCCCATGGCATGTTTGAGCAATATATCAATTAGTGACAACTTTGTGCAAAAAAAATAAAAAAATAAAAATATATTGTCTTTTTTCCGCAACTTGTGTCAACATATAAAATATTCCATGGACTCGACATGCCTCTCAGTATATAGCTTGGGGTGTCTACTTTCCAAAATGGGGTCATTTGGGGGGTTTTGAACTGTTCTGGCATTTTATACACAACATTAGGAAGCTTACATCCACTCTTCTAACCACTTGAAGACAAAGCCCTTTTTGACGCTTTTTGTTTACATAAAAACATTTTTTTTTTTTGCAAGAAAATTATGTTAAACCCCCAAACATTATATATATTTTTAAAGCAAAGGCCCTACAGATTAAAATGGTGGGTGTTGCATTTTTTTTTCTACACAGTATTTGCGCAGCGATTTTTCAAACGCATTTTTTGGGGAAAAACTACACTTTTTTTTATTTTAATGCACTAAAACACACTATATTGCCCAAATGTTTGATGAAATAAAAAAGATGATCTTAGGCCGAGTACATAGATACCAAACACGACATGCTTTAAAATTTCGCACAAACGCGCATTGGCGACAAACTACATACATTTTAAAAGCCTTTAAAAGCCTTTACAGGTTACCCCGTTAGATTTACAGAGGAGGTCTACTGCTAAAATTACTGCCCTCGATCTGACCTTCGTGGTGATACCTCACATACATGGTGCAATTGCTGTTTACATATGACGCCAGACCGATGCTTGCGTTCGCCATTGGGCAAGAGCAGGGCAGGACAGGGGTGCTTTTTTTTTTTTTTTTTTTTTTTTTTTTTTATTATTAATTTTGCTTTTTTATTTTATTTTTAAACTGTTCCTTCCATATTTTTTTTTTTTTTATCATTTTTATTGTTATCTCAGGAAATGTAAATATCCCCTATGATAGCAATAGGTAGTGACGGGTACTCTTTTTTTGAAAAAACTGGGGTCTTCTAGACCCTAGATCTTTCCTCTGCCCTCAAAGCATCTGACCACACCAAGATCGGTGTGATAAAATGCTTTCCCAATTTCCCAATGGCACTTATTATATCCGGGGGGGGGACATTCCCTCCCACTGCTTGTAAAAGCAGTCCAGAGGCTAATTAGCCACTAGGATTGTTTTTACATGAAAGCCGGCCGCTTGCTGAAAAGAATGATACCAAGATGATTTCTAAACCCGCAGGCATCATTCTGGTATAAACATTCAAAGTCCAGCAACATACCAGTACGTTGCTGTTCCTTGTTGGACATGTATTGTAATCTTTTTTTTTTCATGCAGCCTGTTGTCTGAACGAAAAAAGAGATTGATCGGTGGTTATGCCCACTATTAGAATACCGCCCTTCATCCACCCACTTCTAATGATGGGCATACACGCACCATTTATATATGCCGAAGCATGGGGGCATCCTCCCGCAAAAAAGTTATGCCGCACACACATGGTCGGACTTTTACACGGGCAAGCCTCCGTCGGAATTTCGACTGTATGTACGCGGCATTAGGAACAAAATCGCTCCTCTGCTCCTCCACCCCTGCTGCCCCCATGCTTCGGCATATATGCTTTTTTTTTTTAACTGTGGTGGTGAAATCACCTCCTACAGCACTGGAGTCGCAGGGATCAGGCCTGTCTCTGCGAACGCTGCAGTTATGTGTGTTGTGTTTTGTAAGTGACAGCGATCGATCGATACTGCACTTGGGTGGCCTGGGCTGGACGGAGGGGCAAAACGCAGGTGCTAGCAGGTATCTGGGCTGATCCCACTAACACTGTGTTTTTGGGAAGCCTAAACTGCTGGGGACGCTAGTATAGATCTGATCAGATCAGATATTGATCTGTTCAGATACTATACCACAAGGGAGGTGTATGCTTCACGCGTGGGTGTTAGCGCTACTGGCACTAACCTGACGCTGCCTGGGGTGTGATGCAGACCCTCTCTGACGCTAAAACCTAATTGATATCACCCGCCAGGCGATCAGGGGGTTAAACCTTTATTGGGTTATATACGGCGGGTGCCCTGACACTATAAAAAGCAAACTAACTAACCAGCGTCACCCGTAACACTTATATGGTGATCACTGGTGAAAGGGTTAACTAGGGGCAATTAGGGGGTTAAAACCTTTATTAGGTAATATATGGGGGTACCTGACGCTATATAAAAACCTGACGGGGAACCTAAAAAAAATTACTGGCTACCGATCGGCATCACCGACACTAAGACAGCGATCAGAAAAACGATCGCTTAGCGACAGTGGTGATAGGGGGTGAAAGGGTTACCTGGGGGGCGATCAAGGGGGTTAAACCTTTATTAGATAATATATGGGGGTACCTGACGCTATAAAAACCTGCGGCGAACCTAAAAAAAAATTACTGGCTACCTATCGGCATCACCGACACTAAGACAGCGATCAGAAAAACGATCGCTTAGCGACAGTGGTCATAGGGGGTGAAAGGGTTACCTGGGGGGCGATCAAGGGGGTTAAACCTTTATTAGATAATATATGGGGGTACCTGACGCTATAAAAACCTGCGGCGAACCTAAAAAAAATTACTGGCTACCGATCGGCATCACCGACGCTAAGACAGCGATCAGAAAAACGATCGCTTAGCGACAGTGGTGATAGGGGGTGAAAGGGTTACCTGGGGGCGATCAAGGGGGTTAAACCTTTATTAGATAATATATGGGGGTACCTGACGCTATAAAAACCTGCGGCGAACCTAAAAAAAATTACTGGCTACCAATCGGCATCACCGACGCTAAGACAGCGATCAGAAAAATGATCGCTTAGCGACAGTGGTGATAGGGGGTTAAAGGGTTATCTGGGGGCGATCAGGGGGTTAAACCTTTATTAGGGGGGGTTAGGGGGCTACACTGGACCTAAAACTAACTTTAGTGACACTTTTACAGTCACAAATGTCACTGATTGCAGTGATCAGTAAATAAATGGTCACTGCAATCAGTGACACTGTGACTGGGGGCTGGGGGGTGATCTGGGGGGTGATCTGGGGGGCCCTGGGGGGGGCGATTTATGTTCCTATGTGTCCTGGTGTCAGTGTAGTGTTTTGTGCACTAACCTGGCATCTTCTCTTGTGCGGCGCTCGGTATATGTGAGCGCCGGAGGAGAGATGACATCACTTCCTCTGCCTGTGTTTACATTACACAGGCAGAGGAAGCATATCATTCGCCGGGAGTGATCGCGAGGGGGTGGCCGGAATCGAACGGCCGTCCCCTCATCCCGGATCGCTCCCGAACACTTAACCACCGCTCACTGTAAAGAAGGGGGGTCCGATCCGACCCCCAACTATACAAAGGCGATCACGTAGATATACATGATTCTGCCTGTCGGTGCCATTCTGCCGACGTATATTTACAGTGGGCGGTCGTTAAGTGGTTAAAGTAAATCAAATATCCATTTATTATGGAAACAAAATAAAGATGTTACAATTGGGCAACAGCTGAGAAATTTGTGGAATATATGCAGACTTTGGACCCCAAAGGCAGACATGAATTGTATGGAAAATAAAATCAATAACGTGAGTCCCTCTAATTGGGGATCACAATCTTGTCCCCGAATTGCAGAAATCAGGAGCAGCAGCAGATGTCATACATGTCCCCAAGCTGTGGTACTCCAACAAACTGCGTCTTCTGGCAGAGCAGCTTGAAGCCAGGGAATCACTTTCTGGTCTTCCTTGTAGCCTTCCCTCCACGCTTCCCTGCAGCGTTCCCTCCATGCTTCCCTGCAGAGTTTCTTCCACGGCTCCCTCCATGCCCCCTTGCAGGCTGTGGCTCTGGTGGTGGGAATGTGGCAGGAGGAGGAGGAGAAGGATGGGCCAGATCACACAGATGTGTGGCCTCTGTCAGCTGGCCCCTCCCCGCCCTGTGAAGGGCCGTAGAAATAAGCTTCTCACAGAGGGCACATTGGCCCTCCTCCACTTTATGGAGCTTATCGACCACATAGCACCCATAGGACTCTACTGGGTTGAGGGGGGCCCTCAAGATCTCTGCTGCTTCCCTAATGATCTTCAGGGATTCCTCCTCCACCTGGGTCATCCTCCTTGGCCTTTTTGGTCTCACCTGGAGGGGAAGCACCTCTGACTGTGTGCTGCCACTTGGCCTGGGCACCTGCTGCCTGCCACTTGGCCCTGCCTCCTCCTGGCTGCCACTCACCCCTGCCTCCTCCTGGCTGCCACATTCCGGAGCCTTGTCCTTCTGGCTGACCTCATCCTGTGTATAAAAAAGGGACATAGTTTTAGTTTTTGGTTCATTAATCACACACAATTTTCAGCTCATGACTGTTGCAAATTAAATGTTAATAAATAGAAAAGACTCTCATTCTGACCCCAGCATTTTTCATTATTGTCCCAATCAATTCTGGCCACTACTGTCTATTTAAAAAAAAAAAAAGTTTTTAAATATTTTCTTTTGGAATAATAACATCTAGTTCCCAACAATTATTCTAGGACAATAAATATGTTGAAAAATACTATACCTGCCTATAGATGTGCAGATCCGGCTCTTTGACGTCAGCCAGCTCCTCGTCGCCCTCTGCAGGGGTGGAGGGAACGCTGGAGGGAAGGGTGGAGGGAAAGCTGGAGGGAAGGCTGGAAATAGATTCCCTGGCTTCAATCTTGTCGTCCAGAAATCGCAGGTGTTGGTAGTACCACAGCTTGGGGACATGTACTTGGTCTGCTGCTGCTCCTGATCTCCGGGATGCGCGGACTTCTTTGTATTGTTTTTTGTAGCTATTCCTCATATTATTAATTTTATTGTTCATCATGTTATAGTCTGCCCCTGGGATCCATGTCTTCATATATTCCGCTAATTTCTCAATTGTTGCCCTCCGCACCACACGATTATGGTATAATGAGTTTTTAACCTCCCATAAGTTGGTGAGCTCTCTATATTTGTCTATGAATGCTCGGAATATGACAGGATCCTTGAAACTCTGCATTTTTGCTGCAAGACAAAAAACAAGACAAAAACACTAGGTCAGCCTAAACTGTCCTAATATTATCCCAATCTAGCCCTTTAAAATCATGAATCAGTATTGGCCACTGATGCCCCAACTTTAATTTTTACCTTCGTCAGTGGTGTTCGGAACTTCCAGTCCTTACTCCGCGCACACAACGTCGTTACGACACATGCGTGTTCTCATTATATTCCCTGCGCATGCGTGAAACTCTGCCCACATCGACCGCCCCTGACGTTCCCACCCCTGACGTTCTTCCTCGGATATTCCCTGCCCCTTTTTGTTCGACACACAGTGGGAGACGACATGGCGGTGACACAGCAGGTGCGGGTTGTTTTAACTTCCGACGAGGAAAGCCCAGAGCCGGAAACGTCCCGATCCAGGAGAAGATACAAGGCCAGTAATATGTCCTTTGCTGAGATGGCGGAGATGGTGGACATCTTGCGGAGGAGAGATTATGATGGGAAGCATGGGCCGTACAACACCCCTAATCTCAGGAAGGCCAAAATAATGGGCAAAGTGATGAGGAGTCTGTACCAGAAATTTGGGGTTCAGAGATCCAAGGAGCAGCTGAGAAAAAGGTGGTCTGACTTGAAGCTGAGGGAGCCGGAGCATTACAGGAAGATCAAAAAAATGCTAGTAAAAAGTAAGTATTTCTCCTGTGTTATTAATAATTTGAATATTATACTTGCATGTTTTGCTCCATGTGCTTTGATTGACTGGTTGGATATTTGAAAATGGCAACTTTCAGGGTGGTGGCCAAAGTATAATCATTCATAGTAAACATCAATCCTCCACAAAATTTGATATTTTGCGCAGATACAGGTAAACCACATTTGGTCATGCCTATTTCTATTAAAACAACGTTTATAAACATTGTTGTCTAGATGATGTGTTTTGAACCAGAATGTGAAATGAAAACTTGGTTCAGTGTAAAGGAGAGGACACTCAGCAGCTGTTTCCACAGTTGTACTCTGGAGCACCTGTGTGGGACACCAGAACAAACTTTTTAGGGTGTCCCACACAGGTGCTACAGTGGATACTTTGGGGGTGTCTCCATGTGTGTAACTTGGACAAAAAAGGTCAGGATTCCAGTTTAGAAATACATTTTAAAACATGTCTTCAGCTTGTAACTCTGCCAAAACAGACAATTGTACCCCACTTCCAAGCAATGTTTCAAATTCCTATTTCTGACCTCAAATATCTGTGTGCTAAAGTCTACCTTTTGTTTCATTCTTATAGGGGAGCGGAGACTTGGAGCACACCACTCGGAGGAGGCCAGGAACCCCACACCTCGGAAAGAACAGAGGGAACCCCAACCTCAGAAAGAAGGGGACCAGGGAGAACCCCAACCTCAGGTTGTGGAGGAAAAAGAGGTGGAGGAAGGAGAGGTGGAGGAAGGAGAGGTGGAGGAAGGAGAGGTGGAGAAAGGAGATGTGGAGGAAGTGTGCGAGATTGTCACCACAACAGGTCAATGTCATACACCACAGATTCAGGGAATAGATGCATGCATGCATGCATATTTATAAGACATGCGTTTTTTTGTTATTTTAGGTGATGTGCTGCTTGTGGAAGATCAATCTCCTCCTTTCTCCAGTGGGAGCGCACAAATCATAATCCATGATCTCATGGTTATGAGTCGAGAAATCAACGTTATAACGCACAAACTGTATCGTTTTGACCAACAAATTAAAAACATGATTGATGTTTTGGGGAGAGTATAAAGGTGTTTTTAATGCAACCATTTCACGTTTTTGTGGCCTACTTTTTGAAATTTTTGTGTAATTTAACAAGCCAAATTTGGTAGATGCACACAGCGGGGCTGATTTAAGAAAATGTTGGCCCATTTGCACGACAGGAATAATTATTGCGATAAGGCGCATGCTGTCGACTTGCAATGGATTCGCGGAATCGTTGCGCGTACAGGCGCATAAACATTCTTAAATTTGAAACAGACATCGGGCACTTGCTCATTGTAATGCTGATCATGTTAATGAGCTTTTCCTTATCACAGATTGTACAGTGTATGGGGAAAGAATTGTCCAGAATGCACAATACACAGACATGTGTTGAGAAGATGTTTTCATGGAAGTTTTGGCTCCACCAATGATTATAGACTATCACCATGAAATGCACAATTACAAGTCCAGTAAACATCTGCACAGTTCTCTAGAATGAATATTGAGTTGTTTCAAAAAGAAGTGAATGAAAGGAATAAAAGTGGAAGCAATATTCTCCATGTGATAAGGAAAAGCTCATTAACATGATCAGCATTACAATGAGCACAAGCTCAATGTATAAGCAGTTGTGCACTCTGTAGAACGCAGATGCGCCCGTGTGCAACACACATATTTAACAAGCTAAAGCGTGTGCGCCCTGTCAGGCGAGCATAAAATGGTGTGCTTTGTCAATGCACATGTGCAGTTGAGTAAGCTGAAAGAAGGGTGTAAAAAGGCTTGATTAGTTGTAAGACAGATCTACATGTTCTGGACAGAATTTGTGCATTTAAACAATATTATATACATACTTTTTAGCCTGGTAACAGAAGATGGTAAACTAGTAAAGTTATCTACAGTATTCAGACAAAAATGTTGAAGATTACATTGGCTGCGCTTACTAATGGTAGGCGCGAAAGATTGCGCAAGTGCGCAACAGCGCTTCATATGTAAATATGGTTTGGTGCAAATAAGTGCACCATAATTTTTGATAAATGTTCTGAGTCTCGTTTTTTGTGCAATTGCTCCAATTTCTCCACTGCACCACAGGCGCAGGTATTTAGTAAATCACCCCCAGTGTGTCAACATGTGCTATCTCCCATCAGGGCAAATCAATGTACATGTTTTGAGGGTGCAACCACTTCCTCGCAACTCAAGTAGGTGAGAGTAAGGGTTTGCAACCCCAAAACACGTCCATTGATCCCCCATGATGAGAGATAGCACATGTTGACATTAGGCATGGGATCAGGAGGAAAATCCCCATTTTGACGCACAATTTGTGTGCATCTTCCAAATTTGGCTTGTTCCGGGGTGACATCACCTCATCTCATGAAGGCAACAGCAACACATTTTTGAAATACTATATAATGTCTGATATTGCCTTCAGTTTTTCTAAGGTTGAACTTTGTAAGTGCCATTGTTTTTATATGTTTTATTTTTTTAAAACATGCGTGTTTAGGCAAAACCAAAAACAAAAATAATTTTTTGTGTAAAACACTGGTTAGAATGTAAAAAAAAAAATTAAAATTAAAAGTTCTGCACAGAGTAAAAATATTTTTCTACTCAACAATGTGTGGCTTCTTCTTTCTATGCTCAATACCATTTTGAAAAATATGTTCTTGTTTACCGTGACAATTGTGGTTATTTACTAAAGACAAAGCCACTTGGCACTACAAGTGCACTAGGAGAACCTGGGAGACAGATTCAAGAAACACAAGCAATAATGACAAATCAAGTTTTTAACAGAATTTTTTTTTTAAAGTTATAAAATCAGAAATTGTCTGGCATAGCAATGGCCCCCCTACCCGTAAAGTAATCCACATATTTCTCCCGCACTTCACAGGCGCTTTGGGGGACCAAGCCAATACGGCCAGTATCCAGGCCCATCAGGGCATTGTCAGCAAGTCCGGCCTCTGGCCCAACAGAAGTAAGATAACTGGGTGCATTTCTGCGTAAATAGTTGTGCAGTATGCAGCAAGTAAAAACAATATGATTTATTTTGTATTCCGCCATATGGATAGAGGTAAGGAACAGGCGGAACCAGCTGGCCATTATCCCAAAGGCATTCTCAACAACCCTTCGGGCTCTGGCCAGCCGGTAATTAAAAACCCTCCTCTCCGGGGTGAGGGTCCTCTGGGGGAATGGCCTCATCAGGTGGGGTCCCAGCCCGAAAGCTTCATCCGCTATAAAAACAAAAGGAAGGCCCTCAACGTTCTCCTCATCATGTGGTAGTGCCAGGCCACCACTCTGGAGACGTCGGGCAAATTCCGTCTGTCCGAAGACTCCCCCATCCGACATCCGGCCATTCTTCCCCACGTTCACATACATGAATTCATAGTGTGCCGACACCACCGCCATCAACACAATACTATTAAACCCCTTGTAGTTGTAATAGTATGACCCCGAACGGGGTGGAGGCACTATGCGGACGTGCTTCCCATCTATCGCCCCTCCGCAGTTAGGAAAGTCCCACCGCTCGGCAAAATGGGATGCCACAGTCTGCCATTCCTGTGGCGATGAAGGAAACTGTGGAGTCAAACAAGAAAAATTATTTAGGACTTTTGTACATAACATTGCAAGCAGATTACACAAAAACATTTTTGGCCAACATCAGTATAACCTTGTTTTTTTTTGGAGTAGTTATAGACACAAATATAAGGCACAATTATCACATTCCTCACCCCCTCTGATGGCTCATTGGACACATTTTAGGGTGGGGGGGGGTTCTAGCTGAGTTTGGGCCCTCCAAAAAAAGACACTACCACTCTGCCTGATTGTAATGAGAAGCAACACATTTGGACACATTTTAGGGGGGGAGGGTAAAGCAATACAATGGAGCTGAGAAAATAAATTGTTAAGTGACTAGGCTAAGGGTGTATGGGCCCAGGATAGCATGCTGGAGAGGTTAGTGAAGGCAAATATGCATGTAGGCCAAAAAAAGCTTACAGCACGCATGAGGACAAAGGGGACACTCACAGCATATTACAATCATGGTAATTAGGGAAGGAGGAAAGAAATAAAATACATTAGCATACATAAATTACATAGAATGTGATGTTAAAGGAGAAAACTTACCTTAATATAGTCCTTCTGCATAACTTGAATTATGGCAGAACAGGTTTCTGGGATAATGACCCCCAGAGCCTGGGGGGAAATGCTTGTCGTGAACTTGAGGTCCTGCAAGCTTCTCCCAGTCGCAAGGTATCGCAAGGTGGCGATGAGCCTCTGCTCGGCAGTGATGGCCTGGCGCATCACAGTGTCCTGCCTGGTGATATAGGGGGACACCAAATCCAACAGATGGTGAAAAACAGGGTCCGTCATCCGGAGATAATTCCTGTAGTCATCAGGATTATTCTCCTGGATTTCCCGCAGCAGAGGCATATGAGAGAATTGGTCCCGCTGGAGCAACCAATTCTTGGTCCATGAACTCCTTCTCACCCTGTGACTGAGCTTGGGTCAAAGTATTAACCGCAACACCAAGCGCAAATGCAGCACGAGCTCTACGATGAGAACTTACTTCCAACATGGCTAGAAACCGGTCGGCTGGTCAGAACAAACTTAAACAGAACGCACTGAGGAACAGCAAGGCCTATGACGACGACCTGAAAACCAGTAAATGAGCGGACAAGAACACACTGAAAAACAGATACGACCCGACTACACGCACTGAAAGACAGATAGGAACCCACAAGCACCAACTGAACACCAGAAAACGATCTGAAAAGCACGGAGACTGAAAAGCGCGAATCAGCTAACACCAAACTTTTCCTAACACGCGGTAACACGAAATCAGCAAAAGCAGCCCAAAGGGAAGCGCTGTTGGATTTGAACTTCCCATTTATAGTGCCGTCGTACGTGTCTTACGTCACAGCGCTTTGGACGGTCAGCATTTTGTCTGATGGTGTGTAGGCAAGACTGATAAAAGTCAGCTTCATCGGAATTCCGACAGAAAAATTCCATCGGATTTTATCCCATCAGAAATCTGATCGTGTGTACAGGGCATTAGTATAGTTAAAACATTTGTATATCCAAAATGTGAAAAATATGTATAATAATCATACTAAATTGGTTGCAATTGCCCACATTTACTAAAAACGAAAACAAAAAAGAGCTGTGGTGCTGATATAAAGAGTATTGCAGTGACAGGTTTTCAACTAATGTCTTGAGTGCTTGAATATTTGCCATTGTTTCCTTTGATAGAAAATGCAGGAAACAGTGAGCTACATTAACCACTTGCCGACCTCCGCACGCCGATGTACGTCGGCAGAATGGCATGGCTGGGCATATTGACGTACAGGTACGTCCCCTTTAATATGCACAGCCGTGGGTCGCGCGCACGACAGCCGACGGCGCACTCGCGACCCAGTCGGGTACTCCGTGACCGCGCACGCGGGACCCGCGGACCCGATTGCCGCCGGTGTCCCGCGATCGGGTCACAGAGCTGAAGAACGGGGAGAGGTAAGTGTAAACAAACCTCTCCCCGTGCTTCCTAGTGAGCCTATCACTGATCGTTTGTTCCCTGTCATAGGGAATGACGATCGGTGGCGTCACATGCCAAGCCACACCCCCTACAGTTAGAATCACACATTAGGTCACACTTAACCCCTTTAGCGCCCCCTACAGGTTAACCCCAAACTGCCAGTGTCATTTTCACAGTAATCAGTGCATTTTTATATCACTGATCACTTTAAAAATTACAATGGTCCCAAAATAGTGTCAAAAGTGTCCGATGTGTCCACCATAATGTCGCAGTCACGATAAAAAAAACTGATCGCCGCCATTACAATTAAAAAAAAATTATTAATAAAAATGCCATAAAACTATCTTCTATTTTGTAGACGCTATAACTTTTGCGCAAACCAATCAATAAACGCTTATTGACATTTTTTTACCAAAAATATATACAAGAATACGTATCGGCCTAAATTGAGGAAAAAAACGTTTTTTTATATATTTTTTTGGGGATATTTATTATAGCATAAAGTAAAAAATATGTAATTTTTTTCAAAATTGTCGCTCTATTTTTGTTTATAGCACAAAAAATAAAAACCGCAGAGGTGATCAAATTCCACCAAAAAGAAAGCTCTATTTGTGGGGAAAAAAGGACGTCAATTTTGTTTGGGAGGCACGTCGCACGACCGCGCAATTGTCAGTTAAAGCGACACAGTGCCGAATCGCAAAAAGGGGCCTGGTCCTTTAGCAACAAAATGGTCTGGGGGCTTAAGTGGTTAATATTGTGGCTAGCTTGTATTTACGGAGTCATGGTTGTTTATCGGAATGGAAATAGTTAAAAAAGTAAAAACAAAAAAACTTCAGACTTGGTTCTGGCTTCTCTAATCTGTATACCTATTCTAGGCCAGTCAGTCAGTTATGCCAGTTAACTAGCATTTTCAGAAAGAGCTCAGCAGTGGCAGCTTCTGTAATTCACTAATGACAGGACTACTTTAAATAATTTCTGAAGCCAGAACCTATTTTAATTTTCAATACAGTAGAGAATAAATTAAAAAAACATTTTTTTTTTTTTTTGCTGTTTGTGTGCCAATTGGGAGATTTTCCCTCACTTCCTTTTCCGGAAACACAACAGAAAGTGAGATGAAATCTTGTAACTACTACCTTACCGTACTATAGCCGAAGGACGGCTACATTGTGGCTCTGTTATTCCGGGAGGGCGTCCTGGAGCGTGCATCCTTAGGACACAGCCGATCACAGATCATGGGAAAGGGCCAATCACAGCAGCCCTTTACTCCGTGATCAGCTTTGTCCAGTCACAGCTGATCACAGTGTAAACAGGCTTGCCGGTTTTTGGCAGAACTTTCCTGACGTGCTGTCAGTGTCAGGATGGGAGAGCCGGTAACCAGCAATCCTGAGAGGGGACATGTACACAGAAAATCAGGGCACTGGTAATCAGTGCCCTAATTATCAGTGCAGCCCAATCAGTGCCCATCGGTGCTGCCCATCAGTGCCTCCTCATTAGTGCCACCTATCAGTGCCCATCAGCGCCCATCAGTGCAGCCTCATCAGTGCCCATCATTACAATGCAGAGAGTTTATAGTGTAGAGTGTATAGTGTAGAGAGAGGGATTCAGCCAAACTGACAGCACCTGTTGAGAGGGGCAGAATATAGCCTGGCCGTCATGTGCCCAAGCAAAAAGAAGTCCAGGAAAGTCATGAGCCCTACGCAATCCTTCCTTATCAGGAATTTCCCTGCCGCTAATTCTGTCCCTACCAGACGGGGTACCTGTCCCTACTCTACCAACTGGAAAATTCACACCAAGCCCAAGAGCCAGGGCCTTAAAAAGGCTCTACTTGACCCAAGATGGCTGCTAGAGTCACATGGGGTGGCAGCATTCAATAGGATAGCTTCCCCAGTGACCCACCAAACCATGGAGGAACCCTGTACCTGTTGTCTTCCTCTTCAACTGCAGTGTCACTGCAGGGGAGCACCACCTGCAGTGGAGAAAGTAGACTGCACCTGCTTACATAGTTACATAGTTCCATAGTTAGTCAGGTTGAAAAAAGACACAAGTCCATCTAGTTCAACCATAAAAAAATTTTTTTTTACTAAAATATATAATATCATACAATCCCATATACCCGTAGTTGATCCAGAGGAAGGCAAAAAACCCCAGCAGAGCATGATCCAATTTGCTACAGCAGGGGAAAAATTTTGATCCGAGAAGCAATCGGATTTTCCCCAGATCAACTTTACCCATAAATGCAGAACATGGACAGAACAAGGACATTATAATATAATGTGGAGAAATTATTTTAATGGATAATTGATGTGCTGGCTAACTTGTAAGTGTGCTGGCAAATACTCATTGTTTAGTTAGCTGTGTGCCAAGCCCTTCGATTTTCACCTTGGTTTAAAAGCTTGTTAAAAATTGGGAGGTTGCTTTTTCTTTTTAGTTTTAAAAACCTAAGAAACAGAGGTGTGGTGCATGATCTGCCTGCGCCACCTAGAAAGGGTGGAACAAGAAGCTGGGGTGGCCTTTTTATCATTAATCCAGAATGATAAAAGGGGATCTGTCTTTCTGAAAGATGTGGCTTAGACATACTGTATACTTGAACAGCCCAGACCTCATTCAGACAATGGAGAGAGATTTATTTATGGTAAACTGTAGCCAGACACAAGGATGGAAGAAAAATGTTCTGGTTAAAGTGAAAGACAGGGATCACCTTAGGACTAGGGATGAGCTTCGTGTTCGAGTCGAACATACGTTCGACTCGAACATCGGCTGTTCGATCGTTCGACGAAGATCGAACGATTTGGGCCGTTCGCGCCAAATTCGAGTGACGCGAACGGCCCACAATGCACTACGCCATCGCAGTGTCATCCAGGCGCTGTGATTGGCCAAGCATGCACTGTGACCCCGCATGCTTGGCCAATCACAGCGCCGGCAGCGAGGAGAGCAATGATTGGCCACAGGTAGGATGCCTGTGGCCAATTATTGCTGAGGGTGTTTAGTACACGCCCCACACTATAAAAGGCCGCCAGCACGGCGGCCTAGTGTAGTGTGTTCCGGAGCAGGGAAAGAGAAGCATAGGCAGGGACAGTGACATTTATTTCTTTCTTGCTTAACCTGGATTCCTTTAGTTTAGGGAAAGAGAAGGATAGGTAGGGAGAGTGTCAGTGTGTTTTACTGTGTGAATCCTTGTTTCTAGGGACAAAGAAGGAAAGTGAGGGGAATTCTCCTTGTGCTATAGTGTGCTTTAAAAAAACATTTTTTCTAGGGACAGAAAACTCTAGGTAGGGAGAGTGTCAGTGTCTTTTACTGTGCGAGTCCTTGTTTCTAGGGACAAAGAAGGAAAGTGAGGGGAATTCTCCTTGTGCTATAGTGTGCTTTAAAAAAACATTTTTTCTAGGGACAGAAAACTCTAGGTAGGGAGAGTGTCAGTGTCTTTTACTGTGCGGGTCCTTGTTTCTAGGGACAAAGAAGGAAAGTGAGGGGAATTCTCCTTGTGCTATAGTGTGCTTTAAAAAAACATTTTTTCTAGGGACAGAAAACTCTAGGTAGGGAGAGTGTCAGTTTCTTTCACTGTGCGAGTCCTTGTTTCTAGGGACAAAGAAGGAAAGTGAGGGGAATTCTCCTTGTGCTATAGTGTGCTTTAAAAAAACATTTTTTCTAGGGACAGAAAACTCTAGGTAGGGAGAGTGTCAGTGTCTTTTACTGTGCGAGTCCTTGTTTCTAGGGACAAAGAAGGAAAGTGAGGGGAATTCTCCTTGTGCTATAGTGTGCTTTAAAAAAACATTTTTTCTAGGGACAGAAAACTCTAGGTAGGGAGAGTGTCAGTGTCTTTTACTGTGCGAGTCCTTGTTTCTAGGGACAAAGAAGGAAAGTGAGGGGAATTCTCCTTGTGCTATAGTGTGCTTTAAAAAAACATTTTTTCTAGGGACAGAAAACTCTAGGTAGGGAGAGTGTCAGTGTCTTTTACTGTGCGAGTCCTTGTTTCTAGGGACAAAGAAGGAAAGTGAGGGGAATTCTCCTTGTGCTATAGTGTGCTTTAAAAAAACATTTTTTCTAGGGACAGAAAACTCTAGGTAGGGAGAGTGTCAGTTTATTTCACTGTGCGAATCCTTGTTTCTAGGGACAGGGAAGGACAGTGAGTGAATTCTCCTTGTGCTATAGTGTGCTTTAAAAAAACATTTTTTCTAGGGACAGAAAACTCTAGGTAGGGAGAGTGTCAGTTTCTTTCACTGTGCGAATCCTTGTTTCTAGGGACAAAGAAGGAAAGTGAGGGGAATTCTCCTTGTGCTATAGTGTGCTTTAAAAAAACATTTTTTTCTAGGGACAGAAAACTCTAGGTAGGGAGAGTGTCAGTTTCTTTCACTGTGCGAATCCTTGTTTCTAGGGACAAAGAAGGAAAGTGAGGGGAATTCTCCTTGTGCTATAGTGTGCTTTAAAAAAACATTTTTTCTAGGGACAGAAAACTCTAGGTAGGGAGAGTGTCAGTGTCTTTTACTGTGCGAGTCCTTGTTTCTAGGGACAAAGAAGGAAAGTAAGGGGAATTCTCCTTGTGCTATAGTGTGCTTTAAAAAAACATTTTTTCTAGGGACAGAAAACTCTAGGTAGGGAGAGTGTCAGTTTCTTTCACTGTGCGAGTCCTTGTTTCTAGGGACAAAGAAGGAAAGTGAGGGGAATTCTCCTTGTGCTATAGTGTGCTTTAAAAAAACATTTTTTCTAGGGACAGAAAACTCTAGGTAGGGAGAGTGTCAGTTTATTTCACTGTGTGAATCCTTGTTTCTAGGGACAGGGAAGGACAGTGAGTGAATTCTCCTTGTGCTATAGTGTGCTTTAAAAAAACATTTTTTCTAGGGACAGAAAACTCTAGGTAGGGAGAGTGTCAGTTTCTTTCACTGTGCGAGTCCTTGTTTCTAGGGACAAAGAAGGAAAGTGAGGGGACTTCTCCTTGTGCTATAGTGTGCTTTAAAAAAACATTTTTTCTAGGGACAGAAAACTCTAGGTAGGGAGAGTGTCAGTTTCTTTCACTGTGCGAATCCTTGTTTCTAGGGACAAAGAAGGAAAGTGAGGGGAATTCTCCTTGTGCTATAGTGTGCTTTAAAAAAACATTTTTTCTAGGGACAGAAAACTCTAGGTAGGGAGAGTGTCAGTGTCTTTTACTGTGCGAGTCCTTGTTTCTAGGGACAAAGAAGGAAAGTGAGGGGAATTCTCCTTGTGCTATAGTGTGCTTTAAAAAAACATTTTTTCTAGGGATAGAAAACTCTAGGTAGGGAGAGTGTCAGTTTCTTTCACTGTGCGAGTCCTTGTTTCTAGGGACAAAGAAGGAAAGTGAGGGGAATTCTCCTTGTGCTATAGTGTGCTTTAAAAAAACATTTTTTCTAGGGACAGAAAACTCTAGGTAGGGAGAGTGTCAGTTTATTTCACTGTGCGAATCCTTGTTTCTAGGGACAGGGAAGGACAGTGAGTGAATTCTCCTTGTGCTATAGTGTGCTTTAAAAAAACATTTTTTCTAGGGACAGAAAACTCTAGGTAGGGAGAGTGTCAGTTTCTTTCACTGTGCGAGTCCTTGTTTCTAGGGACAAAGAAGGAAAGTGAGGGGAATTCTCCTTGTGCTATAGTGTGCTTTAAAAAAACATTTTTTCTAGGGACAGAAAACTCTAGGTAGGGAGAGTGTCAGTGTCTTTTACTGTGCGAGTCCTTGTTTCTAGTGACAAAGAAGGAAAGTGAGGGGAATTCTCCTTGTGCTGTAGTGTGCTAAAGCATTCCTCATCAACCATCTTTGAAATCCTTGTTTTTTGGACAGTCAGGGAAATTGTCGTTGTGCTATTCTGTGCAAAAGCAATCATCCTCAACCATATTTAGAAATCCTTAAGTAAAGGGACAGAGAAGGACACCTGAAGGTAGCCCTTATTGCTTTTTTCCCATCTCCCTGCAGGCCATCTATTAGAATGTCTGGAAGGCAAACAAGGAGAGGCAGACAGTCAGGAGGCAATAAAAGAGGGCAAGCAGGCTCTGTGTCTGGGGGCAACAGTGCTGGTCGTGGACGCGGTGCATTGTCATCAGCACATGGCCATGGGACACGCTTGTCCTTCTTTTCGGCAGCTGGACATGTTGAGCCACATCATGCCGAAGACTTGGTAGAGTGGATGACCAAGCCCTCCTCCTCCTCATCATCCTCTCTCACCCAGGCTCAGGGTACTGGCAAAGCAGCTGCCAAAGCGTCCTCTTCCCTGGTATCAATGTCAGACTCATCATCAGTCACTCCTTCCCTAGACCCACCATGTCCTCCTCCTGAGGAGTCCCCCGAACTGTTTGAGCACATTGTTGGGTACATGCTCCAGGAGGATGCCCAGCGTTTCGAAGGGTCTGATGATGAAACCCAGCTACAGGAAGGCAGTAGCGTGAGAGCAGACAGAGGGGATGCTCAAGAAGGACACCAATCTGGCAGTCATGTTCCAGCAGCTGCAGCATACTGCCAGATTGGCTCCAGTGATGAGGAGGGAGGGGATGATGAGGTCACTGACTCCACGTGGGTGCCTAATAGGAGAGAGGAGGAGGAGGAGGATGAGGAGGAGGCACATCTCCAACGAGGCAGGATGCCCTTTGGTGGCCAGCGTAAGGGCAGTACACCGACGGAATCACACCGCAGAGCTCCGCCTGTGCAGGGCGCTGCCTCTGCCCGTCATTCAAAAAGTTCCTTGGTGTGGGCCTTTTTTGAGGCTAGTGCATCAGATCGCACAGCTGCTGTTTGCAACATATGTCTCAAGCGTATATCGCGTGGCCAAAACATCAGCCGCTTGGGTACCACATGCCTGACCAGACATATGTTGACCTGCCATGCAGCTCGTTGGCAAGCCTACCTCAAAGACCCACACCAAAGAACAAAGCGGACCTCTCCTTGCACCGCATCAGCTGGGATCTCCAACCCCACTATAACTTCAGTCCTCTCTGAAACATGCACTGAGAGGAATGAAGGTGTAGAATTAGGTGTGTCACAGCCAAGTACTTGCGGCCACTCTGCTAGCAGTACACCGACGTCCGATTCTAGCAGGCAAATTTCCCTGCCCCAGCTGCTGGACCGTCGAAAGAAGTTCACTCCCAGCCATCCACATGCCCAGCGGTTGAATGCTAGCTTGGCTAAATTGCTAGCGCTTCAACTGCTGCCTTTTCAGTTGGTAGACTCGGCCCCCTTCCGTGAGTTTGTGCAATGTGCGGTTCCTCAGTGGCAGGTTCCCAAACGCCACTTTTTCTCACGGAAGGCTATTCCGGCTCTCTACCGGCATGTGGAAGATAATGTCTTGGCCTCGCTGGACAGGGCGGTCAGCGGTAAGGTGCATATTACCGCTGACTCATGGTCCAGCAGGCATGGACAGGGACGTTACCTTTCTTTCACGGCCCATTGGGTCACTCTTTTGGCAGCTGGGAAGGATGCAGGACAAGGTGCAGTAGTGTTGGAGGTTGTTCCACCGCCACGCCTCCAAAATGCTACTACTGGTTGTGACACACCTCTCTCCTCCACCCCCTCCTCTTCTTCTTCCTCCATGGCCTCTTCCTGTGGTTTGTCCTATGAACCAGCGGTGCTCCGTAGCCGTTCACGGGGCTACGCAAGTACGCAGGCAAAAAGATGCCATGCCGTGCTTGCGCTGGTGTGTTTGGGGGACAGAAGCCACACTGGGGCAGAGGTCCTGTCTGCTCTGCAGGGCCAGGCCGAGAGGTGGTTGACGCCACGCCAGCTTAAGCCAGGAATGGTGGTTTGCGACAATGGCACCAACCTCCTCTCCGCCCTCCGACAGGGACAACTGACCCATGTGCCCTGTGTGGCTCACGTCCTTAACCTGGTGGTGCAGCGGTTCTTGGGCAGGTACCCGGGCTTACAGGATATCCTGAGGCAGGCCAGGAAAGTCTGTGTGCATTTCCGCAGATCTTATAATGCCAGTGCTCGCCTGGCTGAGCTGCAAAAGGAGTTGAACCTGCCCAAGAACCGCCTTATATGTGACATGCCCACCAGGTGGAACTCAACGTTGGCCATGCTGCAGCGGCTGCACACGCAGCAGAGGGCCATCAATGAGTACCTGTGCGACTACGGCACCAGGACAGGGTCAGGGGAGCTTGGTTTTTTTTCTCCACGCCAGTGGGGCATGATCAGGGATGCATGCACTGTCCTGGCACCATTTGAGGAGGCCATGAGGATGGTGAGCAGTGACAGTGCATGCATCAGTGACACTGTACCTCTTGTCCACCTGTTGGAGCACACGCTGCGTGGAATAATGGACAGGGCACTTGAGGCAGAACAGAGGCAGGAAGAGGAGGACTTCCTTGCCTCTCAAGGCCCCCTTTACCCAGACAGTGTTCCTTCTGTCCCACCCATCGCACAGGAAGAGGAGGAGGAGGAGGAGGAGGAGGAGGATTGTGTCAGCATGGAGGTGGAGGCTGGCACTCAGCATCATCAGCAGCAGTCTTTTAGGGATGATTTACAGTCCCAAGAAACCAGTGGACTTGTACGTGGCTGGGAGGAGGTGGCTGCGGATCATGTCGTCCTTAGTGACCCAGAGGACTCCGGAGCGAATGCCTCAGCAAACCTACGCTGCATGGCCTCCCTGATCCTGCAAAGTCTGCGGAAGGATCCTCGTATTCTTCGGATCAAGGAGAGGGACCATTACTGGCTGGCCACTCTCCTTGATCCACGGTACAAGGGTAAGGTTGCGGACCTTATGTTACCATCGCAGAGGGAGCAGAGGATGAGACAACTCCGGGAGGCCTTGCAGAAAGGTCTGTGCAACGCGTTCCCAGAGACTGGGAGGTTACAAACTCCTGGTCCTGGACAACGAGTTGCTGAGGCTTCGGCCAGTCAAAGAAGGAGCGGTGGGGAAGGTGGCCATCTGACCGATGCGTTCAGACAATTCTTTAGTCCGCAGCCCCAAAGTATGATCGGTTCCAGCAACCATCGCCAGCGTCTGATAAACATGGTGCAGGAATATCTAGGGGCAAGGTCAGACTTGGACACCTTCCCCACCGAAAATCCTCTGGCTTACTGGGTCTTGAGGATGGATCACTGGCCAGAGCTTGCACAGTATGCAATTGAGCTACTGGCCTGTCCTGCATCCAGCGTTCTTTCGGAACGCACATTCAGTGCTGCTGGAGGATTTGTCACGGATCACAGGGTGCGCCTGTCCACCGACTCGGTTGATCGACTGACTTTCATCAAGATGAACCAGTCTTGGATCACCACCAGCTACCACACACCTGATGCTGATATAACAGACTAATTGATTTTAACATGTCACATCCCTTCAAGACTGATGCTGATGCTGAGTGCCTGTGCTGTTATGTTGACTGGCTATCCTCCTCCTCCGAGTCCTCAATGATACGATTGATGATGATAGCTTGGAAGATCATTTTTTTTATGGGTGCCGCCACCAGTGGCTAAGGCCCAATTTTTCAGCCCCTGTTTTACAGGGGCGTGTAATTACAATTTTTTTAGCAATAATTTGCCATAGGGCTCATTGCTGTGCTCCAAGTACAGTATCTGTGAGGGGTTGGAGTGTTGTGGCACCAGTGCCTAAGGCCCAATTTTTCAGCCCCTGTTTAAAAGGGGCGTGTCATTACAATTTTTGAAGCAATACTTTGCAACAGGGCTCATTGCTGTGCTCCAAGTACAGTATCTGTGAGGGGTTGTAGTGTTGTGCCACCAGTGCCTAAGGCCCAATTTTTCAGCCCCTGTTTAACAGGGGCGTGTCATTACAATTTTTGAAGCAATACTTTGCAACAGGGCTCATTGCTGTGCTCCAAGTACAGTATCTGTGAGGGGTTGTAGTGTTGTGCCACCAGTGCCTAAGGCCCAATTTTTCAGCCCCTGTTCAACAGGGGCATGCAATTACAATTCTTGATCTAATAATTCACAGCAGGGCCCATTGCTGCACCCACCAAGAGTAACTCTGAGGGCTTACAGTGTTGTGGCAACGCCACCACCACCACCACCACGAAAGGCCCAATTTTTCAGCCCCTGTTCAAAAGGGGCATGTAATTACAATTCTTGATCTAATAATTCACAGCAGGGCCCATTCCTGCACCCACCAAGAGTAACTCTGAGGGCTTACAGTGTTGTGGCAACACCACCACCACCACCACCACCACGAAAGGCCCAATTTTTCAGCCCCTGTTCAAAAGGGGCATGTAATTACAATTCTTGATCTAATAATTCACAGCAGGGCCCATTCCTGCACCCACCAAGAGTAACTCTGAGGGCTTACAGTGTTGTGGCAACACCACCACCACCACCACCACCACGAAAGGCCCAATTTTTCAGCCCCTGTTCAACAGGGGCATGCAATTACAATTCTTGATCTAATAATTCACAGCAGGGCCCATTGCTGCACCCACCAAGAGTAACTGTCAGGGCTTACAGTGTTGTGGCACCAGCACCACCATCAAAGGCCCAATTTTTACTACCACTGTTCAACAATTATATGTAATTAAAATTCCTGATATAATAGTTGACAGCAGGGCGTTCCAGCACCAACCAAGAGTAACTGTGAGTGCTTACAGTGTTGTGCCAACACCAACAACTAAGGGGCCTATTTCTGCAGAGTATATACGGCAGGTCCCTACTTTCAAACCTCCGAACTTACAAACGACTCCTACTTGCAAACGCAAGAAGACAACAGGAAGTGAGAGGAAATCTACCACTAGGAAGGAAAATTCTCTCCTGTAAGAATAAATATGGGAGAAAGGTGTCTCCTCTGTACTGATGCTTTATCAGCAATCCTTGTTTCAAGAAAAACACCACATTTCAAAAACAGTTGTCATTGGGACGGAAAGTGAGGTGAAATGTTCTGAACAGGGGCACAGACAGCAAAACAAATGTTACAGGGGTGATAACCCTTACCTATGTTTTCCAAAAAGTTTAAAAATAGATTTTTGGGCTGGAGCTACACTTCAACAATGTACCTGTTCAAAATTACAAACAGATTCTACATAAGAACAAACCTACAGTCCCTGTCTTGTATGCACCGCCTGTATACGGCTGTTCAGAGTATATAGGGCCTTTTTTATTTTATGTGCGGGGTTCCCCTTAATATCCATACAAGACCCAAAGGGGCTGGTAATGGGCTGGGGTAGGGGGGGGGGGTCATGGGGTAGCTATGCCATTTTTCTTAAAGATTTTCATCCATATTACCGGGACCAGACATTACATTCATGCCGCAAGCAGTTTTAAATGGCTTTTTTTTCCTTTAGAAGTGTCATTTTGTGCAGGGACAGTTCTAAACACGGGAAACATGTGGCACTTCACAGGCATACTTTAGACACCCCCCAGGTACGATATTTAAAGGAATATTTGACTTTTTTTTTTTCACTTTATGCATCATTAAAATGACTGCTCCCGAAAAACGACCGTTTTTAAAACTTCTTTTTGCATTGATACATGTCCCCTGGTGCAGAACCCGGGTTCCCAAACCCTTTTTAGGACAATAACATGCATAATAGTTGTTATAATTAGCACTTTAGAATTCGAACGTTCGCATCCATTGTATTTAATAGGGTTCTAATGTTCGTACGAACTTTCGGTCCGTTCGCGGGTTCTGGTGCGAACCGAACCCGGGGGTGTTCGGCTCATCACTACTTAGGACCCATGCACACTGGCTGTTTAGCCCTGGTTCATAGGGTTCTGGCATTTAGCTGTGGGTAGAGGGCCCAGGTGTCACATCCAGCCCATTGCTGACAGCATGTCAAAATCGAATGGAAGGATAATAGGGCTTTGATCCGTTCCAAAAAATGGATGTTGATGGAAGCGCATGTAAACTGATGTAAATGGATGATCAACCATTTACAGTTCTGTGAAAAAGTATTTGCCCCTTTCTGATTTTTTATTTTATTTTATCAAAGCTAATGTAGCGGACCCCTAGATTTAGGGTGTCGCTATGCCCAAATCTAAGGGACAGCCTGGGCAATAGTTTGGCCCAGGCTTTCTAATTTAATTCTGGACTCTGCTCTGCTGTGATGTTGTCTGGTGTGCGGTTCCCCTTTGGCCTGTGGGTGGCACTGTTGCCCAGGCCTAGGTCGAACCTCAGGTGACACAGTAGCACATTGGATGTCCTCTCTCGGCTGCTGTGCAGTGGGCGGGGCCTCGTCTGCTGTGCATGCCGGGAGAGGGTATATAAGGGGCAGACGCCATGTTTAGGGAGAAGTGCCCGGGGTGAGGAGTACCCGGAGGAGTACCCGGGGGAGTGCGCCCCATTGGGGTACATGGACTGACCGAAGAGTCTCGGGCACCTTTAGCCCGAGGCTACAACGTTCCAGGTAGGCCCAGTACCATTGACTGGGTCTACAATCAGCACATTGGAGTCCCAGGGTGACCAGGTGAGGGTACCCACTCTGACTGAGAGGAAGCCAGGGGAGGATCGGTCCCACAGAGGAGACGAGTGATAGTAGGTCGCTGTCTCGGGAAAGGCCTGGTGACCTGTCAGAGGGAAGGATTCTTTGCTCAACAAAGTTAACCCTGTAGAGTGTCCATTGGCATCGTCTGTTCTCTGAATTCTACAGAAGGTTAAGGGAAGTTCTGGATTCAGGAATAACAGGATTCTGCTGCTATGAGAGGATCTCCTGAACCCGTCCCTGGAGGGGAAAAAGTGATAGTACTGTTCGAACTCCACCCTGGGCTGCTAGAACTGTGAGAGGGATCTATCCGGGTGAGCTAAACCTGCTCAGGATCGAGTGGCGACGAGTGAGTCGGGTGTTGTGTGCCTGAATCTAACTCCTATCTTCGCTAGCTTCTTTCTCTCTTCAATTTCCCGTTAACTGAAGCAAAGGAAAATAAACTCTTTGTTGGAGTTAAAGTCGTGTGGACATTGGCCTTCTTGGGGAGGAATATAGACTTTTCCCTACATTCTAGGGACGAGAACCAGTGGAAAGAGGTAACTCGCTGCAGGACCCAAATCTGTGAACACCGCCAGACCTCTGATAAGGAGGACACGGGCTTGTGGCATGGTGTGTCCTACCCCCCCCCCCCCCGCAGGTGAAGGTAAGCGGGGCAGAAGGATTGGTGTGCTACACTAAAAATAGGACACTAGCATAAAACTGAAGCATGCTGGTAGAAGGAGGAGTTATAGCAAGGGCTGGTCCACAGTTTTTTTGGTTTGCCAGTGTTCAATCCTACTGTAGGCAACAGTAACCTAAAGGTTTCAGATTTCCTGTGTGCCTATTGCATTATGGTGTGCACCCCAGAGCACAGACACACATGTGTGTATATCAGCAGAGCAGTGGACATGTCAGTAGAGCAGAGATTGGTGTCAGTTTTAATATTTTTTACAATTTAATTTTTTATTCTTTTTTCTACAATTTTTTTAGGACCCCCATTGGGGGCTTTGGTGAAATATCAAGGGTCTAAACAGTCAGTCCCCTGATGTCTCATTCTCCAGTCCCTTTCTCTGCAGCCTCAGCTGCACTGGACAGAAAACTAATGAGCTTCCTGTTCATTCTCCAACAGAAGCATAGCAAACATTGTTTATTATGCTTCAGTTAAGAATGAACACAGGAGCGACTGGTACAGATCACACTCACTGTGTTCATTTAGAAAAGGAAGGGGCCGGTAAATTAAATATTTGCTGGCTCCTTCCCTCGCTCTCCATCCTGAAACATCCCCTGCAGCAGCCGGCAGGAGAGGAGAGAAACTGACAGCCCTGCAAGGGGGAGACAGGGGGTGCCAGGAAGCAGGGGAAATCAGCACTGCACAAGGTGATCAGGCACACCCAGGCACACCCTGTGCGCACACCTATGGCTACATATAATACAGGTAGATAGATACAGTAGATAGATAGATAGATAGATAGATACAGTAGATAGATAGATAGATAGATACATTAGATAGATAGATAGATAGATAGATAGATAGATAGATAGATAGATAGATAGATAGATAGATAGATAGATAGATAGATAGATAGATATGTAGCACTACCCTTTCCTCTCTAGGGGAAAGAAGAGAGGCACCCATGCCACAAGCCCATGTCCTCTAGTTTAGAGGTCAGGCGGTGTATATGTACCTGGGTCCCGCAGCAAGTTACCTCCTTCCACTGGTTCCCATCTCCAGAATGTAGAGACGAGTCTGTACTTTTCCCTTGTTTAATAAAGTCAATGTCCAAACCACTTAAACTCCAACGTTGAGTTTATTTTGTATCTTTGCTGGATAGGTAAGAGAGAGTAGATGAGAAAGATAGTAGTTGAACTAAAGTAGATTCAGGCATAGAACTCCCAGATTTATCACCACTCGGTCCCGAGTGGGTACAGCTCACCCAGATAGTCCCTCAATGGTCATAGCATCCGATGTGAAGCTCGTACAAGCAATTTAAATCCTCCAAGGACAAGTTCAGTATGTCCTCAAAGAGCAGCAGCACTCCGCAGGGTCAGTTCTGCGGAGCATAGGATCCTTCCCTCCGACAGTTTACCAGGCCTTTCCTGAGACAGCAATCTGACTATCACTTATCTTCTGTTATGGGACCGATCCTCCCCTGGCTTCCTCTTGGTCGGAGCAGATGCCCTCCCCCGGGCATCCTAGGACTCCCAAAATTCTGCCTGTAGACCCAGTTGAAGGTACTGGGCCTACCCGGAACGTTGCGGTCTCGGGCCGAAGGTGCCCGAGACTCTTCAGTCGGTGTACGCACCCCCTCCTTAGGGGGCACACTCCTCCGGGTACTTGTCCCCGGGTCTCTCCCCGAACAAATGGTGTCTGCCTCTTTTATATCCTCTCCTGGCATGCACAGCAGGCAGAACCCGCCCACTGCATGGTAGCCAAGAGAGGACATCCTATACGAGGATGAAACCTATGGCTCAACCTTGACCCAACATGGCAGCGCCACCTGCAGGCCACAGGGAACCCTACATAGGCACATAGCATCAAAGCAGTGTCCCGCACAATTAGAAGGCCTGAGCCATACAAGTGCTCGGGTCATCCCCCTAAATTTGGACCTATAGACCACCTTAAATTTGGGGTACTCACTACACACACCCCCTCTTTAATAGACACTGTCCCCAGTGTCTGGAGAAGGTCAGAAGACCCCCCTCAATCCTGAGTGGGTTCTGGTCTTTTCCAACTATGTACAATAGGATTGGTTCAGTGCCTGAATCAAAAGTTTTCTCTATTTGATATTATATATTTTTTTAGAACGGAAGAAAGGAAAAAAAAACAGTAAGCAATATACATCACAGTCATTTTACACAACAATCCCTTTTTTCCTATCCTATCTTTCCACCCACTCTCCGATGTACTTGATAGGCGATCACCTGCAGAGGGAAAGAAAAACACAGCACACAAATAACATCTCCTAACTTTCTGGAAGTCAGAAACGAACCATTCCTCCTAGAAAGAATGACTTGCCTCCGCAACACAAATTTCTGCAGACCACCCCCACCTAGTGGCAGCACACATCACTACATGACCTAGGTGCTCTTAGGCACAATCTTACCACAGGAACCCTCCTCCTTGATCACGTCGGCTTTTTGCTTTGCCCTAACTATGTCTACCCAAAGTTCAGTTCTCTTTGCAGAACAGTAGAGGGGAAGAAACACAAACAGTTCCCCAAAGTCTCCAAAGAGTAAATTTTCCCTTGGGCGGAAGGTCAAGGTAATAGTTCAGGCAATGTCCCTGAAGTGGAAAAAAAAAAAACAAGCTCCCACTTCAGAGGTAGTACTGGGGATCAGGGAGAACAAGAGTTTTACAGTCTTTGTCCAGAGTCTCTATGGAGTATACCACATCGTCTCGATCCCTGCTACAAATCACCACCCGGTCTGCATGAATGTGCCGACCAAGAGTCCAGTCTTTCCGGCAGCCCTTGTACCACTCAGTCATCACGGCTGAACACTTGAAGTAGCGGTGACTTTTCTTTACCTCCAAGCGGTCCCACACAAAGTCTGCACACCATCTTTCCCGGGAGGCTTCTATTTCAAACAAAAGGTCCTTGGGAACACATGGGTTCTCCCAACCATATTCCGCTGCCACCCTCTGGTGCAAAAGCTGCTGTAATCGGGTCAGAGGCAGCATGTTCACACGATCTCCATTTCCAGGGAGGTCAATCGCGTCTAGAGATCTCTTTATTAGTGCGGGCTCCAACTGTAACATAGGGGGCCGCAAAGGAGAGTGAACAGCAGCCGTAGTAGTAGTAGGCACAGAAGATGCCAGGGCAGATGAAGCAGGCATAGGATTGGCCTCTTCCCTTGGGACAGTCACTTCCACCCGGGGTGTAGTTTCCTCAGAGTCCATTGGCGAAACCCCCTTTAAACTACGGGATGAGGTCACCGGGATTTTGTCCCAACCCTTGTGGATGAAAATCTCGTAAATTTCGTGGTCATCCCCCACATTGGACGATGATTCAAAGTCAGAGGTGTCATATGCCTCTGTCGGCAAATAACTGGTAGTAGACACCGATACACTGTCTCGAAAAATGGAAGGTCCTTGCGGGCTGGCGGTCCACACATCCCCGGTAGCGTGGGGTGTGGACTTTCTACCCTCTCCCAACAAAGTCAATGTCTCAGTTTTCCCAGCCTTCTTACCTTGCCGCTGGGTTCTCTGTCTCAAGTTCCGTAGCAGCCAGAACTTTTTCCTTAACATCCGCTGTTTCCACGGGGGTGCGTATGGGCACGGCTGTGGAAGCACAAATTTTCTCCTCCAGAGTAACAGCGCCGGAGAGGCAATTAACCCAGTAGACCTTTGGCTTTTCAGTAGGCTGGTCTACCTCAAACAGGAATTCCCCGCAAAGGGCACATCTCCCTAAAGGGCGGAGCTGTACGGCCAGTCCCTGGCACTTTGGACAGATCATGCCCAAGGCCTCTGCGTCTCTGCAGGTATAAAGGGCAAAGCGACCTCGGGGCTTCAGCCGAATTCCTGTATCCGTCAAAGGAGCAGCAAGTGAAGCAACGTCCATGGCTGAAGCAGTTGAGAACCCACGAGGTCCCGGTGAAGCAGAGATCCATGGAGCGGCAGACATGTTGCTTCGTCACTGATCCAATCTGTACTGTCCTTTGACGCCAACACACCACGTGGAGCACATACCTAGCAGGGCTCCTCCCCTTTTCTCTCTTCTACTGCTCGCAACTCGCGGGCTTTTCCAGGATTGAGACATGCCCACGAACTACGCAGCTAGAAATTAACTAGGCCCGTACCTCTATCTCTCTCTCACAAATGGCGCAGTTCGAATTCTCTCAATATGGCCGACTTCCACAAAACACACACAAGGGAGAAAGCAAAGTCCAGCTTCCAGGGGCAGCTGCAGAATCCCGGACCCGAGCCCCCACGTGTAGCACTACCCTCTCCTCTCTAGGGGAAAGAAGAGAGGCACCCATGCCACAAGCCCGGGTCCTCTAGTTTAGAGGTCAGGCGGTGTATATGTACTTGGGTCCCGCAGCGAGTTACCTCCTTCCACTGGTTCCCATCTCCAGAATGTAAAGACGAGTCTGTACTTTTCCCTTGTTTAATAAAGTCAATGTCCAAACCACTTAAACTCCAACGTTGAGTTTATTTTGTATCTTTGCTGGATAGGTAAGAGAGAGTAGATGAGAAAGATAGTAGTTGAACTAAAGTAGATTCAGGCATAGAACTCCCAGATTTATCACCACTCAGTCCCGAGTGGGTACAACTTACCCGGATAGTCCCTCAATGGTCCTAGCAGCCAATGTGGAGCTCGAACAAGCAATTTAAATCCTCCAAGGACAAGTTCAGTATGTCTTCAAAGAGCGGGACACCGCAGGGTCAGTTCTGCGGAGCATAGGATCCTTCCCTCCGAAAGGTCACCAGGCCTTTCCCGAGACAGCAATCTGACTATCACTCATCTCCTGTTATGGGACCGATCCTCCCCTGGCTTCCTCTTGTTCAGAGCGGATACCCTCCCCCGGGCATCCTAGGACTCCCAAAATTCTGCCTGTAGACCCAGTTGAAGGTACTGGGCCTACCCGGAACGTTGCGGTCTCGGGCCGAAGGTGCCCGAGACTCTTCAGTCGGTGTACGCACCCCCCTCCTTAGGGGGCACACTCCTCCGGGAACTTGTCCTCGGGCCTCTCCCCGAACAAATGGCGTCTGCCTCTTTTATATCCTCTCCCGGCATGCACAGCAGGCAGAACCCGCCCACTGCATGGTAGCCGGGAGAGGACATCCAATACGCCAATGCAACCTATGGCTCAACCTTGACCCAACATGGCAGCGCCACCTGCAGGCCACAGGGAACCCTACATAGGCACACAGCTTCAAAGCAGAGTCCAGCACAATTAGAAGGCCCGAGCCATACTAGTGCTCGGGTCATCCCCCTAAATTTGGACCTGTAGTCCCCTTAAATTTGGGGTACCCGCTACAGATAGATAGATAGATAGATAGATTTTACAGAGGGTTTTACTTTTCTTTGGATGTCTTTAGTATACTATATATTTTAGCAAACACATGCGTGTCAATTCTTTATAAAAATGTGAATTACTTGCAGAAAATCACTTATATAATGCAAGTCATGAAGTAATAGCTCCCCCATATATGCAATACAGTGGTTTAGGTCTGGTATTAAGATTATGATACTTGTACTTTTTACCCTTTAAACTGACCTGTATCAAATAACAGGACTTGAGACGTAGCAGATTTATACCTGCTTTCCACTGTGATTAAAGAATGTGTGTTTGGTTTCACTGGAATTCTTTACTATAGGATTGTTTTATAGTAGTCATTCTTACTATCCATGAAATTTATGGAAATATCGAGTTAGTGCTAATTGTTTTACCATAGTAGTTCTCTATATATGCAAGCTGATGTAGAACGTATCCGAGAAACAGGGTTCCAGACAGAGAAACACATTGGACTTGTCTATACTGGTGAATAAAATAGCTGAGTTTAATTCTCAGTTGCCACCCTTCCCAAAAACATAAAATCACATAGCACATGGTGTAATGTATAATTACACTACAATATCAAAGCACATGGCACATAATTTCCATATAAAAGATTTTATATCACTATTCATCACAAAGATTTATAGAATGCCACCTTCTTTCAGAGTTGTATAATATGGAAAACATTCTTGCAAATTATGTGATAAAAATAACAGAAGAAGAATGAATACCAAATGTATAGGATGGGAAAATGGCTTGAACTAAGGAGCTCGTCTCTGAATTTGAAATAGAGGTAAAACACTAAGATAAGCAAAGAATGGAATTTATGGTCTACATTACATTATTTATAGTAGACAATGTGAACATTCTATTCAAAGAATTCCGATTTTTCAGGTCAGATACTGTAGTTGTTGAGAAACAGGGTTAGTTCCTAATTGTGACACTATAAAATAGGACTCTATCCATTTTGTTTTGTTTTGTGCTGGCCCCAGATGGATGGGAAATGATAGGAAATGTCTCCAATGGGGATAGATACACCAACAAAAACACATTCTTGGTGCAGTGGAAAGTAGTTTATACATCATTTTTTATTTCTGTTTACACATTCCTGCCGTGCTGACCCCAAGTCTCTTATTCCTTGTCCTGGTGTCACAGACATGCCACTGAAAAACACAATGAAGGGAAATCTAAACAATTAAGTCACGAGCAGCAATAAAAGCCTGACAGAAGTTCAAATCCTTACCCACTCGATTCACTCTTTGGTGACGCTTATATCTTCATAGTGGGGGGGGGATTCCAAAAGACTCACATTCAACAGCATTGTAAAACTAACCACCTTCCCTCAATTGCCAGCTCATACCTGTACAGTACACATGGTCAATAAAGTGGGTGTTACTTTACGGCATATAACTTGTAGTGTGGGAGTACACAAGGTATGCACAAGATCACCAGGACGCAGCACTATTTTTTAAAGAAAATAAGCTAGCAAGGCCTTATTATTAAGGTTTGAAAAAAATCTAAACTTATCATACCTTTTTAGTTTAGTGAACTTAGCAATCACTATCATTCACAGTGCAGAGAAAATGAGTAAGTAATGCAAAGTTCAAAGTTCAGTAGTAGCGATATCCCAGAGTTCAGACGTCAGTAGTATGTAACGCAGAGCACAGACATCAGGAGTGTGTGATGCTCAGTTCAAACGTCAGCAAGATGTAATAAAGAGGTCAATAGTAAGTAAAGCAGAGTGCAGCGGTCTACTGTAAGTAGCGCAGAGTTCAGAGGTCAGGAGTAAGTAACACAGAGTTCATGGGTCAGGAGTAAGTAATACAGAGTTCACGGGGTCAATAGAAAGTAATGCATAGTTCAGAAAGCAGTAGTATGTGACACAGAGTTCAGGAGAAGGATTAAGTAACGTGGAATGCATGGGTCAAGTGTATGTAACACAGAGTCCAGGGATCAGGAGTAAGTAATGCAGAGTTCAGGGGTCAGTAGAAAGCAATGCATAATTCCGAGGACAGCAGTATGTAACACAGAGTTCAGGAGAAGGATTAAGTAACGTGGAGTGCATGGGTCAAGTGTATGTAACACAGATTTCAGGGATCAGGAGTAAGTAATGCAGAGTTCAGGGGTCAGTAGTAACATAGATCAGAGGACAGAGTAGTAAGTAATGCAAAGTGCAGCATTCAGTAGTAAGTAATGCAGAGTTCGGTAGTAACGAAGAGGTCAGAGTAGTAAGTAATACAAAGCACAGGGGTCAGTTGTGAGTAGAGCATAGTTCAGAGGTCAGGCGAAAGTAACTAAGAGTTCAAAGTAATTAGCAACACAGAGTTCAGATTTCAGAATAGTAAGTAACTGCAGAGTTCAGATGCCAGATTAGTAAGTAACACAAGTTCAGGGAGATTCAAAAAGGTCCATACAGTGTGTCAGTGCAGGTCAGTGTGTTACATGATGTTAGTGTGGCTCCTCACTTCCTTGGCCCTGTGTCAGTAGTTGATGGTGGTGGCCCATATGACCAAGACCCGCATTGCTAGCAGAGTCCCCCTCTAAGAGCCAACATTTACATCCACCCAACATCATGGCTTTGAGCTCAAGAGCCACTGCCACACTATGTGACAGGTCATGCTCGCAATGACCAAGCCCCACCCCCTTCTCCATATTACCGAATCCCTGAGCTGAAGAGTGGAGCTTGGTGTGCAGTAAGTTCTAATGTAGGGTTCCCTGAGATTTCCCCAATGGAGCTGCAGAGGGGAAAAAAACTACTAAAAAGGAGTGGTTTTCCATTATTTGATTGATCTGCAATTACTGCTGTTGGGGACACCACCAGTAACGTTTGTTTCCCCAGGGACAGACTTCTCAAAACAGGGACTGTCCCCAAAAAATGGGGATAAATAGTGACCTTATATTGGGCAAACATCGAAAAACATTTGAGATTGAGAAAAAACATCCTATCACTGAGCACTAGGACCACATAGCACATTGGGGTTTATTCTCCATATCAACCTGTGGGTTATAACAGTTGTGGAGGCTTTTAATGGCTGGCAGTCGAGAACTTCCTTTGATGGTTGATTAAATTCCCATCTGGGGACTGAAATGACATATATACATCCCAGTTTTATATAAAAAAAACACACAATCTGTTTCATTGCAAACTGTAATTGATGGAGAACTGTGCAGCTATTTTTTCATTCTTTTTTATGCCCCAAATAGCCAATATATTGTTTTCTATATATAACATGATGGGTTTCATATTGCAGGGGAAAAAGTGGGGTATATGCCTTTAATGGGGATGTTTTTCCATGGTTTTTATTATTGGGTAATTAGTGGACAAATAATTAGCTTTTGGCTTATTTTCACTGCTCCAACATCCTCACAGTTTGCTTGCAATCAGGATAAAGCTATTACCTCAATGGTGGATTATGCACAGTGATGAAAATATAACAGCTTGAACCCTTATCACAAACTAGGTGCTTGCACCTATCATGCTACTTTCACTTTTACAAGCCAACCCTTGTTGCAATTAAACAGTTGGTCAAAATCGTCAATATGCTAGATTGGCCACATTATATCAAATATGGGTGTTGTTTATCGTACAAAAGTATTTGTACGTCTGAGATTTACAGAGCTCTTCCATACAGCAGAGTTCTGTCTTGCTGGACAGAAGACTTGATTTTTCTTTACTGCAGTTAAGAATAACAGCTAGGTCTTGGCCCTGCCCCAGCCAGTAGATTGAATAGCAGGCTGAGACTGCTATTGTGACATATAGTGACATTTTTGTGTCACTTTGCTCTCTCTTTCTATCAGCATGTCTGCTGTTAGCACATGAGCACTGCAGCACGACAGAATAGCTAATTGTGCTGCTTCTTCCTCTCAATCCAAGCTCAGCAGTGCAAGAGGCTGATCCCAAGCCAAATACAGGTTCTCACCAGGGGTGTACCTACAGGGGTTACAGGGGTAGCAATTTCGACCTGGCCCCACTGAATTTCTGGATAGGAGGAGCATGCAGAGTCAGGGATCTGTACATATAATAAACTGTGTTTACAATACTTCAGTTTGTAATTGAATGGGAAGCTCTGTACAGAGCTATTCCTATCCATTCATTCCGTACAACTAAGGCTGCAGAGATAGAGATTTAGGGGCTGTCCTCAATCGCTTTTCTCTTTCTCAAATGTGATATAGACCTCTGATATCATACCAAAGCCCCCCAATGGGGCTCCTAAAAAGAAACTGTAAATAATATTATAAAAAATAATATTGTAAAAACAAAAATGGTTATAAAAAAATAAAAACAAAAAACAAAAAGAAAAAAACACTGACACCATTGGTGGAACTACTAGGATCCCAAAGGTCGCACTTGCAACCGGAACCTGGTGTTCCGCCATCGGGATTGGAAGGAAAGACCCCAGTCATGGGTCAGGGGGGCCCTTCATGGTTTCTTGCATCGGGGCCCTGAAGCTTCTAGTTAAGCCTCTGGGACTGAAGCCTCGTAAACACGACCGTTTTTCTCAGCAAGAAACGACAAGAAAACTGTTGGGAGAGCTTTCTTGCCGAGAAAACTGTGCGTGTGTACGAGGCTTTCAGGTTTCTCGTCAAGGAAACTGCCCAGAATCTCGACGAGAAAAAAAGAAGACCTGCTCTCTTTTTTCTCGTCGGGAGTCTAATTTTTCTCGTCGTGATCCTCGTCAGACTGTATTTGGACGGGAAAACCGTTCGTGTGTATGCTTTTCCGAGTCTTCAAAAACCGTGCATGGTCAGAATCAAGTATGAGACGGGAGCGCACCTTCTTGTAAAACTAGCGTTTGTAATGGAGATAGCACATTCGTCACGCTGTAACGAACTGAAAGCACGAAGACTGAAAAGCGCGAATCGTCTCTCCCCAAACTTTTACTAACACGCGGTAACACGAGATCAGCAAAAGCAGCCCAAGGGGTGGCGCCATTGGAACAGAACTTCCCCTTTATACTGCCGTCGTACGTGTTGTATGTGACCGCGCTTTACAACAACGAGATTTTGGATTGACAGTGTGTATGCAAGGAAAGCTTGACAAGAATCTCATCAAGCTTGACAAGAAACCCGTCGAGAAAAACAACGTTTTTTTTGCAACGAGATTCTCGGCCGTGTGTACTAGGCTTTATACTACCTGCTTTAAAAATATATATTTAATGATCTTTTTATGAATACATGTCTTTATTATTTTTATCAGATTTATCTTTGGCATATACCGTACACCTACAGATGTTGTATCAATATAAACCCCCATACGAAACGTAATATTAAAAATACATTGTATGTAACTGATAGTTGTAAAAATTATATAAATTTGTCATAGGAGCCATTGTTATAAAAGAAAGGGTTAGTTTATTCCACAAATTGCTGAAATAGATGGCATGTGCTGATGATGGCATGTCATATGAATGTGTTCTCAGTTTCTAGGCAAAGGTTATCAAGTTGGTGCCTGTCTGTGTCAGAACAGGTGGGTGTGCACCAAGCCTATGTCATTACAAATAGTTGGCTCCAGCTACGAAAATGATCCATTTACATAAAATTAGATGCAGATCCTTGAGGAATGTTTACATTAGGCAGGGGGGGTCGATATTCTGTTAAAGTATCTGACATTATTCAGTGATAATATTTGAAAAAAGAAAGGAAAATATGTTATAGCTATTATATTGAGATACCAAAAAAAATGAGATAATGAAAGGATACTAAATTCATTTTGCTAAATATTTTTCGAACTTTCAGCAGCCATTATGTTGCCTTTTATAAAAAAAAAAATTCCTTGTAGAAAATTGTAAAACTTTATAAATCCTATTCTCCCTCAATGTGAAAAATGTATTCTGTTTGCTGCTTGGATGGTCAAACACTATTAAATGTAATAAGCATGCATTAGTAAATAGCCCCTAATTACTATAGAATCCTTTAGTAACTGGCTTGTTTAGGGCCCATTCACACTAGGAACTACATGTGAATCGCACAGGAACGGTACTTTTGTACCATCCGGTGCGGGCAAATGCAATCCGTTTGCGACCTGCGTTTGGGGTGTCATTAAGTTTTGCACTGACCCCCTGCAGCAGATCACAAGGGCAATGCGATTGGAATGCGGTGCTGGAAGCTGCACAGGAACATGGCATTCCCGCTCCGCTTTCTAGTGTGAACGGGCCCTTAACACTTCACCCTCTGAAGAGAGATCTGCAGCGGAACACTTTTCAGAAGGCGCTTGACAAGTGGGTGTGAGGAGCTATGTCACCTCTCTTCTGCCTGTTTTAACCCTATAAAGTCCACACCACAACTTCTTCAAGGTTTGTTGTATAGAGATCTAAGGTTGATAGTAAAGAGATTGTACTGTCAGATTGTAATGTTATGGCGACCTTTTGATTACACCCTACTGATATACAGCTGTTATTCTGCAAAACAGTAGTACCTAGGCCATAGGTGTGCACAGTCTATTGCATTAGGGTGGGCACCCCAAATCTCAAATACACATGTAGCCTTAGCTTAGTGCTCTGTGCTCTGTAGCCTTAGCTTAGTGCTGTGTGTTGAACGGCTTTCTGTTCAATCACAAACTGAAGCATAATAAACACATTTACTATGCTTTGGTTATAAATGAACACAGTGAGTGATTGGCACCAATCACTCACTGTGTTCATTTAGAAAAGGAAGAGGCATGTAAATGACACACTTCCCCTGCTCCCCATCCTGAAACATCCCCTCTTTGTGCCAGCAGCAGCATCCGGCAGGAGAGGGGAGAAGGTAAGCCAGCAGCTCTGTGGGGGGGGCAGGGCCTGGGCAGCAGGGGGAATCTGCACCACACAGGGTGATTGAGGTGTGCCCAGGCACACCCAGTGCGCATACCTATGACCTAGGCACGAGAGAAGCACTGCTACTTTTCATGATTATTTAGGGTTGGTTTACATCTGTGTGGTGTGTTTTATATGCGTTGAATTTTACGCATGTTGTACATGCCTTTTTTTTTTCTGCGGCCATTGAACTTAATACAATGTGCACTTCCATTAAAGTGCATTAAAGATGCAGCAAGCAGGTTTTTTTTTTTTTTTTTTTACGCACATAAAACACACAAGTGTGAAGAAGATCTTAAAGACGAAAGGTAAATCTTTAAGGGCACAATTACCAGTAACTCTTTACCTCTAGATTTTTCCTATAAGATAGCAAATCTTTACTTTTTGAGTTAAAGACCACATTTTCAAAGGTGACTGGAATGAACCTTTAATATTCTGTATTTAACCCTGTATAATTACCATAAAATACTCCGTTTTTTGGTGGCATACGGTGTTTAGACTCCATCTGTTTACATGGAAAAAAGTCATCCGCTTTTCTACTGAAACAGCTGAGGGCCACCTACTGATTCATATCAGACTTCTTTATGGAAAATACACATTCCTATAATGTGTTACCAAGAAATATATCACAAAGACTAGAAACTGTAAATATCGAAATGCTGTTTTTCAAGATCTGTTATTTTTTTTTTTACAGCGTTTAATTCAGAAGGTTTTCAGTAGATCTGTTGTTATAAGGCAGTGGTTCTCAACTCCTGTCCTCAGGACCCACTAACAGGCCAGATTTTAAGTATTACCTTGGGGAGGTGCAGACTAGAATACTGCAATCACCGAGGAGAAAATGATATCACCTGTGATGTATTTCAGTTATCTTGCAAACCTGGCCTGTTGGTGGGTCCTGAGGACAGGAGTTGAGAACCACTGTTATAAGGGAATCAAACTTTTTCATTTAGGGATCTAAATTCGAAGTGATTAAAAAGGTAATATTAAATTAAATAAATGTGAGCACACACTTCGGTATTTATTTCTCTTGGAACCTTGGAAGAAAATTGTCTGCCTGAAAAGTACTCTGTCATTTCCCTTCTTCTTTTGACATTTCGAGCCTTAAAGCTAAACTCTAAGTACACAGCCAAGTACACAAACTGAAAACACAAACGGGATTGGCTTTTCCTGCCAAAGGATTTGTATTTCTGAAAATCCATCTCCGAGACTTACATGGCTCCACCACGAAGCACAGTCCTGCCTGGTAGGGCAGGAGGCTTGACCTTTCTCTGCTGCATTTCAGTAACATTTACAGGTTTTGCTCCTCCTCCAGCCTTTGATTGGACAGTGTAATGAGCAGCAGCAGACTGATGAGTTCATCTCTCTGTCACTCTGCTCCTATCATGTTTCTTGCACTGCAGCACACTGTATTGGCTCCTTGTGCAGCTTGCTTCTTTATCCCTTTCATGAGCTCTGCTGTACAGGGACTGCAAGAGGCTGATACAAAGCCAAATTCAGGTGCTTACACATGTAGCGGGGTGTTCCCCTATATTGGGAAGAAACTACATTACCCATAACCCCATTCTTGTTGTGACGTTCCACCGCAGAGACTCATGGGAGGGGTTATAAAAGGAAGAGGCGGGGCCGGGCTCGGCCTCTTTGGCGACACGAGACTTCACGGACGGATCCTCCTGTGCGGATGTGTCGGAGGGGCAAGGCCTGAAGCCTGAGGCTTTGCTCTGCACCGAAGAGCCTTCCATCCTCCCCTCTGCGAGCCTGGGTGGCATCTGACTTTGTGAGCTACCGCCTTGTCGGATCGGGGACCCGATCGTTGGAGAGATCGAGAGTGTGTGACACGGCCGGTGGAGGTTTTCCCGGACTGGATCCATAGTCCGGCGGGTGAGAGGGCATAAGCCCAGCTTAGATACTGTTGCTGTGTATAGGCCTATAGACTGCCGTGGCCTACAAGTTATTTTCATACCCCTTGGATTACAAAGTTATACTCTGTTTAAGTGCACCACCATTACAGACCTGCCGGTGAAGAAAGAAGGACTAAGCTAAATATTAGAACCAGGCCTGGTGGGGATTCTAGCGTGTTGGATTGCTACGCCATAGGGCACTTAGTTAACGGTCGCCCGTATGGCGCACTTGTAGCGTGTGTTACTATATAGTGTGTTAGAGTGGCAGGACGCTGCCCTTAGGAGTGATTGTTTAGAACTGTAATTATTGTTACCCCTTTTATTCATATTGAGAATTGATGAGTAAAACAATTTACCTATTACAATTCATTACTGTGTCCTTGCTTAGTTATTCTATTGCATAGGACATATCATTGATTGTTAGTACTAGCTGTGCCAGAAGGGGATAGAGCCTATTGCCGGGGGTTGGCGGAGCTGCACTCAGGGCCCAAATCTAATTCTGCGGCCTCCTTAGTTGGAGGTATCGCTACACGTGGGGGTTCTCGTCCGGGATCCTGATGCAGCAAGCGAACGCCAGAAGTGCCGGCATGGACCCCATGGATCCAAGAGCGGTAGAAGAGTGGTGCAAAGCCGCTAATACAGAGCCAAAACAGTCGATAGCCATTAGCCTTCCTGGCGAGAAATGGTCAAGTGAGACGGTAGAGGAACTGCTGAGTTCAGTGTCCCCAGATCACACACCGTGGGTGATAGACATGAAGACAGACCCAAACATCTCAAATCAATACGCATTAGTGGAATATTGGGACGGGATGCCAGAGGCCTGTAAGCACAAGTGTCTGCGGACGCCAGACAACAGAACATTTAGGCTGGTGCACGCAATAACTGTAGAAAGGGAACCATCCCCTACGGGATCGCCACAGGCTGCGGCCCGAACTACACCTGAAAGAGAAGACAGGGCGCCACCTCCGGTGGCACCTGCATCGGCCACTGCTATATCACCAGAACTGATAAATGCAATAGGGGATTTGCTAGCCAAATGTCAGAAGACAAGTACGGTGCATGTGGAAACTAGCTACCGGAGACTAAAAATATTCTCAGGGAAGCTCCCTGTCCCGGCAGGGGAAGAAGATTTTGATACTTGGGTGGAACAGGCATTACAGGCAGTGAAGGCATGGGAGGTGCCGGAGGCACAGAAGAGGCAGCGAGTGTTAGAAAGCCTTAAAGGTGCAGCAGCAGAAGCAGTGAAAAGTTTCCGGTTTGGGAATGCAGGGTGCACGGCGCAGGATTGTCTAGCTATGCTGCAGGAAGAGTTTGGTCAATTAGACAAGGTGACAGAGACGGTCTACCAGTTTGAACACACTTTCCAAAAACCGGAGGAGAAACTTTCCGAGTATGTCAGAAGGCTAAACAGGCTGCTGTGCAAGACTGTGTTAAAGAAAGGGATGAAGCCCCAAGATGCCGATGCGGCAAGAATGAAGCAAGTCTTAAAGGGAGCGCTACGCTCCGATCCAGTCTGGCTGCACCTGAAAACCTTGGGAGGAGGAATGTTGCTGACTTATGCTGATTTAATAAAAATTATCAGAGATGAGGAGGCGCTGCAACAGGACCAGCAGAAGGATAAGACAAGTGTTGTACCTGCACAGGTGCTGGTCAATCCAGTGATGACCCCTGAAAGAGAGGCGGAGATAGACACCCTAATAACTCAGATGTCCAAGGTATTAGAGATATTGACCTCTCTGATAGCAAAAGACACAGAGTGTCCCAAGAAGAAGGAAAGTCCAAGGAAGGAATTGTTCCCGATTGCCTCAGCACCCGAACCTTTACAAGAATGGGGAGATATAGTCTGCTTCAACTGTGGGGGAGTTGGCCACATTGCAGCCACATGTTCTAGTCCGAAGAAGAAGAGACCAGACAACCGCAAGCCGGCGGGAAACTTCAGAGGGCCCCGGTGAAGGAGTCAACCGGGTGCCCACCATCTTCAGTAAACTCCAAGCTGAATGCAAAGAAAAACAAAAAGAGAGATAGAACACCAAAGGGGAAACGTAATACCCCTCAACAAAGCTATACTCCAAGAAGAAAGCGGGAGACCCCTCAGGAGAGGCACGGCACCCCCAAAGGGGGTGCCCACCCAAGAAAAATAATAGTACACCTCAGCGGGTTCCTACACCCATTAAAAGGAGGGAAGTCAGTGCATACCAGGCTCAAGAAAGGTTCAAGTCCAAAGGGAATAGGACAAGAGAGAGTCCAAAGGGAAAAGGGCTGAAGAAGGCAGCTCCTGCCGGACCATATCCAGAGAAGCTGGTAGGCCCATCCCCTATAGTGCCCATTCAAGTGGAGGGAGTCTACACCAGGGGCCTCCTGGACACCGGGGCACAAGTGACCCTACTATACCGGGACTTCTACGACAGGCACCTGAGTCATCTGCCTATCCAGAAGATAGAGGAGCTGGAAATATGGGGAATTGGAACCCAGAGTTTCCCTTACGACGGCTACCTTCCCGTCCAAATAACCTTTGACCCATCCGTGGCTGGGAAGGCCGAAGTGTTTGACACCCTGGCAGTTGTGTGTCCTAGGCCGCCTGGAGCCAACAAGAATTCCCTTATAATAGGGACGAACACGGACCTGGTCCGTAGACTCCTGACCCCTCTAGTGATGGAAGAAAGACAAGCAGCTACCAAGATCCATCCCATGCTGAAGACAGCCTACCAACGGCTGGTCCAAGAGCGGGAGACCCCTGGAGAGGAGATAGGGAAGGTGTGGAGACTTGGAAGAGAAGGGGTAGTGTTGCAGCCCGGTGAAGTAACCTGTCTCAGGGCCACTGTGAAGCTTACTTGGGAACAGCCTGGTCCCTTTGTCATGCTGGAGTCAGACCCAAGGGGTGAATCCTCAGGCCTGGAGGTGATACCGGAAGTGATTCCGCTGAAGGTCCTGAAGAAGGCCCATTATAGAGTTCCAGTGAGTGTTAGGAATACTACCAAAGACCCCATGGACATCCCAGCCAGAATGTTGCTAGGCCAGGTGAGCCCGGCGGCCCCTGTTACCCTGTCAGAAGTGAAGAGGACAGGTGAAGAAGCGGATGTTTGGGAGAAGCTGACCATGGAAAACCCGAATCTGTCCAGGGCTTGGAAAGAGAGAGCCAAGGCCCAGTTGAATAGATGGGAGAAGATCTTCTCTAGGGATGAGTTTGATGTGGGGTGTGCAAGAAGTGCCACCCATCGGATCCGCCTCCAAGAAGATAAGCCCTTCCGAGAGAGAGTCAGGCGGGTCCCGCTAGCAGATCTGGAGGATAGGGATGAGCTTCGTGTTCGAGTCGAACATACGTTCGACTCGAACATCGGCTGTTCGATCGTTCGACGAAGATCGAACGATTTGGGCCGTTCGCGCCAAATTCGAGTGACGCGAACGGCCCACAATGCACTACGCCATCGCAGTGTCATCCAGGCGCTGTGATTGGCCAAGCATGCACTGTGACCCCGCATGCTTGGCCAATCACAGCGCCGGCAGCGAGGAGAGCAATGATTGGCCACAGGCAGGATGCCTGTGGCCAATTATTGCTGAGGGTGTTTAGTACACGCCCCACACTATAAAAGGCCGCCAGCACGGCGGCCTAGTGTAGTGTGTTCCGGAGCAGGGATAGAGCAGCATAGGCAGGGACAGTGACTGTTATTTCTTTCTTGCTTAACCTGGATTCCTTTAGTTTAGGGAAAGAGAAGGATAGGTAGGGAGAGTGTCAGTGTGTTTTGTGCTTGTGCTATAGTGTGCTTTAAAAAAACATTTATTCTAGGGACAGAAAACTGTAGGTAGGGACAGTGTCAGTTTCTTTCACTCTGCAAGTCCTTGTTTCCAGGGACCTGGAAGGACAGTGAGTGAATTGTCCTTGTGCTATATTGTGCTTAAAAAAACATTTATTCTAGGGACAGAAAACTGTAGGTAGGGAGAGTGTCAGTTTCTTTCACTCTGCAAGTCCTTGTTTCCAGGGACCTGGAAGGACAGTGAGTGAATTGTCCTTGTGCTATATTGTGCTTAAAAAAACATTTATTCTAGGGACAGAAAACTGTAGGTAGGGAGAGTGTCAGTTTATTTCACTCTGCAAGTCCTTGTTTCCAGGGACCTGGAAGGACAGTGACTGAATTGTCCTTGTGCTATATTGTGATTAAAAAAAACATTTATTCTAGGGACAGAAAACTGTAGGTAGGGAGAGTGTCAGTTTATTTCACTCTGCAAGTCCTTGTTTCCAGGGACCTGGAAGGACAGTGACTGAATTGTCCTTGTGCTATATTGTGATTAAAAAAAACATTTATTCTAGGGACAGAAAACTGTAGGTAGGGAGAGTGTCAGTTTATTTCACTCTGCAAGTCCTTGTTTCCAGGGACCTGGAAGGACAGTGAGTGAATTGTCCTTGTGTTATATTGTGATTAAAAAAAACATTTTTTCTAGGGACAGAAAACTGTAGGTAGGGAGAGTGTTTTATTTCTTTCACTCTGCAAGTCCTTGTTTCCAGGGACCTGTAAGGACAGTGAGTGAATTGTCCTTGTGCTATATTGTGCTTAAAAAAAACATTTATTCTAGGGACAGAAAACTGTAGGTAGGGAGAGTGTCAGTTTATTTCACTCTGCAAGTCCTTGTTTCCAGGGACCTGGAAGGACAGTGAGTGAATTGTCCTTGTGTTATATTGTGATTAAAAAAAACATTTTTTCTAGGGACAGAAAACTGTAGGTAGGGAGAGTGTTTTTTTTCTTTCACTCTGCAAGTCCTTGTTTCCAGGGACCTGTAAGGACAGTGAGTGAATTGTCCTTGTGCTATATTGTGATTAAAAAAAACATTTATTCTAGGGACAGAAAACTGTAGGTAGGGAGAGTGTCAGTTTATTTCACTCTGCAAGTCCTTGTTTCCAGGGACCTGGAAGGACAGTGACTGAATTGTCCTTGTGCTATATTGTGATTAAAAAAAACATTTATTCTAGGGACAGAAAACTGTAGGTAGGGAGAGTGTCAGTTTATTTCACTCTGCAAGTCCTTGTTTCCAGGGACCTGGAAGGACAGTGACTGAATTGTCCTTGTGCTATATTGTGATTAAAAAAAACATTTATTCTAGGGACAGAAAACTGTAGGTAGGGAGAGTGTCAGTTTATTTCACTCTGCAAGTCCTTGTTTCCAGGGACCTGGAAGGACAGTGACTGAATTGTCCTTGTGCTATATTGTGATTAAAAAAAACATTTATTCTAGGGACAGAAAACTGTAGGTAGGGAGAGTGTCAGTTTATTTCACTCTGCAAGTCCTTGTTTCCAGGGACCTGGAAGGACAGTGACTGAATTGTCCTTGTGCTATATTGTGATTAAAAAAAACATTTATTCTAGGGACAGAAAACTGTAGGTAGGGAGAGTGTCAGTTTATTTCACTCTGCAAGTCCTTGTTTCCAGGGACCTGGAAGGACAGTGACTGAATTGTCCTTGTGCTATATTGTGATTAAAAAAAACATTTATTCTAGGGACAGAAAACTGTAGGTAGGGAGAGTGTCAGTTTATTTCACTCTGCAAGTCCTTGTTTCCAGGGACCTGGAAGGACAGTGACTGAATTGTCCTTGTGCTATATTGTGATTAAAAAAAACATTTATTCTAGGGACAGAAAACTGTAGGTAGGGAGAGTGTCAGTTTATTTCACTCTGCAAGTCCTTGTTTCCAGGGACCTGGAAGGACAGTGACTGAATTGTCCTTGTGCTATATTGTGATTAAAAAAAACATTTATTCTAGGGACAGAAAACTGTAGGTAGGGAGAGTGTCAGTTTATTTCACTCTGCAAGTCCTTGTTTCCAGGGACCTGGAAGGACAGTGACTGAATTGTCCTTGTGCTATATTGTGATTAAAAAAAACATTTATTCTAGGGACAGAAAACTGTAGGTAGGGAGAGTGTCAGTTTATTTCACTCTGCAAGTCCTTGTTTCCAGGGACCTGGAAGGACAGTGAGTGAATTGTCCTTGTGTTATATTGTGATTAAAAAAAACATTTTTTCTAGGGACAGAAAACTGTAGGTAGGGAGAGTGTTTTTTTTCTTTCACTCTGCAAGTCCTTGTTTCCAGGGACCTGTAAGGACAGTGAGTGAATTGTCCTTGTGCTATATTGTGCTTAAAAAAAACATTTATTCTAGGGACAGAAAACTGTAGGTAGGGAGAGTGTCAGTTTATTTCACTCTGCAAGTCCTTGTTTCCAGGGACCTGGAAGGACAGTGACTGAATTGTCCTTGTGCTATATTGTGCTTAAAAAAAACATTTATTCTAGGGACAGAAAACTGTAGGTAGGGAGAGTGTCAGTTTATTTCACTCTGCAAGTCCTTGTTTCCAGGGACCTGGAAGGACAGTGACTGAATTGTCCTTGTGCTATATTGTGATTAAAAAAACATTTATTCTAGGGACAGAAAACTGTAGGTAGGGAGAGTGTCAGTTTATTTCACTCTGCAAGTCCTTGTTTCCAGGGACCTGGAAGGACAGTGACTGAATTGTCCTTGTGCTATATTGTGATTAAAAAAAACATTTATTCTAGGGACAGAAAACTGTAGGTAGGGAGAGTGTCAGTTTATTTCACTCTGCAAGTCCTTGTTTCCAGGGACCTGGAAGGACAGTGACTGAATTGTCCTTGTGCTATATTGTGATTAAAAAAAACATTTATTCTAGGGACAGAAAACTGTAGGTAGGGAGAGTGTCAGTTTATTTCACTCTGCAAGTCCTTGTTTCCAGGGACCTGGAAGGACAGTGACTGAATTGTCCTTGTGCTATATTGTGATTAAAAAAAACATTTATTCTAGGGACAGAAAACTGTAGGTAGGGAGAGTGTCAGTTTATTTCACTCTGCAAGTCCTTGTTTCCAGGGACCTGGAAGGACAGTGACTGAATTGTCCTTGTGCTATATTGTGATTAAAAAAAACATTTATTCTAGGGACAGAAAACTGTAGGTAGGGAGAGTGTCAGTTTATTTCACTCTGCAAGTCCTTGTTTCCAGGGACCTGGAAGGACAGTGAGTGAATTGTCCTTGTGTTATATTGTGATTAAAAAAAACATTTTTTCTAGGGACAGAAAACTGTAGGTAGGGAGAGTGTTTTTTTTCTTTCACTCTGCAAGTCCTTGTTTCCAGGGACCTGTAAGGACAGTGAGTGAATTGTCCTTGTGCTATATTGTGCTTAAAAAAAACATTTATTCTAGGGACAGAAAACTGTAGGTAGGGAGAGTGTCAGTTTATTTCACTCTGCAAGTCCTTGTTTCCAGGGACCTGGAAGGACAGTGACTGAATTGTCCTTGTGCTATATTGTGCTTAAAAAAAACATTTATTCTAGGGACAGAAAACTGTAGGTAGGGAGAGTGTCAGTTTATTTCACTCTGCAAGTCCTTGTTTCCAGGGACCTGGAAGGACAGTGACTGAATTGTCCTTGTGCTATATTGTGATTAAAAAAAACATTTATTCTAGGGACAGAAAACTGTAGGTAGGGAGAGTGTCAGTTTATTTCACTCTGCAAGTCCTTGTTTCCAGGGACCTGGAAGGACAGTGACTGAATTGTCCTTGTGCTATATTGTGATTAAAAAAAACATTTATTCTAGGGACAGAAAACTGTAGGTAGGGAGAGTGTCAGTTTATTTCACTCTGCAAGTCCTTGTTTCCAGGGACCTGGAAGGACAGTGACTGAATTGTCCTTGTGCTATATTGTGATTAAAAAAAACATTTATTCTAGGGACAGAAAACTGTAGGTAGGGAGAGTGTCAGTTTATTTCACTCTGCAAGTCCTTGTTTCCAGGGACCTGGAAGGACAGTGACTGAATTGTCCTTGTGCTATATTGTGATTAAAAAAAACATTTATTCTAGGGACAGAAAACTGTAGGTAGGGAGAGTGTCAGTTTATTTCACTCTGCAAGTCCTTGTTTCCAGGGACCTGGAAGGACAGTGAGTGAATTGTCCTTGTGTTATATTGTGATTAAAAAAAACATTTATTCTAGGGACAGAAAACTGTAGGTAGGGAGAGTGTCAGTTTATTTCACTCTGCAAGTCCTTGTTTCCAGGGACCTGGAAGGACAGTGACTGAATTGTCCTTGTGCTATATTGTGATTAAAAAAAACATTTATTCTAGGGACAGAAAACTGTAGGTAGGGAGAGTGTCAGTTTATTTCACTCTGCAAGTCCTTGTTTCCAGGGACCTGGAAGGACAGTGACTGAATTGTCCTTGTGCTATATTGTGATTAAAAAAAACATTTATTCTAGGGACAGAAAACTGTAGGTAGGGAGAGTGTCAGTTTATTTCACTCTGCAAGTCCTTGTTTCCAGGGACCTGGAAGGACAGTGACTGAATTGTCCTTGTGCTATATTGTGATTAAAAAAAACATTTATTCTAGGGACAGAAAACTGTAGGTAGGGAGAGTGTCAGTTTATTTCACTCTGCAAGTCCTTGTTTCCAGGGACCTGGAAGGACAGTGACTGAATTGTCCTTGTGCTATATTGTGATTAAAAAAAACATTTATTCTAGGGACAGAAAACTGTAGGTAGGGAGAGTGTCAGTTTATTTCACTCTGCAAGTCCTTGTTTCCAGGGACCTGGAAGGACAGTGACTGAATTGTCCTTGTGCTATATTGTGATTAAAAAAAACATTTATTCTAGGGACAGAAAACTGTAGGTAGGGAGAGTGTCAGTTTATTTCACTCTGCAAGTCCTTGTTTCCAGGGACCTGGAAGGACAGTGACTGAATTGTCCTTGTGCTATATTGTGATTAAAAAAAACATTTATTCTAGGGACAGAAAACTGTAGGTAGGGAGAGTGTCAGTTTATTTCACTCTGCAAGTCCTTGTTTCCAGGGACCTGGAAGGACAGTGAGTGAATTGTCCTTGTGTTATATTGTGATTAAAAAAAACATTTTTTCTAGGGACAGAAAACTGTAGGTAGGGAGAGTGTTTTTTTTCTTTCACTCTGCAAGTCCTTGTTTCCAGGGACCTGTAAGGACAGTGAGTGAATTGTCCTTGTGCTATATTGTGCTTAAAAAAAACATTTATTCTAGGGACAGAAAACTGTAGGTAGGGAGAGTGTCAGTTTATTTCACTCTGCAAGTCCTTGTTTCCAGGGACCTGGAAGGACAGTGAGTGAATTGTCCTTGTGTTATATTGTGATTAAAAAAAACATTTTTTCTAGGGACAGAAAACTGTAGGTAGGGAGAGTGTTTTTTTTCTTTCACTCTGCAAGTCCTTGTTTCCAGGGACCTGTAAGGACAGTGAGTGAATTGTCCTTGTGCTATATTGTGCTTAAAAAAAACATTTATTCTAGGGACAGAAAACTGTAGGTAGGGAGAGTGTCAGTTTATTTCACTCTGCAAGTCCTTGTTTCAAGGGACAGAGAAGGACACCTGAAGGTAGCCCTTATTGCTTTTTTCCCATCTCCCTGCAGGCCATCTATTAGAATGTCTGGAAGGCAAACAAGGAGAGGCAGACAGTCAGGAGGCAATAAAAGAGGGCAAGCAGGCTCTGTGTCTGGGGTCAACAGTGCTGGTCGTGGACGCGGTGCATTGTCATCAGCACATGGCCATGGGACACGCTTGTCCTTCTTTTCGGCAGCTGGACATGTTGAGCCACATCATGCCGAAGACTTGGTAGAGTGGATGACCAAGCCCTCCTCCTCCTCCTCATCCTCTCTCACCCAGGCTCAGGGTACTGGAAAAGCAGCTGCCAAAGCGTCGTCTTCCCTGGTATCAATGTCAGACAAATCATCAGTCACTCCTTCCCTAGACCCACCATGTCCTCCTCCTGAGGAGTCCCCCGAACTGTTTCAGCACAGTGTTGGGTACATGCTCCAGGAGGATGCCCAGCGTTTCGAAGGGTCTGATGATGAAACCCAGCTAGAGGAAGGCAGTAGCGTGAGAGCAGACAGAGGGGATGCTCAAGAAGGACACCAATCTGGCAGTCATGTTCCAGCAGCTGCAGCATACTGCCAGATTGGCTCCAGTGATGAGGAGGGAGGGGATGATGAGGTCACTGACTCCACGTGGGTGCCTAATAGGAGAGAGGAGGAGGAGGAGGATGAGGAGGAGGCACATCTCCAACGAGGCAGGATGCCCTTTGGTGGCCAGCGTAAGGGCAGTACACCGACGGAATCACACCGCAGAGCTCCGCCTGTGCAGGGCGCTGCCTCTGCCCGTCATTCAAAAAGTTCTTTGGTGTGGGCCTTTTTTGAGGCTAGTGCATCAGATCGCACAGCTGCTGTTTGCAACATATGTCTCAAGCGTATATCGCGTGGCCAAAACATCAGCCGCTTGGGTACCACATGCCTGACCAGACATATGTTGACCTGCCATGCAGCTCGTTGGCAAGCCTACCTCAAAGACCCACACCAAAGAACAAAGCGGACCTCTCCTTGCACCGCATCAGCTGGGATCTCCAACCCCACTATAACTTCAGTCCTCTCTGAAACATGCACTGAGAGGAATGAAGGTGTAGAATTAGGTGTGTCACAGCCAAGTACTTGCGCCCACTCTGCTAGCAGTACACCGACGTCCGATTCTAGCAGGCAAATTTCCCTGCCCCAGCTGCTGGACCGTCGAAAGAAGTTCACTCCCAGCCATCCACATGCCCAGCGGTTGAATGCTAGCTTGGCTAAATTGCTAGCGCTTCAACTGCTGCCTTTTCAGTTGGTAGACTCGGCCCCCTTCCGTGAGTTTGTGCAATGTGCAGTTCCTCAGTGGCAGGTTCCCAAACGCCACTTTTTCTCACGGAAGGCTATTCCGGCTCTCTACCGGCATGTGGAAGGCAATGTCTTGGCCTCGCTGGACAGGGCGGTCAGCGGTAAGGTGCATATTACCGCTGACTCATGGTCCAGCAGGCATGGACAGGGACGTTACCTTTCTTTCACGGCCCATTGGGTCACTCTTTTGGCAGCTGGGAAGGATTCAGGACAAGGTGCAGTAGTGTTGGAGGTTGTCCCACCGCCACGCCTCCAAAATGCTACTACTGGTTGTGACACACCTCTCTCCTCCACCCCCTCCTCTTCTTCTTCCTCCATGGCCTCTTCCTGTGGTTTGTCCTATGAACCAGCGGTGCTCCGTAGCCGTTCACGGGGCTACGCAAGTACGCAGGCAAAAAGATGCCATGCCGTGCTTGCGCTGGTGTGTTTGGGGGACAGAAGCCACACTGGGGCAGAGGTCCTGTCTGCTCTGCAGGGCCAGGCCGAGAGGTGGTTGACGCCACGCCAGCTTAAGCCAGGAATGGTGGTTTGCGACAATGGCACCAACCTCCTCTCCGCCCTCCGACAGGGACAACTGACCCATGTGCCCTGTGTGGCTCACGTCCTTAACCTGGTGGTGCAGCGCTTCTTGGGCAGGTACCCGGGCTTACAGGATGTCCTGAGGCAGGCCAGGAAAGTCTGTGTGCATTTCCGCAGATCTTATAATGCCAGTGCTCGCCTGGCTGAGCTGCAAAAGGAGTTGAACCTGCCCAAGAACCGCCTTATATGTGACATGCCCACCAGGTGGAACTCAACGTTGGCCATGCTGCAGCGGCTGCACACGCAGCAGAGGGCCATCAATGAGTACCTGTGCGACTACGGCACCTGGACAGGGTCAGGGGAGCTTGGTTTTTTTTCTCCACGCCAGTGGGGCATGATCAGGGATGCATGCACTGTCCTGGCACCATTTGAGGAGGCCACGAGGATGGTGAGCAGTGACAGTGCATGCATCAGTGACACTGTACCTCTTGTCCACCTGTTGGAGCACACGCTGCGTGGAATAATGGACAGGGCACTTGAGGCAGAACAGAGGCAGGAAGAGGAGGACTTCCTTGCCTCTCAAGGCCCCCTTTACCCAGACAGTGTTCCTTCTGTCCCACCCATCGCACAGGAAGAGGAGGAGGAGGAGGAGGAGGAGGAGGAGGATTGTGTCAGCATGGAGGTGGAGGCTGGCACTCAGCATCATCAGCAGCAGTCTTTTAGGGATGATTTACAGTCCCAAGAAACCAGTGGACTTGTACGTGGCTGGGAGGAGGTGGCTGCGGATCATGTCGTCCTTAGTGACCCAGAGGACTCCGGAGCGAATGCCTCAGCAAACCTACGCTGCATGGCCTCCCTGATCCTGCAAAGTCTGCGGAAGGATCCTCGTATTCTTCGGATCAAGGAGAGGGACCATTACTGGCTGGCCACTCTCCTTGATCCACGGTACAAGGGTAAGGTTGCGGACCTTATGTTACCGTCGCAGAGGGAGCAGAGGATGAGACAACTCCGGGAGGCCTTGCAGAAAGGTCTGTGCAACGCGTTCCCAGAGACTGGGAGGTTGCAAACTCCTGGTCCTGGACAACGAGTTGCTGAGGCTTCGGCCAGTCAAAGAAGGAGCGGTGGGGAAGGTGGCCGTCTGACCGATGCGTTCAGACAATTCTTTAGTCCGCAGCCCCAAAGTATGATCGGTTCCAGCAACCATCGCCAGCGTCTGATAAACATGGTGCAGGAATATCTAGGGGCAAGGTCAGACTTGGACACCTTCCCCACCGAAAATCCTCTGGCTTACTGGGTCTTGAGGATGGATCACTGGCCAGAGCTTGCACAGTATGCAATTGAGCTACTGGCCTGTCCTGCATCCAGCGTTCTTTCGGAACGCACATTCAGTGCTGCTGGAGGATTTGTCACGGATCACAGGGTGCGCCTGTCCACCGACTCGGTTGATCGACTGACTTTCATCAAGATGAACCAGTCTTGGATCACCACCAGCTACCACACACCTGATGCTGATATAACAGACTAATTGATTTTAACATGTCACATCCCTTCAAGACTGATGCTGATGCTGAGTGCCTGTGCTGTTATGTTGACTGGCTATCCTCCTCCTCCGAGTCCTCAATGATACGATTGATGATGATAGCTTGTAAGATCATTTTTGTTTATGGGTGCCGCCACCAGTGCCTAACGCCCAATTTTTCAGCCCCTGTTTAACAGGGGCGTGTAATTACAATTTTTGAAGCAATACTTTGCAACAGGGCTCATTGCTGTGCTCCAAGTACAGTATCTGTGAGGAGTTGCAGTGTTGTGCCACCAGTGCCTAACGGCCAATTTTTCAGCCCCTGTTTAACAGGGGCGTGTAATTACAATTTTTGAAGCAATACTTTGCAACAGGGCTCATTGCTGTGCTCCAAGTACAGTATCTGTGAGGAGTTGCAGTGTTGTGCCACCAGTGCCTAAGGCCCAATTTTTCAGCCCCTGTTTAACAGGGGCGTGTCATTACAATTTTTGAAGCAATACTTTGCAACAGGGCTCATTGGTGTGCTCCAAGTACAGTATCTGTGAGGAGTTGCAGTGTTGTGCCACCAGTGCCTAAGGCCCAATTTTTCAGCCCCTGTTTAACAGGGGCGTGTCATTACAATTTTTGAAGCAATACTTTGCAACAGGGCTCATTGCTGTGCTCCAAGTACAGTTGCTGTGAGGGGTTGCAGTGTTGTGCCACCAGTGCCTAAGGCCCAATTTTTCAGCCCCTGTTCAACAGGGGCATGTAATTACAATTCTTGATCTAATAATTCACAGCAGGGCCCATTGCTGCACCCACCAAGAGTAACTGTCAGGGCTTACAGTGTTGTGGCACCAGCACCACCATCAAAGGCCCAATTTTTACTACCACTGTTCAACAATTATATGTAATTAAAATTCCTGATATAATAGTTGACAGCAGGGCGTTCCAGCACCAACCAAGAGTAACTGTGAGTGCTTACAGTGTTGTGCCAACACCAACAACTAAGGGGCCTATTTCTGCAGAGTATATACGGCAGGTCCCTACTTTCAAACATCCAACTTACAAACGACTCCTACTTGCAAACGCAAGAAGACAACAGGAAGTGAGAGGAAATCTACCACTAGGAAGGAAAATTCTCTCCTGTAAGAATAAATATGGGAGAAAGGTGTCTCCTCTGTACTGATGCTTTATCAGCAATCCTTGTTTCAAGAAAAACACCACATTTCAAAAACAGTTGTCATTGGGACGGAAAGTGAGGTGAAATGTTCTGAACAGGGGCACAGACAGCAAAACAAATGTTACAGGGGTGATAACCCTTACCTATGTTTTCCAAAAAGTTTAAAAATAGATTTTTGGTCTGGAGCTACACTTCAACAATGTACCTGTTCAAAATTACAAACAGACTCTACATAAGAACAAACCTACAGTCCCTGTCTTGTATGCACCGCCTGTATAGGGCTGTTCAGAGTATATAGGGCCTTTTTTATTTTATGTGCGGGGTTCCCCTTAATATCCATACAAGACCCAAAGGGGCTGGTAATGGGCTGGGGTAGGGGGGGGGTCATGGGGTAGCTATGCCATTTTTCTTAAAGAATTTCATCCATATTACCGGGACCAGACATTACATTAAAGCCGCAAGCAGTTTTAAATGGCTTTTTTTTCCTTTAGAAGTGTCATTTTGTGCAGGGACAGTTCTAAACACGGGAAACACGTGGCACTTCACAGGCATACTTTAGACACCCCCCAGGTACGATATTTAAAGGAATATTTGACTTTTTTTTTTTCACTTTATGCATCATTAAAATGACTGCTCCCGAAAAACGACCGTTTTTAAAACTTCTTTTTGCATTGATACATGTCCCCTGGTGCAGAACCCGGGTTCCCAAACCCTTTTTAGGACAATAACATGCATAATAGTTGTTATAATTAGCACTTTAGAATTCGAACGTTCGCATCCATTGTATTTAATAGGGTTCTAATGTTCGTTCGAACTTTCGGTCCGTTCGCGGGTTCTGGTGCGAACCGAACCCGGGGGTGTTCGGCTCATCACTACTGGAGGATCTGAGGGAACAACTTGCAGAACTCAAGAGGACTGGTGTGATACGGGAGTCCAGAAGCCCCTATGCCTCTCCCATAGTAGTGGTCCGAAAGAAGAATGGATCATTGAGGCTCTGTATAGACTACAGGACTCTCAACAGGAGAACCATACCTGACCAATACACCACTCCGAGGATAGAGGATGCCCTACAGAGCTTGTCTGGAGCCAAATGGTTCAGCGTTATGGATCTCAAGAGTGGGTACTATCAGATTCCGATGCACCCAGCAGACAAGGAGAAGACAGCTTTCATAACCCCAGTGGGGTTCTTCGAATTCGACCGGATGCCCCAAGGTCTGTCTGGAGCCCCAGCTACTTTCCAACGTCTCATGGAGAAGACAGTAGGGGACATGAACTTGATCGAAGTCCTTGTATACCTAGACGATGTCATTGTCTTTGGGAGAACCTTGGAGGAACATGAAGAGAGGCTGGAGAAAGTGTTGAGAAGACTCAGTGAGGAAGGACTTAAGCTTTCGCCTGAGAAGTGTCGGTTCTACCAGTCTTCCGTGAACTATCTGGGGCACATAGTATCTGAAGAAGGGGTGGCCACAGACCCTGAGAAATTGGAGGCAGTTACCTCCTGGCCACAGCCCACCACAGTAACAGAACTCAGATCCTTCTTGGGCTTCTGCTCCTACTATAGAAGGTTTGTGGAGGGATTTGCTCGAATTGCTAGACCATTGAATGAGTTGCTCAAGACTGAAGGAGAGGAGGATGGATCGGGGCCCAGGAGGCCAGGAGAGTCCATCAGAGATCAGTGGAATCAGAGGTGTGAAGAGGCTTTCCAGGAATTGAAGAGGAGCCTGAGGCGCCAGAGCCAGAGATTCCAAGAGAGCAAAGAGCTCGAAGAGTCATTCAACCTCCTAAGAAGCTGACCTACCCCCAGATGGGGAACAGTTCGGAAGACTCTGTGGTCACTGCTAGGAGAAATGCTGAGATTCCGGATCCCTCCACTGTCCATTTGGTGGAGGGCAACCCCAGCTCACTCTCTGGCACAGTTAGTCAGGCCACCCAAGATAATGTGACCTGTGGGCAAGGGAATTCAACCCCTCAGTTATGGTGGGAATCCCCTATCCCAACATCGTGTTCAGAATTGTCCAATGTTGTATATAGTTGTTGCTAAAATTTATCTTTGGGGACCAAAGAGTTTAAGTGGGGGGAGTGTGTAGCGGGGTGTTCCCCTATATTGGGAAGAAACTACATTACCCATAACCCCATTCTTGTTGTGACGTTCCACCGCAGAGACTCATGGGAGGGGTTATAAAAGGAAGAGGCGGGGCCGGGCTCGGCCTCTTTGGCGACACGAGACTTCACGGACGGATCCTCCTGTGCGGATGTGTCGGAGGGGCAAGGCCTGAAGCCTGAGGCTTTGCTCTGCACCGAAGAGCCTTCCATCCTCCCCTCTGCGAGCCTGGGTGGCATCTGACTTTGTGAGCTACCGCCTTGTCGGATCGGGGACCCGATCGTTGGAGAGATCGAGAGTGTGTGACACGGCCGGTGGAGGTTTTCCCGGACTGGATCCGTAGTCCGGCGGGTGAGAGGGCATAAGCCCAGCTTAGATACTGTTGCTGTGTATAGGCCTATAGACTGCCGTGGCCTACAAGTTATTTTCATACCCCTTGGATTACAAAGTTATACTCTGTTTAAGTGCACCACCATTACAGACCTGCCGGTGAAGAAAGAAGGACTAAGCTAAATATTAGAACCAGGCCTGGTGGGGATTCTAGCGTGTTGGATTGCTGCGCCATAGGGCACTTAGTTAACGGTCGCCCGTATGGCGCACTTGTAGCGCGTGTTACTATATAGTGTGTTAGAGTGGCAGGACGCTGCCCTTAGGAGTGATTGTTTAGAACTGTAATTATTGTTACCCCTTTTATTCATATTGAGAATTGATGAGTAAAACAATTAACCTATTACAATTCATTACTGTGTCCTTGCTTAGTTATTCTATTGCATAGGACATATCATTGATTGTTAGTACTAGCTGTGCCAGAAGGGGATAGAGCCTATTGCCGGGGGTTGGCGGAGCTGCACTCAGGGCCCAAATCTAATTCTGCGGCCTCCTTAGTTGGAGGTATCGCTACACACAGATTTCATTTAATGATGTACGTACAGTATCAATAAATATAGAGTTGTATTAAAGCTGCATTCCAGGAACTCAGCTCCTTTGTAAAAAATGAAGGCACAATGAGTTAAAGTGGATGTAAAGCCACTCTCATCCTTTCTAAACTACTGCCATAGTGCTGATCTATAAGGATATAGATGCCTCCTGCTTGTATCCTTACCTGTCAAATGTCTCCCCTCTGTCTGTTATAAGAACTGAAAAACTGCAGATTCTGTGGCTGGATCTGTTGTCTGGAGCTCGGTGGGTGGAGTCGTGATGTCAGTAGACTCCACGCCCACCTCTACACTTCCCTTGTCAACATGCATTTTCTCCTGTGTATTCCTTCTGCTATGATCACTAACATCCAGTCAATATACAGAAAAGTAACCACATGACTTCAGAAAAGGAGTGGGGGTGGGAATTAAAAAATAATGCTAGTGCACAAGATATGTAAATAACCTGTCACTCAAAGCAAGGGGGCGGAACGGACAAAGGTAACTCTGTTTGTCCATTTTATCTCACTGAACAATAAAAGAGAATTGCTCAGAGCTGGATTAACTCTTTGTGGCACGACCTGGCACAAATGATAGGAAATCTTATACACTACATTGTGACAGCAAAGAAAAAAAAAAGACATTTCGGGTTTACATCCACTTTAAGTACAAAGAGGTACATGACACCTTCTAGGCTTAGCTCTATTATTTATATCTGACAGCTTTATAGTACTCCCAGAAGGCAGCTATTACTGTAGTCCTGAAAGCCTGATTCTGATCCCTTTGAGCTATGTACCTTGAACAGAAGAGTTGCTACAGCTGCTATGTCAACCACTCCCCTCCTCCTGCCCAATCACAGAGGCCTTTGTATTATGTGATCACATTCACAAAATACAAAGGCTTCTGTGAATGGACAGCAGAGAGGAAGGGTGTGCATAGCTGCTCTGTCTGCTTCTTTCCTCTAAGATTTCCAGAGTGGGTCTTCAGCAGAGCGATGAACCTGTCAAATGTAAATAATAGAGATATGCCCACGAGATGTCATGCAGCTCTTTAGCTTGTTCAATTAAGTTTTGAGAATAAAACCTAGAAGCTGATTGGTTTCTATGCAGAGCTACACCAGATTTTGGACGCTTCAGTTCTAGTAAAGTCCCCTATAGTGTGTCTTCACTTTTTACAAAATGTCTGAATTCCTGGAATTCAGCTTTAAATGATAAGTTCACCTTTTGGGGTAAAGGTGAACATGTTGGTATGTAACATGTTCCCACTCCTGCAGCCTCTTTCTGACCCCCAACCCCTTGCCCCTTATTGTGACAGCAGGCTGGGGATCTTCTCCCTGCACCCACTGTCACAGTTTGAAAAGAACCAGATGTCGCAGAAAATACAACTGCTGTGGTACTTTACCCCATACATATTAGCAAAATTCACCCCTGACGTTAGAAATGAATGCTGGCAAGGATGCAGGAGCAGTGGTACGCTGCTCCATATGCTATGGTCCTGTCTCCATCTTCAAGTTACTCTCCCGTATTTCGGCTCTCATAACCAAACCTAATCTAGAGCAAGCTATCCTTAGTATCAACATCTCTGATATCTCTACTCCGATACGTCCAACTTTTGTGCAGGTATTACATGCCTAGGGCGGCAATCTTAAGAAAATGGAAATCCAATGAAGTTCTGGGTTTAAGGGAGGTAATCAAACAAATGGAGGAAGTCTATAAATATTATGGCCTATAAAGATGGCAAACTTGTACAATTTGAGCCCCAGTGGAAACCCTGGCGATCTTCATTTTCCATTTCTCATACTGTAATGTAAGATCTGAATGTGCTGCCACTACATACTATCTGTGATCCAATGGTCTTACTAGGTTCTGTGTTCTTTATCTTCTGTACTATGTTACTTACTGATTTTATGTCAGTAGAGTACTTTAAGTTCACTCAACTGCTTTTTTAACTTACCGTACACATTTATTCATTGTCAGTGACTGACACTCAATTGAGATTTAATATTAATAAACTTAATATTAAACTCACTTGGTCGAATGTTGTTCACATCGTGTTGTAATTATGTTAAAAAGATGTGTGTACGTTAAGTACATTGTCGGTATATCTACCTGACATCTTTGTTCTTATATTGTATACTTGAAAAATTATTATTGAAAAAAAAAGCCATGCGGGGCTCTGCCCACACATACATTTATTCTCAGAGTTAAGTGAATTTATGAAATAGAAGTGCTGACTGCATTTGCGGCTGATGACGCTAATGAGCGCTCTAGGTAGTTCACTGAGTCTTCCTGTCAGTGTGTAACTGACTGCCTGTACAAGGTACGAGCAGACACATAAAGTACACTGACAGTCTGCAGGAGCCTGAGATTACACCCGTGATCTGCTGACCGTGGGTGCAATGCTTTACAAAAAATATTAAAAAAAGTTTTACCTGCACTTATCCTTCAATTTGTGCATTGTATATACCTGCCTGGAAGATGTCTGCAAAATTTCTGCTATAAGTCATTTGAAATTGAAAAGCTCTCAAGCACATACAAGATTCTGGGCAAGGAGATTAGTGTCCATGAAGCTGAACAGCTGCACACTGGACCATATAACTAGTTTTATTCAACAAAGTGGAAGTTATCCTTTGCTCAGCCAGGTAATGAGGCACATGCCAGGATCTGTTTAAGAGATCAGACTTATCTTAATAGATTTAAAGGTCAATACATTGCTATAGCTTTAAAAGGCATTTTTTTTTTACATAAATACATTTACCATTAAGTAAATGGCAATATATTTAATTATCAGTTGTTCTTTGTTTGAACAAACTATCTGGATTAGACCCCTTTCACACTGGGTCATTTTGCAGGCGCTATTGCGCTAAAAATAGCGCTTGCAAACCGACCTGAAACAGCCGCTGCTGTCTCTCCAGTGTGAAAGCCCCGAGGGCTTTCACACTGGAGCGGTGCGCTAGCAGGACGGTAAAAAAAGTCCTGCTAGCCGCATCTTTGGAGCAGTGAAGGAGCGGTGTGTTTACCGCTCCTCCACCGCTCCTGCCAATTGAAATCAATGGGGCACCGCGGCTATACTGCCGGCAAAGCGCTTTGCAGTGGTTTTTAACCCTTATTGGGCCCCTAGCGGGGGGTAAACCCGCACCGCTAGCGGCCGAATAGCGCAGCTAAAAATAGCGGCGCTTTACCGCCGACGCACCTCCCGCCCAAGTGTAAGAGTGTATCTAAAGCTTATTGAGTCTGTTTACATAGAAAAACCAACCACTTGCACTATCTCATCTCAACAATGTCCATTTTGAAAATTTCTAGCAGAAACAGTAGAAACATTATTAAATAGAGTTAAAACTAATCTGTCAAGAAATAATAAAAAAATTTAGCTGCTTTGCTGACTTGCTTTTATACATTGTATGGTCCAGAACTATCCTCGTTATCCTTACTTTGCTAGTTGAATTACTGACCTGGAAAGGGCATTTTCATATTAGATGTCCAAAAAACTTTTTCACGTCATTGTTATTGTGTTCAAATTTGTGTATATGTATATGTGTATGTGTATATATATATATATATATATATTATATACACATTAGACATGTGCACACTGAAATATTTCGTTTCGGAATTTCGTTTTCGTCCAAAAAATAAATTTATTTAGTTACTCCCGAAATTCGTTTTTATTTATTTCGTTTTTCGTTAAAAATTGCATTCGTCCGAAAATCTGAATTAATTAAGGTCGAATCTGTCATTGAAGGCTTATGGTGTCTGTCGAATGTTCAAAGAAGATTCGACGGAGCAGCGAAACTGTACGACTCTGCAATCATACATTTCCGGTCGAATGTTCCGCCCACAAGCAGTGATCTTTTCTCTCTATAATGTCGAATCTTTTCTCTCTATAATGTTGAATCTTTTCTCTCCTATGTCGAATCTTTTCTCTCTATAATGTCGAATCTTTTCTCTCTATAATGTCAAATCTTTTCTCTCTATAATGTCAAATCTTTTCTCTCCTATGTCGAATCTTTTCTCTCTATAATGTCAAATCTTTTCTCTCCTATGTCGAATCTTTTCTCTCCTATGCCGAATCTTTCCTCTCCTATGTCGAATCTTTCCTCTCCTATGTCGAATCTTTCCTCTCCTATGTCGAATCTTTCCTCTCCTATGTTGAATCTTTCCTCTCCTATGTCGAATCTTTCTCTCCTATGTCGAATCTTTTCTCTCTATAATGTCAAATCTTTTCTCTCCTATGTAGAATAATCTTGGACTAATAGAGTTAAGGTTAGGCACATTCGACCACAGGTTCGATAGACACAGATTGTTATTGTCAGCGTCACGTCGAATCTCCTATCTATATCGAACTGTTGTAGCAACGAAAACGAAAATAAAGCATTTGTTTATGTCGGATCTTTCGGTTTTCGGATTCTGTGCTTTCGTTTTCGTTTGTTAAAACGATAACGAAAATAGCTGAAATTCGGACGAAAATGAATTTGGACGAAAACGAATGCACATGTCTAATACACATACATACATACATACATACACACACTCACCGGCCACTTAGGTACACCTGGTCACTTGCTTGGTAACACAAATTGCTAACCAGCCGATCACATGGCAGGATGACTTGCTGAAGTTCAAACCAAGCATCAGAATGGGGAAGAAAGGGTATTTAAGTGACTTTGAATGTGGTTGTTGGTGCCAGATGGGCTGGTATGAGTATTTCAAAAACTGCTGAGCTACGAGGATTTTCGCGCACAACCATCTCTAGGGTTTTTCAGAGAATGTTCCAAAAAAGAGAAAATATCCAGTGAGCGGAAGTTGTGTGAATGAAAATGCCTTGTTCATGTCAAAGGGTCAGAGGAGAATGGGCAGACTGGTTCGAGATGATAAAAGGCAACAGTATCTCAAATAACCACTTGTTACAACCAAGGTATGCAGAATACCATACCTGAATGCACAACACATCAAACCTTGAAGCAGATGGGCTACAGCAGCAGAAGACCACACTGGGTGCCACTTCTGTCAGGTAAGAACAGGAAACTGAGGCTACAATTCACACAGGCTCACCAAAATTGGTCAATAGAAGATTGGAAAAATGTTGCCTGGTCTGATGAGTCTCAATTTCAGATGGTAGGGTCAGAATTTGCAGTATACAACATCAAAGTATGGGTTCAGGCTAGTGGTGGTGTAAATTTTCTTGGCACACTTTTGCCCCTTAGTACCAATTGAGCATGGACTACCTGAGTATTATTGCTGACCATGTCCATCCCTTTATGACTACCATGTACCCATCTTCTGATGGCTACTTCCAGCAGGATAATGCACCATGTCACAAAGCTCAAATCATTTCAAACTGGTTTCTTGAGAATGACAATGAGTTCACTGTATTCCAATGGCCTCCACAGTCACCAGATCTCAATCCAATAGAGCATCTTTGGTATGTGGTGGGATGGGAGAGTCGCATCATGGATGTGCAGCCGACAAATCTGCAGCAACTGTGTGATGCTATCATTCTAATATGGACCAACATCTCTGAGGAATGTTTCCAACACCTTGCTGAATCTATGCCACGAAGAATTAAGGCAGTTCTAAGGGCAAAAGGGGGTCCGGCAACCCGGTACTAGCAAGGTGTACCCAATAAAAAAAAAATATATATATATATATATATATATATATATATATATATATATTTCATTATATACTGGGTCATCCTACAGTACTATAATACCCAAAGTCCTTGTAGTTATCCAGTTGCCTGTGAAAGACCGTTCAGGAACCTGGAAGAAGAGACATCCTGTACGGAGAAACCTACCTTTTCCCCCTTTGTCAGGTACCTCTCTCTATCACTGTTCCTACCTTGTCCCTAACCCCGGGGACTCTTTTCTTGACCTACTTCCAAACCACCGGCACACAAAATGACAAAAAATCTGACATTCAAGCACTTCTTCATCAAGATGGCCAGTCACAATTGGCAGGATGCAGCGTCCAATAAGAAATACTTGCCCCCCTCCCCATCCCACTATGACTGCCAGAGCACATAACAGGGGAAACAGGAGACAAATTAGTCCTTAATGGTCTCCTGCCAGCCTGAATGTCAGTCATCTTTAGGTTGGTGTGAATACTGCAGCACAACACCTGCCTACAAGCTATCTGACTGTGTTATCTTGCCAGACCAGAAATTTCTCATTGGGCACTGACTGCCCCACTGTTTGGTGGCTCACATTCCAGAGAAATTCAACTGTACCCTACATTGAACTTGCAATGGCTATTTTCTCACCTCAAGCCATAGACATTCACAGAAATCATTTCCAGACTATTTTCCTTTGTTACCTGTCTGTAGAAAGCACCATCCTGTTCATTTTTTTTTTTTTTTTTATTAAACAAGGAACATTTGCAGCACTGGGGATGTAAGATAGCACTATCATTCAGAAAGTTTACACACATTCTCCAGGGGATATTTTCCATTCTGGCACCCAAGAACAGTAAATATTGGACACAGGCCAAATCCACTGCTCCATACACATGGTGCACAGTGTACTTTCCACTGCCATGGAGGGGTTTTCAGAGTTCCTTCACAGGGTGCCAGCACCTTACCACAAAATCTAACTCGGTTTTCAGGCCCAGTCTTGACCTTGGGTGTGTTTAAACCTTTGTGTGGGAACCTTTTTTTCCCACACATAGTTCTAGATGGAGAAGCAGAGACTGGGATCACATCATTTAAAGCAGAAAAAAACTGATGAACTTTGCAGAAGGAAAACTTTCAGTGCATCAGGATAATATTAAAATGGAAGCCACAGAAAGGAAAATTATATATTACATTTTTTTTGGTGCAGCAGCTACTTATGTGATGTAGGTACCACTAAATACAGTGCTTATGTGAAGACAGCATTATCACCACATAGTACAACATTTCATATTATGTGTAAACATTAGTGAAAAACAACGTGCATATATACCAACAGTGCTGAATAAAGTGCTAAATCAATATAAAAAAAAGTTTCCCGCGCTTTTAAAAGTGTTATAAATATGTTATATACATATACTGTATTTCTTCAGCGCAATAAAAGATCCTCAAATCTCCAAAATCATTGGTGAAAAAAAGATCTCATCTCTGAAACATACTCCACCTTCAATGTGTAATTCACCACAAAATCTGCTAAATAACTCACTAGAAACAATGGCTAGTAATTAGGGATGAGCTTCGTGTTCGAGTCGAACATACGTTCGACTCAAACATCGGCTGTTCGATCGTTCGACGAAGATCGAACGATTTGGGCCGTTCGCGCCAAATTCGAGTGACGCGAACGGCCCACAATGCACTACGCCATCGCAGTGTCATCCAGGCGCTGTGATTGGCCAAGCATGCACTGTGACCCCGCATGCTTGGCCAATCACAGCGCCGGCAGCGAGGAGAGCAATGATTGGCCACAGGCAGGATGCCTGTGGCCAATTATTGCTGAGGGTGTTTAGTACACGCCCCACACTATAAAAGGCCGCCAGCACGGCGGCCTAGTGTAGTGTGTTCCGGAGCAGGGAAAGAGAAGCATAGGCAGGGACAGTGACATTTATTTTTTCTTGCTTAACCTGGATTCCTTTAGTTTAGGGAAAGAGAAGGATAGGTAGGGAGAGTGTCAGTGTGTTTTACTGTGCGAATCCTTGTTTCTAGGGACAGGGAAGGACAGTGAGGGAATTCTCCTTGTGCTATAGTGTGCTTTAAAAAAACATTTTTTCTAGGGACAGAAAACTATAGGTAGGGAGAGTGTCAGTGTGTTTTACTGTGCGAATCCTTGTTTCTAGGGACAGGGAAGGACAGTGAGGGAAATTCTCCTTGTGCTATAGTGTGCTTTAAAAAAACATTTTTTCTAGGGACAGAAAACTATAGGTAGGGAGAGTGTCAGTGTGTTTTACTGTGCGAATCCTTGTTTCTAGGGACAGGGAAGGACAGTGAGGGAAATTCTCCTTGTGCTATAGTGTGCTTTAAAAAAACATTTTTTCTAGGGACAGAAAACTATAGGTAGGGAGAGTGTCAGTGTGTTTTACTGTGCGAATCCTTGTTTCTAGGGACAGGGAAGAACAGTGAGGGAAATTCTCCTTGTGCTATAGTGTGCTTTAAAAAAACATTTTTTCTAGGGACAGAAAACTATAGGTAGGAAGAGTGTCAGTTTCTTTCACTGTGATAATCCTTGTTTCTAGGGACAGGGAAGGAAAGTGAGGGAAATTCTCCTTGTGCTATAGTGTGCTTTAAAAAAACATTTTTTCTAGGGACAGAAAACTATAGGTAGGAAGAGTGTCAGTTTCTTTCACTGTGATAATCCTTGTTTCTAGGGACAGGGAAGGACAGTGAGGGAAATTCTCCTTGTGCTATAGTGTGCTTTAAAAAAACATTTTTTTCTAGGGACAGAAAACTATAGGTAGGAAGAGTGTCAGTTTCTTTTACTGTGATAATCCTTGTTTCTAGGGACAGGGAAGGACATTGAGGGAAATTCTCCTTGTGCTATAGTGTGCTTTAAAAAAACATTTTTTCTAGGGACAGAAAACTATAGGTAGGAAGAGTGTCAGTTTCTTTCACTGTGATAATCCTTGTTTCTAGGGACAGGGAAGGAAAGTGAGGGAAATTCTCCTTGTGCTATAGTGTGCTTTAAAAAAACATTTTTTCTAGAGACAGAAAACTATAGGTAGGAAGAGTGTCAGTTTCTTTCACTGTGATAATCCTTGTTTCTAGGGACAGGGAAGGAAAGTGAGGGAAATTCTCCTTGTGCTATAGTGTGCTTTAAAAAAACATTTTTTCTAGGGACAGAAAACTATAGGTAGGAAGAGTGTCAGTTTCTTTCACTGTGATAATCCTTGTTTCTAGGGACAGGGAAGGACAGTGAGGGAAATTCTCCTTGTGCTATAGTGTGCTTTAAAAAAACATTTTTTCTAGGGACAGAAAACTATAGGTAGGAAGAGTGTCAGTTTCTTTCACTGTGATAATCCTTGTTTCTAGGGACAGGGAAGGAAAGTGAGGGAAATTCTCCTTGTGCTATAGTGTGCTTTAAAAAAACATTTTTTCTAGGGACAGAAAACTATAGGTAGGAAGAGTGTCAGTTTCTTTCACTGTGATAATCCTTGTTTCTAGGGACAGGGAAGGAAAGTGAGGGAAATTCTCCTTGTGCTATAGTGTGCTTTAAAAAAACATTTTTTCTAGGGACAGAAAACTATAGGTAGGAAGAGTGTCAGTTTCTTTCACTGTGATAATCCTTGTTTCTAGGGACAGGGAAGGACAGTGAGGGAAATTCTCCTTGTGCTATAGTGTGCTTTAAAAAAACATTTTTTCTAGGGACAGAAAACTATAGGTAGGAAGAGTGTCAGTTTCTTTCACTGTGATAATCCTTGTTTCTAGGGACAGGGAAGGAAAGTGAGGGAAATTCTCCTTGTGCTATAGTGTGCTTTAAAAAAACATTTTTTCTAGGGACAGAAAACTATAGGTAGGAAGAGTGTCAGTTTCTTTCACTGTGATAATCCTTGTTTCTAGGGACAGGGAAGGACAGTGAGGGAAATTCTCCTTGTGCTATAGTGTGCTTTAAAAAAACATTTTTTCTAGGGACAGAAAACTATAGGTAGGAAGAGTGTCAGTTTCTTTCACTGTGATAATCCTTGTTTCTAGGGACAGGGAAGGACAGTGAGGGAAATTCTCCTTGTGCTATAGTGTGCTATAGTGTGCTTTAAAAAAACATTTTTTCTAGGGACAGAAAACTATAGGTAGGAAGAGTGTCAGTTTCTTTCACTGTGATAATCCTTGTTTCTAGGGACAGGGAAGGAAAGTGAGGGAAATTCTCCTTGTGCTATAGTGTGCTTTAAAAAAACATTTTTTCTAGGGACAGAAAACTATAGGTAGGAAGAGTGTCAGTTTCTTTCACTGTGATAATCCTTGTTTCTAGGGACAGGGAAGGAAAGTGAGGGAAATTCTCCTTGTGCTATAGTGTGCTTTAAAAAAACATTTTTTCTAGGGACAGAAAACTATAGGTAGGAAGAGTGTCAGTTTCTTTCACTGTGATAATCCTTGTTTCTAGGGACAGGGAAGGAAAGTGAGGGAAATTCTCCTTGTGCTATAGTGTGCTTTAAAAAAACATTTTTTCTAGGGACAGAAAAATATAGGTAGGAAGAGTGTCAGTTTCTTTCACTGTGATAATCCTTGTTTCTAGGGACAGGGAAGGACAGTGAGGGAAATTATCCTTGTGCTATAGTGTGCTAAAGCATTCCTCATCAACCATCTTTGAAATCCTTGTTTTTTGGACAGTCAGGGAAATTGTCGTTGTGCTATTCTGTGCAAAAGCAATCATCCTCAACCATATTTAGAAATCCTTAAGTAAAGGGACAGAGAAGGACACCTGAAGGTAGCCCTTATTGCTTTTTTCCCATCTCCCTGCAGGCCATCTATTAGAATGTCTGGAAGGCAAACAAGGAGAGGCAGACAGTCAGGAGGCAATAAAAGAGGGCAAGCAGGCTCTGTGTCTGGGGGCAACAGTGCTGGTCGTGGACGCGGTGCATTGTCATCAGCACATGGCCATGGGACACGCTTGTCCTTCTTTTCGGCAGCTGGACATGTTGAGCCACATCATGCCGAAGACTTGGTAGAGTGGATGACCAAGCCCTCCTCCTCCTCCTCATCCTCTCTCACCCAGGCTCAGGGTACTGGAAAAGCAGCTGCCAAAGCGTCCTCTTCCCTGGTATCAATGTCAGACTCATCATCAGTCACTCCTTCCCTAGACCCACCATGTCCTCCTCCTGAGGAGTCCCCCGAACTGTTTGAGCACAGTGTTGGGTACATGGTCCAGGAGGATGCCCAGCGTTTCGAAGGGTCTGATGATGAAACCCAGCTACAGGAAGGCAGTAGCGTGAGAGCAGACAGAGGGGATGCTCAAGAAGGACACCAATCTGGCAGTCATGTTCCAGCAGCTGCAGCATACTGCCAGATTGGCTCCAGTGATGAGGAGGGAGGGGATGATGAGGTCACTGACTCCACGTGGGTGCCTAATAGGAGAGAGGAGGAGGAGGAGGATGAGGAGGAGGCACATCTCCAACGAGGCAGGATGCCCTTTGGTGGCCAGCGTAAGGGCAGTACACCGACGGAATCACACCGCAGAGCTCCGCCTGTGCAGGGCGCTGCCTCTGCCCGTCATTCAAAAAGTTCTTTGGTGTGGGCCTTTTTTGAGGCTAGTGCATCAGATCGCACAGCTGCTGTTTGCAACATATGTCTCAAGCGTATATCGCGTGGCCAAAACATCAGCCGCTTGGGTACCACATGCCTGACCAGACATATGTTGACCTGCCATGCAGCTCGTTGGCAAGCCTACCTCAAAGACCCACACCAAAGAACAAAGCGGACCTCTCCTTGCATCGCATCAGCTGGGATCTCCAACCCCACTATAACTTCAGTCCTCTCTGAAACATGCACTGAGAGGAATGAAGGTGTAGAATTAGGTGTGTCACAGCCAAGTACTTGCGGCCACTCTGCTAGCAGTACACCGACGTCCGATTCTAGCAGGCAAATTTCCCTGCCCCAGCTGCTGGACCGTCGAAAGAAGTTCACTCCCAGCCATCCACATGCCCAGCGGTTGAATGCTAGCTTGGCTAAATTGCTAGCGCTTCAACTGCTGCCTTTTCAGTTGGTAGACTCGGCCCCCTTCCGTGAGTTTGTGCAATGTGCGGTTCCTCAGTGGCAGGTTCCCAAACGCCACTTTTTCTCACGGAAGGCTATTCCGGCTCTCTACCGGCATGTGGAAGGCAATGTCTTGGCCTCGCTGGACAGGGCGGTCAGCGGTAAGGTGCATATTACCGCTGACTCATGGTCCAGCAGGCATGGACAGGGACGTTACCTTTCTTTCACGGCCCATTGGGTCACTCTTTTGGCAGCTGGGAAGGATGCAGGACAAGGTGCAGTAGTGTTGGAGATTGTTCCACCGCCATGCCTCCAAAATGCTACTACTGGTTGTGACACACCTCTCTCCTCCACCCCCTCCTCTTCTTCTTCCTCCATGGCCTCTTCCTGTGGTTTGTCCTCGGAACCAGCGGTGCTCCGTAGGCGTTCAAGGGGCTACGCAAGTACGCAGGCAAAAAGATGCCATGCCGTGCTTGCGCTGGTGTGTTTGGGGGACAGAAGCCACACTGGGGCAGAGGTCCTGTCTGCTCTGCAGGGCCAGGCCGAGAGGTGGTTGACGCAATGCCAGCTTAAGCCAGGAATGGTGGTTTGCGACAATGGCACCAACCTCCTCTCCGCCCTCCGACAGGGACAACTGACCCATGTGCCCTGTGTGGCTCACGTCCTTAACCTGGTGGTGCAGCGGTTCTTGGGCAGGTACCCGGGCTTACAGGATGTCCTGAGGCAGGCCAGGAAAGTCTGTGTGCATTTCCGCAGATCTTATAATGCCAGTGCTCGCCTGGCTGAGCTGCAAAAGGAGTTGAACCTGCCCAAGAACCGCCTTATATGTGACATGCCCACCAGGTGGAACTCAACGTTGGCCATGCTGCAGCGGCTGCACACGCAGCAGAGGGCCATCAATGAGTACCTGTGCGACTACGGCACCAGGACAGGGTCAGGGGAGCTTGGTTTTTTTTCTCCACGCCAGTGGGGCATGATCAGGGATGCATGCACTGTCCTGGCACCATTTGAGGAGGCCACGAGGATGGTGAGCAGTGACAGTGCATGCATCAGTGACACTGTACCTCTTGTCCACCTGTTGGAGCACACGCTGCGTGGAATAATGGACAGGGCACTTGAGGCAGAACAGAGGCAGGAAGAGGAGGACTTCCTTGCCTCTCAAGGCCCCCTTTACCCAGACAGTGTTCCTTCTGTCCCACCCATCGCACAGGAAGAGGAGGAGGAGGAGGAGGAGGAGGATTGTGTCAGCATGGAGGTGGAGGCTGGCACTCAGCATCATCAGCAGCAGTCTTTTAGGGATGATTTACAGTCCCAAGAAACCAGTGGACTTGTACGTGGCTGGGAGGAGGTGGCTGCGGATCACGTCGTCCTTAGTGACCCAGAGGACTCCGGAGCGAATGCCTCAGCAAACCTACGATGCATGGCCTCCCTGATCCTGCAAAGTCTGCGGAAGGATCCTCGTATTCTTCGGATCAAGGAGAGGGACCATTACTGGCTGGCCACTCTCCTTGATCCACGGTACAAGGGTAAGGTTGCGGACCTTATGTTACCGTCGCAGAGGGAGCAGAGGATGAGACAACTCCGGGAGGCCTTGCAGAAAGGTCTGTGCAACGCGTTCCCAGAGACTGGGAGGTTACAAACTCCTGGTCCTGGACAACGAGTTGCTGAGGCTTCGGCCAGTCAAAGAAGGAGCGGTGGGGAAGGTGGCCGTCTGACCGATGCGTTCAGACAATTCTTTAGTCCGCAGCCCCAAAGTATGATCGGTTCCAGCAACCATCGCCAGCGTCTGATAAACATGGTGCAGGAATATCTAGGGGCAAGGTCAGACTTGGACACCTTCCCCACCGAAAATCCTCTGGCTTACTGGGTCTTGAGGATGGATCACTGGCCAGAGCTTGCACAGTATGCAATTGAGCTACTGGCCTGTCCTGCATCCAGCGTTCTTTCGGAACGCACATTCAGTGCTGCTGGAGGATTTGTCACGGATCACAGGGTGCGCCTGTCCACCGACTCGGTTGATCGACTGACTTTCATCAAGATGAACCAGTCTTGGATCACCACCAGCTACCACACACCTGATGCTGATATAACAGACTAATTGATTTTAACATGTCACATCCCTTCAAGACTGATGCTGATGCTGAGTGCCTGTGCTGTTATGTTGACTGGCTATCCTCCTCCTCCGAGTCCTCAATGATACGATTGATGATGATAGCTTGGAAGATCATTTTTGTTTATGGGTGCCACCACCAGTGGCTAAGGCCCAATTTTTCAGCCCCTGTTTTACAGGGGCGTGTAATTACAATTTTTTTTGCAATAATTTGCCATAGGGCTCATTGCTGTGCTCCAAGTACAGTATCTGTGAGGGGTTGGAGTGTTGTGGCACCAGTGCCTAAGGCCCAATTTTTCAGCCCCTGTTTAACAGGGGCGTGTCATTACAATTTTTGAAGCAATACTTTGCAACAGGGCTCATTGCTGTGCTCCAAGTACAGTATCTGTGAGGGGTTGTAGTGTTGTGCCACCAGTGCCTAAGGCCCAATTTTTCAGCCCCTGTTCAACAGGGGCATGCAATTACAATTCTTGATCTAATAATTCACAGCAGGGCCCATTGCTGCACCCACCAAGAGTAACTCTGAGGGCTTACAGTGTTGTGGCAACGCCACCACCACCACCACCACGAAAGGCCCAATTTTTCAGCCCCTGTTCAAAAGGGGCATGTAATTACAATTCTTGATCTAATAATTCACAGCAGGGCCCATTCCTGCACCCACCAAGAGTAACTCTGAGGGCTTACAGTGTTGTGGCAACGCCACCACCACTACCACCACGAAAGGCCCAATTTTTCAGCCCCTGTTCAAAAGGGGCATGTAATTACAATTCTTGATCTAATAATTCACAGCAGGGCCCATTCCTGCACCCACCAAGAGTAACTCTGAGGGCTTACAGTGTTGTGGCAACGCCACCACCACCACCACCACGAAAGGCCCAATTTTTCAGCCCCTGTTCAAAAGGGGCATGTAATTACAATTCTTGATCTAATAATTCACAGCAGGGCCCATTCCTGCACCCACCAAGAGTAACTCTGAGGGCTTACAGTGTTGTGGCAACGCCACCACCACCACCACCACGAAAGGCCCATTTTTTCAGCCCCTGTTCAAAAGGGGCATGTAATTACAATTCTTGATCTAATAATTCACAGCAGGACCCATTCCTGCACCCACCAAGAGTAACTCTGAGGGCTTACAGTGTTGTGGCAACACCACCACCACCACCACCACCACGAAAGGCCCAATTTTTCAGCCCCTGTTCAACAGGGGCATGCAATTACAATTCTTGATCTAATAATTCACAGCAGGGCCCATTGCTGCACCCACCAAGAGTAACTGTCCTGGCTTACAGTGTTGTGGCACCAGCACCACCATCAAAGGCCCAATTTTTACTACCACTGTTCAACAATTATATGTAATTAAAATTCCTGATATAATAGTTGACAGCAGGGCGTTCCAGCACCAACCAAGAGTAACTGTGAGTGCTTACAGTGTTGTGCCAACACCAACAACTAAGGGGCCTATTTCTGCAGAGTATATACGGCAGGTCCCTACTTTCAAACATCCAACTTACAAACGACTCCTACTTGCAAACGCAAGAAGACAACAGGAAGTGAGAGGAAATCTACCCCTTGGAAGGAAAATTCTCTCCTGTAAGAATTAATATGGGAGAAAGGTGTCTCCTCTGTACTGATGCTTTATCACCAATCCTTGTTTCAAGAAAAACACCACATTTCAAAAACAGTTGTCATTGGGACGGAAAGTGAGGTGAAATGTTCTGAACAGGGGCACAGACAGCAAAACAAATGTTACAGGGGTGATAACCCTTACCTATGTTTTCCAAAAAGTTTAAAAATAGATTTTTGGGCTGGAGCTACACTTAAACAATGTACCTGTTCAAAATTACAAACAGATTCTACATAAGAACAAACCTACAGTCCCTGTCTTGTATGCACCGCCTGTATACGGCTGTTCAGAGTATATAGGGCCTTTTTTATTTTATGTGCGGGGTTCCCCTTAATATCCATACAAGACCCAAAGGGGCTGGTAATGGGCTGGGGTAGGGGGGGGGGGGTCATGGGGTAGCTATGCCATTTTTCTTAAAGATTTTCATCCATATTACCGGGACCAGACATTACATTAAAGCCGCAAGCAGTTTTAAATGGCTTTTTTTTCCTTTAGAAGTGTCATTTTGTGCAGGGACAGTTCTAAACACGGGAAACACGTGGCACTTCACAGGCATACTTTAGACACCCCCCAGGTACGATATTTAAAGGAATATTTGACTTTTTTTTTTTCACTTTATGCATCATTAAAATGACTGCTCCCGAAAAACGACCGTTTTAAAACTTCTTTTTGCATTGATACATGTCCCCTGGTGCACAACCCGGGTTCCCAAACCCTTTTTAGGACAATAACATGCATAATAGTTGTTATAATTAGCACTTTAGAATTCGAACGTTTGCATCCATTGTATTTAATAGGGTTCTAATGTTCGTACGAACTTTCGGTCCGTTCGCGGGTTCTGGTGCGAACCGAACCCGGGGGTGTTCGGCTCATCACTACTAGTAATCTCAAAAAAACAGCAAATGCACATATAAATGCAGAATCCAACTATCACAAGGGCCTGGGGGATCTTTCCTCAGAGCTGTCACGTGCGCTGTTCCCCAGGAACACTCAGCCATCAAACCCAGGTTTAAAGGAGTTAAAGGAGTAGTAAAGGTACATGTTTTTTCACCTTAATGCATCCTATGCATTAAGGTGAAAAAACATCCGACAATACCGCCCCCCCCACCGAGCCCCCGTTTTCCTTACCTGGCCCCTCGAAAGTCCCACGCTCGTCCCCGTCATCCTTTTCGGTTCTCAGCCTGGCCGCCGATTGGCTACACTGGATGGATTGAAAGCAGCGCAGTCATTGGCTGGCGCTGCTGTCAATCACATCCAATGACGCGGCGCGCCGGGGGGCGGGGCCGAGTGATACAGTCAGCCGCTATGGCCGCCGCTGTATCACGGGAGCGCGCCCGCAATAACTCCACACCATGCGAGCTCGCTCGCATTATGGTGTGGAGTCCTTGCGGGGAGGAGCCAAGACAGCCGCCGAGGGACCCCAGAAGACCAGGATCGGGGCCACTCTGTGCAAAACGAGCTGCACAGTGGAGGTAAGTATAAACTGTTTGTTATTTTTTGGCAAAAAAAAGGGAAGCTTTAGTGTCCCTTTAAGGGTACTCATAGCGTAAAACCATCACAACTTTATTATATAAAAAATGAAACACCATACACTTTTACACTGAAGCCTCGTACACACAGCCGAGAATCTCGTCAGGAAAAACACGTTGTTTTTCCTGACGAGATTCTTGACAAGAATCTTGTCCCGGCTGAGTGTACACACGCTCGATTCAAAAGAACCGCCGTTCTTTTGAATGGAACGAACGCGGTGACGTCATCGACTATGACGAGTGTGCGCTCGTCACATTTGATGCCGCCGCTGCCATCTTGCTACACCCTACCTATGCCTAAGAAGCTACCGCGCATGCGTCAAAGTCATTTCGAGCATGCGCGGGTTTCCACAGCGACAGGTAAGCGTACACACTCTCGGGTTTCTCGTCGAGAAACAGGCCGACGAGAAAATAGAGAGCAGGTTCTCTATTTTTCTCGTTGAGATTCTGGCCAGTTTTCTTGACGAGAAACCTGAAAGCCTCGTACACACGACCGGTTTTGTCCGCAAGAAAGCTCTCCCTGCAGTTTTCTTGTCGTTTCTTGATGAGAAAACCGGCCGTGTGTACGAGGCTTTACACTTGGTGCCAAAACTGACCCTTGTATAACTCCCCTGGAGGACATCAGTTGATGAAATGCCTAGGGCAGGGCTTTGATGTGATGTAACCATGCATGCCATCAGGGGCGGACTGACCATTCGGTGACTCGGTGGCCGCCCGAGGGCCCTGTGGTGGGGGGGGCCCGGGCCGGCTCAGTCCGCGCCTGGAGGTGCCCGCAGCCGCAGCTCATCATGCAGTCCCGAATCACTGCTCCTTGCTAAGAGACTGCAGTGTAAACAGACCTCTTGTGATGCGCGCCTCCCGCCGGCCCCTCCTTCCCTCCCGTCCACCCCAGGTGCTTGTATTTGTCATCACCTCGGACGGACGAGAAGAGAGGAGGGGCTGGCGGGGAGGAGCGCATCATGAGAGGTATGTTTACAGCCGCTTCCCGTGCTATTCTGCATCTAGGAAGGAAAGTGCAGCAGCTTGTATACTGTCCTGTATGAGATCTATGTGCCCTAGCATCCTGCTCTGTGTCCCTCTATGTGCCCCAGCATCCTGCTCTGTGTCCCTCTATGTGCCCCAGCATCCTGCTCTGTGTCTCTCTATGTGCCCCAGCATCCTGCTCTGTGCCCCTCTATGTGCCCCAGCATCCTGCTCTGTGCCCCTCTATGTGCCCCAGCATCCTGCTCTGTGCCCCTCTATGTGCCCCAGCATCCTGCTCTATGTCCCTCTATGTGCCCCAGCATCCTGCTCTGTGCCCCTCTAGGTGCCGAGCATCATGCTCTTTGCCCCAAAGCCCTGAACGCTGCCCCATGCCCTATAGTCTGCCCATACCCTGCTCTCAGCCCCCATGCCCCTCTATGTGCCCCAGCATCCTGCTATGTGCCCCTCTATGTGCCCCAGCATCCTGCTCTGTGCTGCCCCTCTATGTGCCCCAGCATCCTGCTCTGTGCCCTAGCATCCTGCTCTGTGCCACTCTATGTGCCACAGCATCCTGCTCTGTGTCCCTCTATGTGCCCCAGCATCCTGCTCTGTGCCCCTCTATGTGCCCAGCATCATGCTCTGTGCCCCAAAGCCCTGAACGCTGCCCCATGCCCTATAGTCTGCCCATACCCTGCTCTCTGCCCCATGCCCTGATATCTGCCCCATGCCCTGATGTCTGCCCATGCCTTGCTCTTTGCCCCCATGCTCTGATGTGTTCCCCCCATGCCCTGCTGAATGCCCATGCCCTGATGTCTGCCCATGCCCTGCTGTCTGCCCCCATGCCTTGCTCTTTGCCCCCATGCTCTGATGTGTGCCCCCATGCCCTGCGGTTTGCCTCATGCCCTGCTCTGTGCCCCCATGCCCTAATGTCTGCCCCATGCTCTGATGTCTACCCCATGCCATGCTCTGTGCCCCCTTGCCCTGCTGTCTGCCCCATACCCTGCTGTCTACCCCCATGCCCTGCTGTCTGCCCTATGCCCTGCTCTGTGCCACATTCCCTGCTCTGTGCCACATTCCCTGCTCTTTGCCCCCATTGCTCTGATGTGTGTCCCCATTGCTCTGATGGGTGCCCTCATTGCTCTGATGTGTGCCCCCATGCCCTGCTCTTTGCCCTCATGTCCTGGTCTGTGCCCCCATGCCTTGTGATGTGTCCTGAGCCCTACTGTATGCCCCATGATGTGCCCTGTACACTGCTGTGTGCCATATGATGTGCCCTGCTGTGTGTCCCTTGATGCATCATTCAGTGCCCCGTAGTGTGCATCATACTGTGCCCTATATGTTCCCTCTTGCTCCATGTAATATCCCCTGCTGTGCCCCATAATGTATCCTCTTGCCCCCATGTAATATGCCCTGCTATGCCTCATAATGTGCCCTGCTGTGCCCCATAATATGAGATTTTATCCCTCCTAATTTGCTCTGCTGTGCCCCTATTGTGCCCTCATGCCCCCATGTAATATGCCCTGCTGTGTCCCATTATGTGCCATCTTTTTCCCATGTAATATGCCCCATAATGTGCTCTGTTGTGCCCCATAATGTGCCCTCATGCCCCTATGTAATATACTCTGCTGTGCCCCATAATGTGCCCTCCTGCCCCATGTAATGTTCCATGCTGTGCCCCTCTGCCTCCCCACATGTAATGTGCCCTATTATGTTCCCTGCTGCCCCCCATGTAATGTGTCCTACTGTGCCCCCCCCCCCAACCTGTAATGTTCCCTGGTGTGCCCCATAATGTGCCCTGCTGCTCTCCATGTAGTGTGCCCTCCTGCCCTCCACACACACATATTGTGTCCTCCCGACCCCCTGTGCTATGACCTGCTGACTTCTATACTTTGCCATGATTCCCCCATGCTCTGCCCTGCTTCCCTCTGTGCATTGTTTATCTCAGGTTCAACCTAGAGTTGAGGCATCCACGCAGTGCAAGCTGGGGGTGGGGCTTTGTGTGGGTGTGGCTTGAGTGTGGGCAGGACACAGGGGGCCCCATGATCTCCTGTTGCCCGGGGGCCCCATGAGTTGTCAGTCTGCCCCTGCATGCCATGCCTAGGCTCGCAGTCAAAGGATGCTTTATACAAGTGTCAGTTTTGGCACCAAGTTTTGTAAGTGTATGGTGTTTAGTTTTTTAAACACGAAACTCGTGATGGTTTTATGCTAGTACCCTTTCCCCATTTAAACCCGGGTTTGATGGCTGAGTGTTCATTGCAGAATAGAGCCTGTGATGGCTCTTAATAAAGATCCCCACACCCTTGTGATAGCTGGATCCTGCATTTATATGCGCATTTGCTGGTATTACCAGCCATTATTTCTGGTGAGTTATTTAGCAGATTCAGTGGTGGATTATGCACTGAAGGTGGTGTATGTTTCAGAGATGAGATCTTTTATCACCATGATTTTGGGTGTTTGAGGATCTTTGATTGCACAGGACACTTTATTGCATTGAAGAAATATATGGATTGTATGGATTGTTTTGGAACCATTTTTTAAACATATTTATGTAGCACTGCCCCTGCAAGGCCTGCGTATTATTTGTTTTCCAACTCCTGCACAGCTAGGCGACGAGCATTTTTAAGTTTCATCCAGACACAAGAAAAGCCCTGTACACACGATAGGTTTAACCGATGAAAACAGTCCGATGGACTTTTTTCATCGGACAAACCGATCGTGTATGGGCCCCATCGGTCTTTTTTCCATCGGTGTTTAAAAATAGAACATGTTTTAAATTTATCCGATGGTTAAAAAAACGATAGCAAATTACTATCGTCTGTGGGGAACTCTATCGGATAAAAAACACATGCATGCTCAGAATCAAGTTGACGCATGCTCAGAAGCATTAAACTTCATTTTTCTCGGCTCATCGGAGTGTTTTACGTCCCCGCGTTTGGAACGCTCGGTTTTTTGACTGATGGTGTGTAGGCAAGACTGATGAAAGTCAGCTTCATCGGATTTCCGATGGAAAAATCCATCGGTTAAGAAACCATAGGAAATCCGATCGTGTGTACAGGGCTTAACAGTCTTCAAGCTTGGTATTTGTTGTGTTATTAGGGATAACAACTTGGATGGGGAATAGGAATTATGGTTTGCCAAGCGTGACTGCAACAATAAACAGGGACAACTTCCACCTTATGTACATGATCCTGAACAGTCCTCCTTCCCGGACACTGACAGTCTCTGATAATCATACTGTCAGTATCTTCCCAAGCCAGCCCGAGCCCAGCCTGGAGGCAGAGCCCCCCCAGACACAGGGGTCCCTTCCTTGGCCCGACAGTTCCCTAAGCACTCCATCTTCCACCCGACTCCCCTATTGGCATGGTTCTCCCTTGTTTGAGGGCGGACTCAACCACCCTGCCTGAACCTCTGCCTGGGTATTGGCCAAGTTTCCTCAAGTATGCAGACCAGCTCTCCTGGCCTCTGCCCACTAACTTCTAGAATTTTCTCCAAACTTCCAGATCCAGGGGGAGGTACCAGAGACCTGCATCTGTGAGTCATCCAGCCTGACCTGCAATAAACCCTGACCTAATTTCAGACTCACAAGTTAACCATGAGTCATTACATAGATTTGCCTGCACTAACACTAGTAGCACACTAGAGGGTGCTACATATATAACACTTTTTAAAAAGACCGGAAACTTTTTTTGATTGATTTAGCACTTTATTTGACACTATTGTTATATATGCACATTGTTTTTCACTGATGTTTCCACAGAAGATGAAATGTTGTACTAAATTAGTATCACTGTCTTCACATAAGCAAAGTAAAGTAGAAGCCTACCTAAAGTGTGTTTTTAGTTGTGAACAAGTAGGAGAATTTCCTCATTGTGGGCAAGGATAAGAAAAGCAACTGACATCAATAAGGATAAGAAAAACAACTGACATCAACACCTTCCCTTATTTATGGAGAAACAAAAAAAGCTTTGGGTAGACTTCTACTTTAACTGTCCCCTCCTAACTGTAGCTTTGGGAACCATAAGGAAACCTTTTAAACCGGAAACGTGTTAAACTCTAGCTTTTCTTGTGCAGGTGGTCTTCAACTGGTCCACTCTTCGGTGTCAACTGCTAGCAAAGTTTGTTTGTAAAGTACAGATTTTTGGCAATACAAGAGATCTTCTCTCTCACTGACCACTCATAGACAGGGCCGGTGCAAGGATTTTTGTCTACTTAGGCGAAAGTGTTTTTTGCAGCCCCCACCCTGTCCATCAAACACCCCCGTTCTATGTATTCCCTCCTCCCTGCTCCAGCATGTCCAATGCTCTCCAGGCTCTGACAGCTCCATTGCTCTCCAGCAGGCACCCCCGCTGTGTCTTTGTCTTCCCCAGGAACATTGGAAGTAGAGGTGGTCCATCATGCAGGATATCAGTCCTCATCAGATGGAGAACAAGCGCTGCTTTCCCAACCATTTCTCCGACTACAAGGGCAGCCTGGTTTCCGGCCAGGGCAGTGATGAGGGGGCTGTGATCAGGACCATAGACAGCATCACCCAGCAGCTGCCTGCCCAGGGCGGCCTGTACGGGGGTCTGGCTGGGGTGGCATACATGCTCTACAATGTCTCCCAGGTCCCCGCATTCAGTGCTCACAGGGACACCTACCTCTGCTGAGCCGGCTCCATCATCGAGTCGTGCATGTTGCACTATGACTGGGAGCTGGACCGTGAGACCCGGGCGTTCTTCCTGCTGGGTGGTGTGGGGTTGTATTCCGTGGCCGCGATGATCTACAAGGCGGTCTACAAGGGATGGGCGGACTACACCAAGCCGCTGGAAAGGTTATGGGAGCTGGGGGACGTTTGTATGCCGTTTGGCTTCCTGAAGTGTGGATCCAACAAACTATTCGTGGGCAGGAGCGGCTATCTGTGTGCTGCTCTGGTCCTCCTGCTGCAGGGCACAGAAGGTGGCGGCGCCCCTGACTAATGTGCGCTCCAGGCCAGCGCCTACCTTGCCTATAGGTAGTGCCGGCCCTGCTCGTAGAGCTCCCAAATGACAGGGCACAGCATCTGGTCACCAGCACTACAGTTATCCCTACTAATCAGCAGTCACCAGGCTTCATACAACAGCCTAGAGTGTTTTTAATTGAAAGCAGGGGTTTACAAATACCCTTTACAGAGGTGCGATATATTGTGACACTTTGCAAGAATTCTGTATTGCTTTGTGAGACTGTCTGATCTGTCTGAGTGTCACATAGGCATTGTTATTCTTGTTACAAGGCATTCTGCAGTCATAGTTTATACTGCGCTATCTGTGATTCACTCTTAGAACAAAGGAGCACTTACTGCATCTGGGATGTTTGTGGGTGTGTGCCAGACTTAACCGACTACTTGGGAACCTAGTCATTATATAAACAGAATGATTTTCACAGAGTTTCATTATGCAGATTTGCAGAGGCTTCCTCAATCAGCAAGAAAGCTGAATGACCTTTCTTTCAGTGAAACAGAGCTACAAATCCCATAAACCCATTGTAAAGGGTGTCCAAGGCCTAATCTGCACGGTGCTGAAAAAAAACAACCTACACACCTAAGCACATAACTCTTCTTTAGCTTGCTAGTCTTGCACAGACACAAATAGGCAATTGTAACTCTGTTATCCAGCATTAGTTCGTCAGCAGAGAGATTTTTTATTTCTTAATGAAAGCAGAAATAATCTAAATAAACTTTAACCTATGATTAATCACGTGAGTACCAGCCTGTAATATGCCTCATTTCCAGGCCAATGTTCAGTTTTTAGCGATGTGATAGTTTGACTGACAGTTACTCAGTCATGCAACAATTTACCCAAAATAATATCAAAGCTTTCTATGGAGGACCAATGGCAGGAATTATATTTACAGTACCTGATCGTCTGCTCCTCCCTACAGCTGGACCCTGCAGCTTCTGCACCCCCCACTCTAGGGTCCTGATGTCATCAAACCAGAGCAGAGTCTATAGCCCTGCTCTGGACATGGGGACGCTGAGAGACAGTCCACTTCCGGGTCGAGGGGGAGCGGTGCCTGCCAGGGGAACAGAGGATTAGGTAAGTAAAATTGTTTCTTCTCTCCCCTAGGCAAAACAAGCTATCAACCCTTGCAGTGTGTGTACAGCCCAACTGCAAGAGATCATTTTCATCTGCCCGGAGTTGGGTTTTAATAACTTGGTTACGAGGGTCTTTTGAATTGGCTCTGTACACTGTGCCCATTATGTGAGCTGTTCTATGATAGCTCAGATCCAAGCAGTTAATCAGCACACTGGTCATCCACCACTTTACCATTTTTGCAGTAGAGAAGTGGTTAAAGTATATCTATAGCCAAAAAAAATTATTTTAGTTTTTGGATTAGGTGAAGAAGGGTCAGAACCTCTGTCACACTTTTATTTCTGTCTGTGTCCCTGTAGTTCAGCAGTCCCCCAACCTCCCCGCCACCAGGGGGTCGCCTCACGGAAGACGACCCCTCCGCGGATCGGGTTTTGCAGCCTGTCACCTCACATGCCACTCACATCTTTATTTGCAAAAAATTATATTATAATTATTTTTATTATTATTGCAAGAAAAAAAAGAAAATATATATATATATATATATATATATATATATATATATGTATATGTATATATATATATATATATATATATATATATATATGTGTGTATCTGTTTGGCTGATCACATGAGCCCTACTTAATATTAATAATAATATTGAATTAGGCTCATGTAATCAAACAAACATATACAAATAAGGATTTAAAAAAAATAATAGTAACATATTTTCATAAAGTAATATTTTTTTCTATAATAATGATGATGGTTTTCCATAATATTAATAATAATAATAATAGATTGGCTGACCACATGAGCTCAATTATGAGCTCTATTATTATGAAAAAAAATGCTATCATTAGTATTATTATTATTATTATTATTATTATTAATAAATTAAAAAAAGTAATCTTTATTTGTATCTGTTTGGCTAATTACATGAGCTCAATTCAATATTATTAATAATATTAAATAGGCCAAACAGAAACAAATAAAGATTCTAATATAAATATAAATATATATATATAGCGCACTCACCCCCTCCTACCTGCCTTTGGCTCCTCGCAGGAAGAGAGGGCACACCACGCCACATGCCCGTACCCTCCTGTGTAAAGAGGTTGAGCGGTGTTATGAAACAGGTCTCCAGAGAATGGCTCTTATCTCTATGCTCAACAAAAACAAGTCTCTATTTCCCCCAATAACTTCAAGGTCCACACCAGCCGTAACTCCAACGTAGAGTTTATTTCTCTTAAAGCACAGTCTCTGATAGGAAAGGTTGGAGAGAGAACAGGACAGCATAAGGTGTGGGAGAGGTCCAGGCACAAACGTAATACACTTCACTGCTTGGCTTCTCAAGCAGACTTAGCCCATCTGGATAGTCTCCCTAGATAGGGACTAGCAGCCAGAATGGTACTCTAACTAAACGCACAGTCGCTACACAAACTGGTGATCTTGGTCTCTGCCACAGACCCGGTGAACTTGGTTTTCAAAGCTTGGCCTCTTGTAAGGAGAAGACATGCCTCCAGAGAGTTACCGGGCCCCTTCCGTCACTGTGACTTCTCACCAGTCCCTCGGAACGGTCCTCCCCCGGCTTCCTCATCTCAGATGCGGGTCCCCTCGCAAGGCGGCACCCTGGAATTCCTCGATCCTTGGTGGGCCCCAGCCAAAGGTGCTGGGCCCAAGGCCTTTAGTTGCAGCCCCAGGGCTAAAGGTGCCGGGGACTGATTCACCGACCACCGCCCCTGGGCCACAGGTGCCCAGGGCGGACAGAAACACACACTCCCTGGGAGTAGGACCCCCGACAACGAACAACCCAAACAGGCAGCGTCCGCCCCTTTTATATCCTCCCCCAGCATACACAGCAGGCCGACCACGCCCACTGTATGGTTGCCGAGAGGGGACACACAAGGCACAGCACTGTATCAGCAGTTCAATCCTGGCCCACCATGGCAGCGCCACCCGCAAGCCACAGGGAACGGTACACTGATACTCTTCCTGCAGACAAAATGGTTGATAATGTCCTAACAATTTAGGTGTTTGAGCATAACTACCACTCAAACACTACCCCTAAATTGAGGACCCCGCTACACACCCCCCCACTAAAATAGACACTGTCCCCAGTGTCTGGAGCAAACCTATGCCTCTCAAGCCTGAGTCAACATAGACCTATTCCAGAAACTATGTACAAAAACGAAATTTTGAAAAAAATTGGTTGTTTGTGCCGGAACCTGAACATGGGAAAGGGGCGTTAAAATGAAGAGATGAAGGAAGAATAGCAGAAAACAAATGTGTACATCCCATTCTCAAATGTCACATATTTCAAAGCAAACACATTTTTTATCATTCACATTTTCCTCCCCTCCTGCAATAGCTAAACCCACCCATCCTCAGTGGTCGCTTGGTGTCCACCTGCAGAGGGAGAAAATAAACACACATCAAACCAACAAATTACACATCCTAATCTTCTATGTACATTAGAAGAGAAAAGACTCTCCCCGAGGGAAAAATCCTTTCCTTCTAGAAAGTAAAACACTTTTAAATGTAGTTCAATCGTTTTTTTTTCTTTGCTCAAACTTGAGCAACACCGCCACCTAGTGGAAGTGTCCCCGTCAAGACACTTGTCCCTAAAAAACAAAACTTTTCTTTCTTTGAAGGCAAATCTTCCTCTTCTTCCTTGAATATGGCTGTGGCCCTAAACTATTTCTACCCCAAAGTCTCTGTCTTTGTTGCGCTGTGAGCAGAGAGAAAAACACCAACAGCTCCCCTGCTCTCCAGCTGGGTAGACCACCCCAATACACAAGGGCAAATTTCCTGAACTCCAGGAGAGTACACTCCGGAACAAAAGGACAAAAAAAACACAGAGTTCAGTCTCTTAAAGATAAAACTTTGGATCAGGCAAGATGAGTAGCTTCCGGTTTTTGTCAAGTCTATTGAATAGACTGCATCCTCACGCTCCTTCCGACACACAACCACCCGATCTGCATGAATGTGCCGACCCAACATCCATTCTTTCTTGCACCCCCTGTATCTCTCGGCATTAGCCGCGGAACATGAGAGATACCTGCGGGCGTGATGTACTTTCAAATGGTTCCACAGAAAATCTGCGTACCATCTCTCTCTGTAGGCCTCCACCTCAAGCAGCAAGTCTCTCGCAACATACGTGTACTCCCATCCGTAATCAGCAGCCACCTTTTGATTAAACAGCCGCTGCATCCTGGAGAATGGAGGAAGCGTGGTACGGTCTCCCGCACCTGGTAGAATGATGGCTTCCGGATGCCTGGGCACTTTCACTGCCCTGGGACCCATCACAGCAGCTCGCAACAACACACAGTCATCCGTAGTAACGTGCACGGGCACCACAGGTCCGGACGACTCAGGCATGGGGTCAGGTCCTTCCTCAGACACCTGGACTTCTACCCGGGGTGTAACATCCCCAGCAGCTTTGGGTGAGTCCCTTCTACTTCTGGCGGAGGATAGGGGTATTCTGTCCCAGCCCTTTTTGATTAATATTTCATCTATCTCGGCGTCTTCTCCTACATCAGAAGATGACCTAGATCAGAGGTGTCACATTCCTCTGCTAGTAAGTAATTCCTAGTGACAGAGGAACCACTATCTCTGGCAAGTTCAAGTTCTTTGGGGTCCAAGACCCAAGCATCCCCAACACTCTGGACGCTTTTCTCTGCTCCCTTCCCCGGCTTACCTTGACCTGTAGCTGTCGCGGATTGTCTGGAGGTCCCTCCAACTAGGCAATCCGACTTAGGTAAGTGCTGGGGCATAGCTCGACCACGACCGCAGGAGGCTTTCACATATTCGACCTTCCGCTTGAGCGGTGGGAGCGAGGATTCTGTGACAACCGAGGCAGCATCCTCCGGTCTCTCCGTCTCCGGTTCCTCAACTACCGGAACATTCACAACGACTTCCTTCGAAGTCTCGACAGTGCACGTAGGGGTGACTTCAGAAGCACTGGTTTCCTCCTCAAGAGCAGTGGCGCCCGTAAGGCAATTCAGACGGAAGGCCCAAGGCTTTTCTGTGGGTTGCTCTACCTCGAATAGGAACTCCTTACATATTTTGCATCTTCCGAAAGGCCGAAGGTGCACTACCAGTCCCTGGCATCCAGGAAAAACCACTCCAAGGGCCTCCGCATCTCTGCAAACGTAGAGGGCGAAGCGACCCAGAGGCTTCAGTCGGATCCCTGTATCCATCAAATGAACAGCAAACGAAGTAACGTTCATGGTACTTGGAACTGGAATCCATGGGATATTAGACGCCATGTTCTCCACTTGCCGATTCATTGCGCACTGTCCCTTTTGCTCCAAAGTCACCACGTGCAACTCATCACATAGCGAGGCCCCTCCCATCTTCTGCAATGTTTGCAGGCTTTCTTACTCTTGACACGCCCACGAACTACGCAGCTTGGGCTCTCCTCGTGGCGCAAGTCACTTTCTTTTCAAAGATGGCCGACCTCCACGGAGCCTCACAGGGGGAATAAAGTCCAAACTCTGGGGGGTTTTAGGCTGCAGAAATCCCGGACTCGAGCCCCCACGTGTAGTGCACTCACCCCCTCCTACCTGCCTTTGGCTCCTCGCAGGAAGAGAGGGCATACCACGCCACATGCCCGTACCCTTCTGTGTAAAGAGGTTGAGCGGTGTTATGAAACAGGTCTCCACAGCCAGGTTCTCCAGAGAATGGCTCTTATCTCTATGCTCAACAAAGACAAGTCTCTATTTCCCCCAATAACTCCAAGGTCCACACCAGCCGTAACTCCAACGTAGAGTTTATTTCTCTTAAAGCACAGTCTCTGATAGGAAAGGTTGGAGAGAGAACAGGACAGCATAAGGTGTGGGAGAGGTCCAGGCACAAACGTAATACACTTCACTGCTTGGCTTCACAAGCAGACTTAGCCCATTTGGATAGTCTCCCTAGATAGGGACTAGCAGCCAGAATGGTACTCTAACTAAACGCACAGTCACTACACAAACTGGTGGATCTTGGTCTCTGCCACAGACCTGGTGAACTTGGTTTTCAAAGCTTGGCCTCTTGTAAGGAGAAGACATCCCTCCAGAGAGTTACCGGGCCCCTTCCTTCACTGTGACTTCTCACCAGTCCCTCGGAACGGTCCTCCCCCGGCCTCCTCATCTCAGATGCGGGTCCCCTCGCAAGGTGGCACCCTGGGATTCCTCGATCCTTGGTGGGCCCCAGCCAAAGGTGCTGGGCCCAAGGCCTTTAGTTGCAGCCCCAGGGCTAAAGGTGCTTGGGACTGATTCACTGACCACCGCCCCTGGGCCAAAGGTGCCCAGGGCGGACAAGAACACACACTCCCTGGGAGCAGGACCCCCGACAACGAACAACCCAAACAGGCAGCGTCCGCCCCTTTTAAATCCTCCCTCAGCATACACAGCAGGCCGACTACGCCCACTGTATGGTTTCCGAGAGGGGACACACAAGGCACAGCACTGTATCAGCGGTTCAACCCTGGCCCACCATGGCAGAGCCACCCGCAGGCCACAGGGAACGGTACACTGATACTCTTCCTGCAGACAAAATGGTTGATAATGTCCTAACAATTTAGGTGTTTAAGCATAACTACCACTCAAACACTACCCCTAAATTGAGGACCCTGCTACATATATATCTATATATATATATATACACATACATACATATATACAGTGTATTTATATATATATAAATATATATATATATATATATATAAAGTATAAATATATACACACATACATATACACTAGGGATGAGCTTCGAGTTCGAGTCGAACTCATGTTCGACTCGAACATTGCCTGTTCGCCCGTTCGCCGAACAACGAACAATTTGGGGTTTTCGCGGCAAATTCGAAAAGTCTATGGGAGAAATCTAAAGTGCTAATTATAAAGGCTTATATGCAAGTTATTGTCCTAAAAAGTGTTTGGGGACCTGGGTCCTGCCCCAGGGGACATGTATCAATGCAAAAAAAAGTTTTAAAAACGGCCGTTTTTTTAGGAGCAGTGATTTTAATAATGCTTAAAATGAAACAATAAAAGTGAAATATTCCTTTAAATTTCGTACCTGGGGGGTGTGTATGATATGCATGTAAAGTGGCGCATGTTTCCCGTGCTTAGAACTGTCCCTGCACAAAGTGTCATTTTTGAAGGAAAAAAAGTCATTTAAAACTCACTCGCGGCTATAATGAATTGTCGGCTTTTATCAATACTTAGAAAAGTCATTGATGGAAAAAAAAAAAAGCGTGGGGGTTCCCCCAAATTCAATTACCAGGCCCTTTAGGTCTGGAATGGATATTAAGGGAAACCCCGCCGCAAATTTAAAAAAAAATGGCGTGGGGTTCCCCCTAAATATCCATACCAGGCCCTTGAGATCTGGCATGGATTTTAAGGGGAACTCCACCCCAAATTAAAAAAAAATGGTGTGGAGTCCCCCCAAAAATCCATACCAGACCCTTATCCGAGCACGCAACCTGGCCGGCCGCAGGGGAAGAGGGGGGGACGAGAGAGCGGCCCCCCTCCCTCCTTAACCGTACCAGGCCACATGCCCTCAACATGGGGAGGATGTCCCCATGTTGATGGGGACAAGGGCCTCATCCCCACAACCCTTGCCCGGTGGTTGTGGGGGTCTGCGGGCGGGGGGCTTATCGGAATCTGGAAGACCCCTTTAACAAAGGGGATCCCCTACCATTTCACGAAGAAAGTATCAAAAAATGTAAATAAAAACACAAACACCTTGAAAAAGTCCTTTATTAAAAAAAATAATAATAATAATAATAAAAAAAAAACATTCCAGCGATGAAATCCAGTGTCCCGCGGCGATCCCGATGTCCAGCGCTGTCCGTCATTGGTTGTGCCTGTGCGGACCTGATGGGGAACTTCCTCCGCTGTGCTTTAAATGTATAGACCCGCCCCTTCTAAAGTTCCCCATCAGGTCAGCTCAGCGGACCAGATGCGGAACGAGAGAAGGGGCGGGTCTATTCATGTATTACACAGCGAACGAAGTTCCCCATCAGGTCCGCCCCCTCGGTATGTCGGACCCCGCCTACGTCATTGGCCTGAGCGGGGAACTTCCTTCACTGTGTAATTTAAGTTTTTTAATAAAGGACTTTTTCAAGGTGTGTGTGTTTTTATTTACATTTTTTGACACTTTCTTCGTGAAATGGTAAGGGGTACAATGTACCCCTTACCAATTCACATGGGGGGGCCGGGATCTGGGGGTCCCCTTTGTTAAAGGGGTCTTCCAGATTCCGATAAGCCCCCCGCTCGCAGACCCCCACAACCACCGGGCAAGGGTTGTGGGGATGAGGCCCTTGTCCCCATCAACATGGGGACATCCTCCCCATGTTGAGGGCATGTGGCCTGGTACGGTTCAGGAGGGAGGGGGGCCGCTCTCTTGTCCCGCCCTCTTCCCCTGCGGCCGGACAGGTTGCATGCTCGGATAAGGGTCTGGTATGGATTTTTGGGGGGACTCCACGCCATTTTTTTTTTAAATTTGGGGTAGAGTTCCCCTTAAAATCCATGCCAGATCTCAAGGGCCTGGTATGGATATTTAGGGGGAACCCCACGCCATTTTTTTTTAAATTTGCGGCGCCTGGTAATTGAATTTGGGGGAACCCCCACGCTTTTTTTTTTTTTTTTTTATCAATGACTTTTCTATGTATTGATGAAAGCCGACAATTCATTAATAGCCGCGAGTGAGTTTTAAATGACTTTTTTTCCTTCAAAAATTACACTTTGTCCAGGGACAGTTCTAAACACGGGAAACATGCGCGACTTTACATGCATATCATACACACCCTACAGGTACGAAATTTAAAGGAATATTTCACTTTTATTTTTTCATTTTAAGCATTATTAAAATCACCGCTCCCGTAAAAACGTCTATTTTTTAAACCTTTTTTTGCATTGATACATGTCCCCTGGGGCAGGACCCAGGTACCCAAACACTTTTTAGGACAATAACTTGCATATTAGCCTTTATAATTAGCACTTTAGATTTTGAACGTTCGAGTCCATTGTATTTAATAGGGTTCCAAAGTTTGCGCAAACATTCTGTCTGTTCGCAGGTTCTGGTGCGAACCGAACAGGGGGGTGTTCGGCTCATCCCTGATATACACACACACTTACCGGCCACTTTATTAGGTTCATCTTGCTAGTACCGGGTTGGACCCCCCTTTGCCTTTAGAACTGCCTTAATTCTCTGTTTCTCAGAGATTTTCTCAGAGTATTTGGTCCATATTGACATTGGCATTCAGAGATAGTATTCTGCATACCTTGGCTGTAACAAGTGGGTATTTGAGTTACTGTTGCCTTTCTATCATCTCCAACTAGTCTTCCCATTTTCCTTTGACATCAACAAGCCATTCTCTGTAGATCGGCACTTCAGCCGCAACAACTATGCCATGTTCAAAGTCACTTAAATCCCCTTTCTTCCCCATTCAGATGCTCGGTTTCAACTTCAATAAGTCATCTTCACCACGTCTAGATGCCTAAATGCATTACGTTGCTGCCATGTAATTGGGTGATTAGCAATTTGTGTTACCAAGCAATTGAACAGGTGTACCTAATAAAGTGGCCAGTGAGTGTATATACACATACTGAGAGACATGACCACAAAGAGGAAAGGGAGTGGTATTGATGGGAGAAGGGGAGCAGGTGCTCTCTGGTGGTGGGAGGGTGGCAGTGCACTAGACCCACACATGGATCCAGAACCCCCTCACGCGCAGTGCTTAGCAGGGCCCCCACTGCTGACCAGACAAGACCTCTGCTGTACTTGACATTCACCTTCTCTATATGATTTTCTATCCACTGTCCATAGGGCAGAAGGCACTAGAAAATATAGACATTTAAAGTTGTCACTGGAAACGATTTAAAGGGTATTCTTCCTATGGGAACGGTTACAACTGTCTAAGAGGACATTTCCACCCAGTATGCAGTGATTTCTTCCTATTTCTTATTATATCTTTGTGACAAGAAATGAAGTAGAAAAATCTCCCGATGGTACACAGAAATCAGAAAAAAAAAAGCGATATGTGTTATAACTATTTCCTTCTATAGCCAATACTAAACAATAAAACGTTTTGGTTTTGCTTTTAATTTAAAGGTGAAGTTTTTTTTTTTTAAATAAACCTTGAGCCCAGGTTCACATTGGGTTGCGAGAGTGAAGCCGTGCGAGTTCAGCTGAACTCGCACGATTTCACTCCCGCTGGTCAGTCCTGATTTCGGCCGCGATTACAGAGACATCTGTGCAGGTTTCTGCACAGATGTCAATGTAAATCGCGGGCCAAAATCGCAAAGAGTAGTACAGAAACTACTTTTTGAAATTGATGCGCCGATTAGGACGGTGCCATTGCCGGCAATTTGCGACAAATAACGCAGTTTTGACATGCCAAATCGCATGTCATAATGCACCAGTGTGAACCTGGGCTTAGGGCCGGTTCACACTATTGTGATTTTGTGTCCGCGATTTTACTGCGATTTTGCCGTGATTCGCGGCCACTTTTTCAGGGAATGCCAGTCTATAGAGCTGAATTCGCCTCGCACATGGATCAAACTCGCACAGGACCCTTTTTTAACGCAGCTTAGATTCGCAACGCATTGATGTGAACGGCACTCATGGAAAACTATGTTAGTAGTTACGAATTACGAATTTGAGCAATCGCAACGGATCAAATTCGCAATAGAATTTGCAGCAATGTGAACCGGCCCTTATACTCACCATTATGCTGCAGCTGTCCCATGCCCACTCTAAGACTGAGAGATCGCATGACCACTGGTCGCTCAGTTCTTGGTCTGCTTAGAATGGAGTGTGGTGACTGTCAGTCACCGCTCTCTGCTCTGCCCTTACAGTGCTCACTGGAGTGCGGGACTGGAAAGGGGGCGGGCACACCTGGCCACTGAGAGCCTTAGCTTGTTGTCAATCAGGCAGCTGGGTGGATCCTGACAATATGGTCAGGATTGTTCCAGAGACTGGAATGGCTCTGTGATGTCAGCCGACAACAGACTTTAGCCCACTGTTAGCTTATTCTAGATCACAGGGGAGCAAAAGTAAGTCCACTCTTTGACCCACAAGAGAAGTATGACCAAAAAAGCTTTGGCCATATTTCTTTTTTATGTAGCACACGGGCCCTTTTTCCTACCTTTGGCTCACTTGCAGGAAAAGGGCACACCGTACCATATGCCCGTATTCTCTTGTTTGAAGAGGTTGAGCGGTGTCATGTATTTGGGTCCCACAGCTAGGTTCTCCTTCAGTTGGTTCTCATCTCCTAGGATATAGGGACAAGTCTCTGTTTTCCCCCAAGTAATTCCAATGTCCACACCACTCTAAACTCCAATGTTGAGTTTATTTTTCTTCAATATTAGCAGATAGGAAAGGGTGGATAAGAGACAGGACAGCAAGGTTTCGGGAGGTAGGTCCAGGCACAAGTAAATATTACAATCACGACTCAATCCCTGAGTGGGTTCAGCTCACCCGGATAGTTTCCCGTAAAAGTGGATCCTAGCAGCCGAAGTGATGCTTGGACGCTTAATTAGGTTCTTTCCTTAGATACGATCGGGAGATCCTCTGCCACAGAATCTATCATGTCCTGAACTTCTCAGTTCTTGCAACCCAAGGACAGGTGCCAGCAACAGCACATTACTAGGCCCTTGGTGGATAGATGAATCCCTCCAGAAAGTTACCGGGCCCCTTCCTTCACCGTGAACTCGCACCGGTCCTTCAGAAAGGTCCTCCCCCGGCTTCCTATTCTTAGAAACGGGCTCCCTCGCAAAGGACACCCTGGGATTCTTCTTCCCAGAAGTGGGCCCCAGCTAAAGGTGCTGGGCCCAGTGTTGAAGATGCAGCCCCAGGGCTAAAGGTGCCTGGGACTGATGCGCACGCGGCCCCATGGCCTGGAGGGCCATGCGCCACGAACTTGGACTCCGACTCCTCTCCTCCTCCGGAACGACCCTCCCAGGCGGCGTCTGCCCCTTATGTATCCTCTCCCAGCATGCACAGCAAGCCAACCACGCCCACTGTACCGCTGCCGAGAGAGGACACCCTAAGGCACAGCACTATTACCAGTGGTTCGACCCTAGTCAGACATGGCAGTGCCACCTACAGGCCACAGGGAACTGCACACCAGTATACCACCTGGAGAAACAAAATAGCACAACCCCTAAATTTGAGTATATAGCACCCCAAAATTGGGTGGGCACTACATTTAAATACAGCATGGCCTGGACTATTTTAATACTCTGCCTTGAATTTAGCCTTAGTGCTAACACTCTGTCCCTTCTAGTTTTAGACTGGTAATGATTACAAATTATACGATGCAGTTAGTATAATGCCGCGTACACACGGCCGTTTTCAATGTCATTGAAAAAAACTAAGTTTTTCTCAACGTGATTTTTCTTGTTTCCTCTCAAGCCTGCCTTGCATACACACGTTCATGAAAAAAAAAACGCTCAAGCAAAGCGCAGTGACGTAAAACACGTACGACAACACGTACGACGGCACTATAAAGGGGAAGTTCCGTTCGAATGGCGCCACCCTTTGGGTAGCTTTTGCTAGATTCGTGTTACCGCGTGTTAGTAAAAGTTTGGTGAGAGACGATTCGCGCTTTTCAGTCTTGGTGCTTTTAAGATCCTTTTGTGGAGTTCAGTTTGTGCTTGTGGGTTTGTATCTGTCTTTCAGTGCTTGTAGTCAGTTCGTATCTGTTTATTCAGTGCGTTCTTGTCCGCTCGTTACTGTTTTTCAGGTCGTTCTTCATAGGCCTTGCTGTTCTTCCGTGCATTCTTTTAGTTCGTTCTGACCAGCCAACCGTTTTCTAGCCATGTTGCGGCTACGTACTCGTCATAGAGTTTGTGCTGAGATTGGTGCTGGGGTTCTTGCTTTATCCCAACTCCATGAACAGGGTGATGAGGAGTTCATGGACCAAGAATTGGTTGCTCCAGCGGCACCAATTCTGTCACATGCCTTTGTTGCGGGAGATCCAAGAGAATAATCCTGAGGACTACAGGAATTTTCTCCGGATGTCGGACCCCGTTTTTCAGCATCTGTTGGCTTTGGTGTCCCCCTATATCACCAGGCAGGACACCGTTATGCGGGAAGCCATCACTGCTGAGCAGAGGCTCATCGCCACGTTGCGATACCTGGCGACTGGGAGAAGCCTGCAGGACCTCAAGTTCTCAACAGGCATCTCCCCCAGGCTCTGGGGATCATTATACCAGAGACCTGTTCTGCCATCATTCACGTTTTGCAGGAAGACTATATTAAGGTAAAAGTTTTCTACTTTAACATCACATTCCATGTATTTAATGCTTAATAATGTATTATATTTCTTTCATCAGTCCCTAATTACCATGCTGTGAATGTCCCCATGCATGCTGTAAGCATTTAATGCTCCTTTTTTGGCCTACATGCATATTTCCCCTAACTAACCTCTCCAGCATGCTATCCTGGGCCCATACACACCTAGTCTAGTCACTTCCCAATGTATTTTGTCTGCTCCAATGTAGTGCTTTACCCTAAACGCCCCCTAAAAATTTGTGATGATTGTTATTTTTTCTTTAAATTCAGACAAAGTGCTACAGCCTTGATTTGTGAGGTCCCCAACTCATCTTCAACCCCCCCCCCCCATAAAATTAATTAAATGGCCCATCAGAGGGGGTGATGAATCTGATAAGTGACAGTGATAATCTGATAATTGAAAATATTTTTTTTTTGGATTCAAATCCTCAAAAAAAAAAAGTTTATCCTGATGTTGGCCAATAATGATTTTGTCTAATCTGCTTGCAATGTTTATGTATGAAAGTATTAATTTTTTATATTTTTTTGTAACTCCACAGTTCCCTTCTACGCCACAGGAATGGCAGAATGTGGCATCTCGGGTTGCCCAGCAGTGGAACTTTCCCAACTGTGGAGGGGCCATCGACGGCAAGCACGTTCGGGTCATGCCACCACCCCATTCGGGATCCTATTATTTTAATTACAAGGGGTTCCACAGTATCGTCATGATGGCCGTGGTGTCGGCCAACTACGAGTTTCTATACGTGGATGTGGGGAAAAATGGACAGATGTCTGATGGTGGAGTATTTGCTCAGACTGAGTTCGCCCAACGGCTTCTATCTGATGAGCTGGCATTGCCACCTGCGGCACAGAATGTGGAGGGACTCCCATTCTTTTTTGTCGCGGATGAGGCATTGCCCTGGGTCCCCATCTTATGAGGCCATTTCCTCAAAGGAGCCTCACCCCTGAGAGGAGGGTGTTTAATTATAGGCTGGCCAGAGCCAGAAGGGTGGTTGAAAATGCCTTTGGCATCATGGCCAGCCGCTTCCGCCTGTTCCTGACCTCCATCCATCTTGCGGAATACAAATGGAACCATGTGGTTATGACATGTTGTGTTCTTCACAATTTTTAAAGGGTACATTCCCAGAATTATATGACTTTTGTTGGGCCTGAGGCCACAATACAGGACCAAAATCCTTTGTTGGCCCTGGAAGCTGGCCATCCAGGCTTGGCCCCCCAAAGCGGCCGTGATGTGCGGCAACAATATCTAGAATATTTTGTGGGTAGGGGGGCCATTGATATGCCCGATGAACCTTAACTTTGAACTTAAATAAAAAATAATTTTCAGCTGAAAACATCTTTTATTTTATTTTTGGTTGTGTTTCTTTTATCTTTCTCCTAGGTTCTCCTAGTGCACATGTAGTGCCATGTGTATTTTCCATTAGTAAATACCCATCATTGTCAGTGTAAACACAAAAAATAATTCTGCTTACTTTGGCCAACATTGATATAAGAAGCCACACATTGTTGAGTTTTTATATATATATATTTTTTTGGAAAAGTATGTCAAAAATTTTGAGTGTTAAAAAATATTATTTTGGCTAAAACACATTAACAGGCATGCTTAAAAACATTTTCTAAACTGGAACTTCTAAAGTTCAACATGTATGTAGCGACCTCACCCCTCTTACCCCTTCTCATTCTCGGCTTGTTGGTCTTGGTCTTGTCTAGGGGCTTAGTACTGGGGGGAGGGATGCGATACACCACGGCCCATGTCCTCCAGAGGGACTGGAGGTGAAAGACAGAATTATCGGGTTTTGTGTGTGTGTCCCAGAGTCAAATCCTTTCTTCAAAGTGACTCCCTTTGCTTCTAGTAACCAGAATTCCCCGCCCCGCTGTACCAGCGCCAGGAAAGGACAAAAAGGATGCAGTCTTGCGGTGAGTGTTCAGCCCCGGCCCAGGGCGACAGCGCCACCTGCAGGCCGCAGGGAACCTCACACCACCAGAGTCCTCCAAGAACCATAAAAGGGTCTCAGATTCCCTAACAATCAATGCATCTGGGTTACACTACCACCCAGACGCTACATGTACAATTATTAAAATAGTAAACAAAAAAATAACATTACAAACAAAAGCAATTTCAAAGTTATTTAAAAAAAAAAATTAAACCCGCCCAAGCACAGCCATGATATTTTGGAGCCTTTGCTCCACCCGCTTGGTATTTTGCCTGATCTGTATCAAGTCTCTCTTTATTTTTTCAAGGTCACGACAGCAGACCATAAGGCCCCTTTCACACGGACGGCAAAATTGCCGCAGTAAAAAGCCTGTTTTTTGTTCTTTGAAATTCAAGGCTTCAGGCAATGCGATTAGCTGCATTTGTACATTGCGATTACCTGCGTATACGTGCGTTTATTTGCGGTTGCGTTTAGCTGCGGTTAGTTATTCCCATAGCAACCTGTTTATTTATTTTGTTTGTCCCTTGGATCTAACCATGATGCATTTCGGTCCTCTGCCATCTATTTCCTGTTTCTTTGTTCACTTGCTGAGTGTGTGTTGGAGTTTAGAGGTGAGAGGAGTGATCGGTGTGTTGTGCCTGAGATTTGCAAAAATGAATGCAAATATGATGAGTTTGCTGGCGATGCTCATGTTGCTGATGATGAAGATGAAGAGGAGAAGACAGATCCAGTCTAGGCGACGTCCCCGCCGTTACTGGGTCCATCCCCTAACCTCACAGCGTCTATCAATTGGCTACTTTGCCCTCATGTTCGGTGAGCTGCGGACCCATGGGGACAAGTTCTACAATTATACTCGGATGTCCGTGGCAAGCTTCGATGAGCTGTTGGAACTCTGTAGAACACGCCTGAGCAGAACCAGGACCAACATGAGAAGAAGCATTAGTGCAGAAGAGCGGCTGCTACTTACTTTAAGGTAGGTTTTCCATATCTTGAACAGATGCTTTAAATTCATGTACATGCAGGTGTACCAATATTATTGACAATAGTGTGTATGTATGTTCTTGCATAATATATAGCTATAAATATATGTGTCTTTTTTGTATTGCAGATACCTTGCCACTGGTGCCAGCTTCACCTCCCTTCATCATCAGTTCCTAATGGGAATTTCTACTGTATCGACAATAGTCCATGATACATGTCAAGTTATATGGGAAGAGCTGAAAAGCAGTGTCATGCCGGAACCAACATCCAGTCTGTGGGAGGAAATATCTGAGGAGTTTTGGGAGAAGACCAACTTCCCAAATTGCATTGGGGCTTTAGACGGGAAACATATCCGTCTCATCAAGCCACCAAACTCTGGTTCCCGTTATTTCAACTATAAAAAATATTTCTCCATTGTCCTCCTGGGGCTCAGTGATGCCAACATGCGGTTCATTGCTGTGGATGTGGGAGCTTACGGGAGTTCTGGAGATTCCAGAATTTTCCGTAATTCTATGATGGGCCAGCGATTGGAAAATAGTGAATTCAATGTGCCACAGTCAAGGCCTCTTCCTGGTACTGCTGTGCCGGATCTTCCTTTTGTTGTGCTGGGAGATGAGGCATTTGCCTTATCCACCCACCTTCTCAGGCCCTATACGAGGCATGGTCTCACTGACAGGAGGCGCATTTTTAATTACCGTCTCAGTAGAGCCCGGAGAATGGTGGAGTGCGCATTTGGCATTTGCACTGCCAAATGGCGTGTTTTGATGACAGCCATGCACCTAGAAGTGGATCATGCGGTCAATGTTGTTTTGGCATGTTGTGTTCTCCACAACTATTTGAGGGGTAAGGAGATCGTGCCCACCGAATCCCCGTTAGCGTTACCTGTTTCCGCAGAACACAGAGGTCGTGTTACTGCCACTCGTCCCACGAATCAAGCTCTACAAGTGCGTGAGGATTTCACAGATTTTTTTTGACAGAGGATGGACAGCTCCCATGGCAATATGACCATTTGTAAAGAGATCTTTGTTAGCCATGTTATATCAACCTTATATTACAGTTTATTTGTTCTTGAAATAAAGTAGTTGACAATTTTTTACAATTAAATTGTTTTTATTTTTATATCTTTGCCATGTTAAATAACAAAAAGGTAGAAAAAATAGACAAACCTTACAAAACATTGAATGCTTGCATGTATAGAAAACGATTTTTTCAATTCCTTAGGAATATAGAGAAGTTTCTTCTATTTTCAAGTATAAATTGACTCTGTACCCCCCCCCCCTAAAATATAGAGTATTTCTAAAGTGCTGTTAACCATATGTTTGACTATATGTGGACACTGTGAGTGCAGTAAACAGCTTTGAAACATTTTTTCACAACTTTACGAACTGTTGTGTAGCGGCTGTTTGATAACAATGTCCAAATGTAAGCAAAGAATTTAAAAAGGTTTTTTAGTGCTTAAAGCTGACCATACACCTATAGATTATCTGCATAATGTCTATGATTAGATGGAATTATATTTGTCCATGTACACTGCACTGTGTAGATGGGGGGGAGGGGATCTCCCACTGGGCCAAGCTTCAGTATCTTTCTAGTCGTCCGAGTAGCAAGATATGGAAGCTTGGAACAGTGGGAGATTCTTACATCTGCACAGTTTAGCGGAGATGGAGGAATCTGTTCCAGTTTTTCCATCTGAACATAGAAAAACATAAGATAACCTATAGGTGTATGGCCAGTCTGCTGAGGCATGGCCCCATAGAGAAAGTGTCAAAACCCTAACCTTCGTCACCTTAATTTTGATTTCGCCATGTATGCTGCACTGTGTAGATTGGGGGATCTCCCACTGGGCCAAGCTTCAGTATCTTTCTAGTCGACCATGCTGGCTCTCAACCTAAACAATGCTTTGGTACTGTGAGAGCCAGCGTGGCGGAGTAGCAAGATATGGAAGCTTGTAACAGTACAGTACAGTTTCTTACATCCGTACAGTTCAGCGGATATTGAGGTAGGTATCAATAAAATTCAAGTAACAAAACATAAAAAAATTAAACAGTAATATAACAAATTAAAAGGTCAAAACTACAAGTTTTCATACACCGAATAAGGGGGACGCAGGGAAGAGTGGCTTGGTTCAGTGCCAACATCTATGGGTGATCCTGATCCTGATTGGGAAGATGAGGGTGAAGTAACTGGGTGTGGCTGCACGTGCATCCTTTGATAACCAGGATTAGGTGGGTAAGGTGTATACATCGGTGGGGGTCCTGCATAAGGATTAATGGCAGGTGTTGTGTCATGGAACTGCTGATTGGCCATTGGTCGACTCAAAGAGCCACTGGGTGAATTAAAACCCATAGCCCATGGCTGAAATTTTGGATATGGGCGTTGCTCTTTGCAAGCGGATACAATATACGTTAAATAGGCATGTATATCACCCCTGACCTCAGTGCGCTTATCAGGAGGAATCTCCCTGACTACACAAAGCAACATTCTCAAAAACATAACATCTGGGTCTGAGATATTGAGAAATTCATCATCTTTGGCCTGGTTTTGCGATTGGTTTCTCATTTCAGCTATAATACGGTTAAAATATTCCTCAAAAGGTGTCTCTTGTTGAGTACGTTTTTGACGGCTGGTGGAAGTAGACTGTCCTCTCCTACCTACATTTGCCTGCAAATAGATCAAATATATAGATTATGCTTCTGATGTTGAGATCACACTTACATAATAATAAACATGATGCTTGCACAATTATTAAAGTCGTGTCCGAGCTTGCAACACCTGTTTTCAGTAGATCAGACACAGGCACTTGTTTTAGCCCCGAAAACCTGTTGTCACTGTATTGGCAGCCAGAAGACCACCAAAACTGTTCTTACAATGTTTCAGTTCATGAATGAAGAGAAGCCGCTGTCTTCTCTCCATTCATTTTCAGCGCAGCGGAGGCTGCTGAGAAAGGGACTGGGGAATCTGTGTCCCTAGTCCCATTCCCTGTCTCAAAGGGAAGATGTCAGAGGTCTGTTAAGACCCCTGATATCTCACGAAAGAGAGGGCTGAAAAAAAAAAAGAATAAAATAAAAATTAATTGTAAAAAAATACAAAAACTAAAAGAAAACACACACTGACACTGCCCCCCCCCCCCCCCCCCCATTAAAAAATGAAAGCATTGTAAAAAAAATAATTGTAAAAACCATCATTGTGACGTTTTGAAAGTACATACCACAGGTTCTTCACTGGATGGTTGATATTCTTGGGATGAAAGTGACTCTGAATTGGTTTCTTGACTGGTGTCTGCGTCATCTGGTGACGAACTTTCACGTCTTGCGCTTGCTCTCTCAGGAACACTTGACACAGTTCTAATAATAACAAAATTACAAGTTTAAAAATAACATGAATACTGTCATGTGTACACTACAGAATAGCCCTCTATATAGAGCAGGGTGGGTTTAGACACCTTTCACACTGGAGCGGTGACGCAACCAAAAATCCTGATAGCAGCATCCTTGGAGTGGTGAAGGAGCGATGTGTATACCGCTCCTACACCTCTCCAGCCCACTCAAATCATTAGGACAGTGCGGCTATACTGCCCACAAATTTGTTAAAAGTAAAATATATAATATATATACTTACGAGCGCATCTCGGTGGTGCGCCTCAAAAAAGACAAAGCCTCTGCATGGGGGTTAGCCCTGCGACGAGTTGAGGGTGCTCCGCTTCTCTCCGCAGACTTCTCTTCATTAACTTCTTTCTTGTACCGGTCACGTAGGGACCTCCAACGTGTATAAACCTCTTTTTCTGCAATATATATATCAAACATAACGCATGTTAGGAAAAGTCGAGAGAGTTCTGCTCACCCCCCCCCCCACCCTAGAAAAAACTTAAGGGAAGACACCAACCATTTAATTTCCCATTTTCAAATTAGGTTTGTTTGCAGCATTGCATAATTGTCAGTGACGCAGTGCTGGATCGCTAAAAAATGGCCTGGTCATTTAGGGGGTAAATCTTCTGTTTGTGGTTATTATGGGAAACAGCTATGATACATGTGTACCCTGCTTCATAGACACAACAAACATTGCACTCACCTCGGTTATCCTGCTCAGTGGCAGACATATTGTCCCAGTTCGGTGTGACAAATTTGTATACTTCCTCCCACTTGGATCTCTTCAACACTCGATCGGCATATCCTGGGCATTCTGAGTCCCATAACTCTGGTCGGGAATGCACAAGGGATATTATGGCCTCATGTGATATATCTCGCGCCGCCATGCTGCCTTCTCCTCTTTCCAATATCCCTCTGAACTTCCTGTGTCATTTCCCAGGTACACCTACTGGTTATGATGCGCTTCCGGGTGATTTTTTTTTCTCACGCTGCTATCCGCAGCTGACTCAAAAGACTGCGATTACATGCGGTTGTTTGCAGATAGCTGCGCTACATCGCACCTGGACGCATTCAATTCTATTTTTTCTATTCGCACGGAACCGCATGTAACGAAATCGCAGCTAAACGCTGTGTGTGAATGGGGCCATAGGAAAGCGTTGTGTGCTTTTAGCTGCGGTAGAAAAATAGAAAATCCGCAGCTAAAAGCACCATTCTATCCGTCCGTGTGAAAGGGGCCTTAGGTATTGTATCAGGATCTGGGCACTGTGACTTGTGAAACTTTCTTGCTCTACAGGCAGAACAGCACCTTTAATTGTAAAAAACAACATGTATTATAAATATTCAGGACTACATCTATTACCTGAATCTGTGGTGTATGACACTGACCTGTTATGGTGCCAGTTTCCACTTCCTCCACTTCTCGTTCCTCTACATCATGCGGTTGTGGGTCTCTTGTTGGAGGTGTGGGGTTCCTAGGCTTATGTCTAGAACCTGTTTGAAGCCCTATTGAGATTGCAAGAAAAGGTATACTTTAGTTAATAAATAATAATTTAATAAAAAATTGAGGCCTGAAAGAGGAATATGAAACATTCTTTGGAAGTGTGGTACAATTGTCTGTTTTGGCAAAGTTCCAAGCTGAACACATGATTGTATTCCTTACCAAAACAGGAACATATATATATTTTTATCAAGTTTCACACATGTAAACACCCACAAGTATATACACTGGTTCACCTGTGTGTGACACCTTAAAAAGGTTGTTCTGTTGGCCCACACTTGTGCTACTGAGTCCAAATGTTTAACCAGCTGCTGAGCATCCTCTCCTTACATTACAATGCATCCAGTTATGTTTTTTAAATATAGTTACCAAAAAATCTATTCAACGATGTCAAAAAAATTATCTCACCGAAATAGGCATGGTAACATTTATTTAACGCTGTATCAGCCAAAAACATTGTATTATTAAGTGAACGTACGAAAGAGGTTTACTACGACTGATTACTGTGCCCACGAACATGAAAGTTGCTATCTTTAACTGTACTACATTAAAGAAAAGCACATGCAGCAACATGCAAGTAATAATAATCAGAAGTTCAAAGACCTGAAAATTACTTACTTTTTCCAATAACTTTCTTTATTCTTTTGTATTGGTCGGGCTCCCGCAACTTGAGGTCAGACCACCGTTTTCTGAGCTGTTCCTTAGTTCTGCACACCCCGAATTTATGGTGAAGAGTTTTAACCACTTTCCCCATAATTTTGGCCTTGACAAGATTAGGCTTTTTATACGGCCCATGCTTGGCATCATAATCCTCCCTCCTCAAAATGGCGACCATCTCCACCATTTCCTCGAATGTCATGTTGGATGCCTTATATCTCTGGGATCGGGTCTTTGGTTCCTCCGGAATTTCATCCTCTGTTGAGGTAATTTCAGCCACCTGTGTCTCCGCCATGTTGTGTAGCACTACGACGAGCGAGAAGTGGCGGGGAAAGTACTATATCGAACGTCAGGGGCGGGGAAAACGTGCGGAGTTTCACGCATGCGCAGTGTATATAAAGCTAATACGCATGTGTCGTAACTACCTTCATTGTGTGGAAGAAGGAGTAAGCAACGAACGTGATAACTAAGGTACGTAACATTTTTCTGAATTTTGATTCATCAGTGGATGAGATTGTGTCCTATATATGGTGATAAAGATTATTTGAAGAGTCTTGACTGACACTAGTATTTTTGTCTTGTTTTTGATTTGCAGAAAACATGCATGCTTTCAAAAGTCCAGAATTTATGGGGGAGTTCCTGGACAGATGGAAAGAACTTCCTGTTCTCTGGCAAACCAAAACATCTAAAAATAAAAATAAAGCAGCCAGGAAGGCAGCACTGGAGAGCCTGCTTGAATTTGTCAAGACACAGATCCCCACAGCAACCATCCAAGATGTGAACACCAAAATTTCTACCATCAGGGGCACATATAGGACTCAGCACAATATGATCCTGAAATCCCAGAGGTCAGGAGCTGCAGTAGAGGAAGTTTATAAACCCAGTCTGTGGTACTACAGCAAATTAAGCTTTCTGGATGACTATCTGGAAGTCAGGGATTCTCTTTCAACCCTTCCCCCCAGACGTCTCTCCAGCCTTCCCTGCAGCAAACCCTCCAGCCTTCCCTGCAGCCAACCCTCCAGCCTTCCCTGCAACCCAGCTCTGCCTTCTTCGGAGGAACAACCCAAGGTCCTGGAGGAGCCAGATTTGGACATATGGAGCCAGGTATAGTATTGATGAAAAATGCAGGGGTCAGAATGATTGTTTTTTTAATTTATTAACATTCAATTTGCAAATGTCAAGGGGAAAAATGTGTGTGATTGATAAAGCTAAAAATATAAGTATGTCCCTTTTTTATACACAGCCAGAGCTGAGAAGGAAGAGGGTGACGTTGTGGACCAGGAGGAGGCAGGGCCCAGTGGGACACAGGAGGAGGCAGGGCACAGTGGCACACAGTAGGAGGCAGGGCCCTGTGGCACACAGGAGGAGGCCAGGGCCAGCACAAGAGCCCAGATGCCTCCCCTCCAAATTCAAACAAGAATGCCCAGGAGGGTTAGGCAGGTGGAGGAGGAAACAAATGCCTTTATTAGAGAGGCTACTGCCGCCCTCAGAGAGCCCCCCTCCGTTGAAGAGGGCTATGCCGCAGTACTGGCACACAAATTAGCCAGAATGGACATTCGGCAACGGCTCTTTAGTGAGAACCTAATGTTGAAGGTCATCAACAGGGGGTTGATGGGCGACCTAACACAATACACTGACCTTGCAGAGGTCGCCCCTCCTCCTCCTGCCACAAGCTCTCCTCCTGAGACACAGCCTCCGAGGAAGCGCTTAACGAAGGCTGCAGAGAAGGCTGCAGAGAAGGCTGGAGAGAAGGCTGGAGAGAAGGCTCCAAGGAAGAGAAAAAAATAATGACTGTTCTAGTACCACAGACTGGGGACATATATCTGACTTACCTGCTGCTGTTCCTGACCTCTGGGAGTCCAAGACAAGATTGTGCTCCTAATTTATTTTTTGGGTCATTACATAGTTTGGTGTTCTATTATTGGATGTTTGCTGTGGGGTCCAAAGGATGCACAAATTCAAGCAGGGTCTCCAGTGCTGCCTTCCCCTTTAATTTGTTATGTGCCAGAATAAATGTTTTTTTGATTTACAGTAAATACTTGACTATGTGTTTTTAATTCAAAAAGAAAGCTTGCTAGTGAGTAGGCAGGGACATTTAAAAAATACATTTTATAATTTACAAGGGACACCAACCTCCTTGAGGGGAAATAATACAAATTTATAATGTTGTTGTGGTAACTTGACAAACAAAAGAAAAATACAAAAAACAAAAAAAATCTGAAATATTAGAAAAAAATAACAAAAAAAGGCAGATCTTTTAATTAAGATATTTTAAATTAATCTATAATTTATTATGGAGATCTGGCTTTCCAAAAGATAAAAATATTCATGAGATCACAAAAAATTATAAATAAAGAAGTTTGTCATAACTCTGTCTGAATATCAGCAGCAAAAGAAGTTCATTATTGTAGCATTATATAAAGAAGAAATGAATGCGCTGCATTAAATGATGCAATACTTTACAGCGTTACGAATGTGCTATCTCCATTACAAACGCTAGTTTTACCAGAACGAGCGCTCCCGTCTCATACTTAATTCTGAGCATGCGCGTTTTTTTTCCCCTTGTAAAAGCATACACACTACCGTTTTTCACGACGTTAAAAAGAACGACTTGAAAAACGACATGAAAAAATGGAGCAGGTTCTAAAAAATTTTAGGCCATTTTTCACGTTGTTAAAAATGCTCTGGAGCCTACACACGATCGTTTTTAATGACCAGTTTAAAAAATTGCATTTTTAACGTCATGAAAAACGGTCGTGTGTATGCGGCATAGGAGCTGAGAGCATTCCAAGTACTGGTGGGCATATATGAATTTGTCAAGCTTAATATCATCTTTAAAAAGGCCGCCCTTGTCTGACTCACAAGTCGCATGCTAATTCCAGGACAGTGAAGTACCTGTAAGTGAGTTGACTGCATTAAAATTTGTATGCGGCTTGTAAATCAGACCATGAAATTTCTCAGCAGGTGGGTATTTAACTTAATGACAGCTTCTTTTTTTCAAGATGAATGAAAGTGGAAACAAGACAACAGCTGTATGATCTTTAGTGCTGTAATCACTGTGTACTCATGAAGGTAACAGCTGTTGCATTAGGTATCTGACAGGTTCACTTTACAGGGATGGCAGCTGCTATAAGCAAACAGCATTGTAGAGCGGTCATCATATCTGATAAGTAACTGAACTCTTACAGAAAACCAAAAAATCAAAGCACCACAAATATATGGAAGCCCATCTGTGTTTCCCACTGGTAGGGTGTCTACCTCTACAACTGACAACAAAAGCGTGCAAAAAGTGCAAACATATGGATATAACCAGGGGACTGAGCCTGGTCTAGGGGAAACTCCTGTCTAAAAGAGTTTTCCATGAGTGCTCAAATCATTTTAGTATGGAAGAGTTAGGACCACTGTCAGCTCTGGCACTGTTGCACCTGCCAAAGGATTTGTATTTCTGTCTATTCTGTGCAGAGTTCTTGCCAACAGCACAGCCAAGCCTAGGAACCTTAGGGCTCATTTACACTTGCTTCAGGTTCAACACACATGAACGGCTAGCAGGGCCGGTGCTACCACGAGGCAAACTAGGCAGCCGCCTAGGACATCCTGCTACCTAGGGCGCACGGCCACTGGTGTTCCTCCTCTCTTCTCTCTGCAGCAAGCGACTAAGTCTCAGCATCAGCAGGCAGCGGCCACTCCATTCGCACATAGTGTCAGAGGCGCAGCGGTTGCAGAGGACTGTGTCTGTGTCCCGACTCCGAATGAATGGAAGCAAGCAAACATTCATTGATAGGTGCTGGTGAGGCTGCATTGATGGGCGCTGGTAAGGCTGCATTTGATGGGCGCTGGTGAGGCTGCATTTGATGGGCGCTAGTGAGGCTGCATTTGATGGGTGCTGGTGAGGCTGCATTTGATGGGCGCTGGTGGGTTGCATTTGAGCACTTCATTAAAAAGGTGAGGTATACATGGGCATGGAAAAGGGGTGGGGTCAGGGGTGGAGCCTAGGGTGTCAAAAATCCTTGCACCGATTCTGACGGCTAGTTTACACTTGCTTCAAAACAAGACTTCGGACAGGCTTTGTTAAATCTCTTGTTAAAGCTCTCTGAACGCAAGTCAAAGCTCCTGTCACTAAATAAAATAGTTAGCTTACAGGCCTGTTTACACCTTGCTTTTGCTTTGCTTCGGTTTCACTTCAAATATGATACCCCATGTAGCTTTAGTGGTGCTTCAAAGCGTCTTCAAAGCGTCTATGGCAAAGCTTCCTTGAAGCCCTACTGAAGCCCCACCGAAGCCTCATCGAAGCCCCACCCCACCCCACCAGGGAAATGACCGTGGAAGTATTGGCAATCTTGCCAGTAGAAGAAATGGGCACCATAGGCACATCATATGACAGATGGATCCCCCTGTGGCCTATAAAAGACTGCCTCTGTCTGACCCAAGTTGCTGGATTGTCATCATCTTCCTGTATTCTCTGTGTTATTCCTGGGAACTCCTGTTCTTGACCCAGCTCGTTCCAGACCTGTTGACCTCCTCACCTGGCTCATCCCCTGGCTTGCTCCTTGACCTTCCTTCTGCTGATTATCTGTGCATGACCCCGGCTTTCTATATGGACTTTGCCTCTGCCTGATTACCTGTGCATGACCCCGGCTTGCTATATGGACTTTGCTCCTGCTTAATTACCAGTTTATGACCTCAGCTTACTTCACGGATTTGCTCTTGCTTCTTGCCATCCTGTGTTTGACCCTCAAACGGGTGTCCACTGGCCATCCTGTGTTTGACCCTCAGCCAGGTGTCCACTGCTGTCCTCTGAAGCACGGTTTATTCAAATCACAGTGGGAAGTTCCTGACCGCCTGTGCGCCACCACACCCTGGCAGTCCTCACAAGGTGACGCTCTTCTGGACCCATCCAGATCCTGCCGACAACCCGTGCTTCTTTGGGCCATATACCTTCTGTGGCACTTTCAGAGGTATACCGCACCTAGCCGCAAGGCGAGCCCCTCTCTGCATATTGGCTTTGGATCAGGTACGTGACCAGGCCCGGACTGGCCATAGGGCAGACCGGGCGTTTGCCCGGTGGGCCGGGGACCGCTGGGCTGCATGTCTAGGTGTCTGGGACATGCAGAGTCAGCCGCGGGTTCTGACATGCAGGACCGGTGTTCTAACACCTGCCGCTGTTATTCCGCCAGAGGCTAAGTGGGGGGCGGGCCCCCCTCCACGACAGAAGCTGAGACAGCGGGCGGGAAGGCAGCGGCACTGCGTAACAGGCGCTTTGAGAGCTGTAGTTGCGCTTTGCAGTGGGGGGTGGGTGCGTGCGAGGGAGCCTCGGAGCCGCACTCGAGTGACACCCGTCGGCACATCAGGGAGCCGGGACCCGCAATGATCCCCTTCTCTCTGGCACAGTGGCCGCAGCTCTGATCAGTCTCGGCTCGGCTGTCTCACACAGCCGAGCAGAGTGAAGCCGCCTCCCCCTCCTCCTTTATGTCTACACAGGGGGAGGGGACCCAACATGCAGTCCCGCACTGATCTGAGGTACATTATCTGAAGGGGGTCTGTATTGTAGGGGGGTTTCTGTATTGTAGGGGGGTCTGAAATGTAGGTGGGTTCTGTATTGTAGGGGGGTCTGTAATGTAGGGTCGGTTCTGTATTGTAGAGGGGGTCTGTAATGTAGGGGGGGTCTGTAATGTAGGGGGGTCTGTAATGTAGGGGGGGTTATGTACTGTAGGGAGGGGGTCTTTACTGTAGGGAGGGGGTCTGTATTGTAGGGGGAATCTGTAATATAGGGGGGTCTGTATTGTAAAGGGGTCCAGAGGTGTGGTGCTATGTAATGTAAATGGGTCCAGAGGTGCAGGGTGCTGTGTAATGTAAAATGGTCCAGAGGTGCAAGGTGCTGTGTAATGTAAATGGGTCCAGAGGTGCAGGGTGCTGTGTAATGTAAAAGGGTTCAGAGGTGCAAGGTGCTGTGTAATGTAAAGGGGTCCAGAGGTGCAAGGTGCTGTGTAATGTAAAGGGGTCCAGAGGTGCAAGGTGCTGTGTAATGTAAAGGGGTCCAGAGGTGCAGGGTGCTGTGTAATGTAAAGGGATCCAGATGTGCAGGGTGCTGTGTAATGTAAAGGGGTCCAGAGGTGCAGGGTGCTGTGTAATGTAAAGGGATCCAGACGTGCAGGGTGCTGTGTAATGTAAAGGGGTCCAGAGGTGCAGGGTACTGTGTAATGTAAAGGGGTCCAGAGGTGCGGTGCTATGTAATGTAAAGGGGTCCAGGGTGCTGTGTAATGTAAAGGGGTCCAGAGGTGCAAGGTGCTGTGTAATGTAAAGGGGTCCAGAGGTGCAGGGTGCTGTGTAATGTAAAGGGGTCCAGAGGTGCAAGGTGCTATGTAATGTAAAGGGGTCCAGAGGTGCAGGGTGCTGTGTAATGTAAAAGGGTCCCAAGGTGCAAGGTGCTGTGTAATGTAACGGGGTAAACGACAAAAAAGAATAATGGGGCGCACCAGCCTAGTGCATTATCCTTTATATGGATTTTATTAAAAATATTAAAAGAAAACTACTTACAAACGTACGTGAATAGCTCACAATGTATGAAATTTCCACAAATAGCAGCAATACGTCCGAACCGAACCCACTCTAAAGGGTCACAGAGGAATTGACGGGGCCACTGCCGGCTGACGCGTTTCGAAGGTAAACCTTCTTCCTCAGAGCCCAGCAGTGTTTAATCTCTCAGCTGTCCATATATATATATATATATATATATATATATATATACCGTATTTTTCGGACCATAAGGCGCACCGGGTTATAAGGCGCAACAACAATGATCAACTGGTAACGGGTTTATGTTCGTACATAAGACGCACCGGGTTATAAGGCGCATTAAATGAAACAAAACTCTGATAAGTCTGATAAGTCAAACTTTATTCAACTCTTTCACAATAACAATAACTCTCAACATTGTTCAGTTATATAAAATACAAAACAATACACTCACTTTTTCAGTTTATTCCTCTACCTCAAATCCATCAAATTCTTCATCTTCGGTGTCTGAGTTTAACAGTTGGGCGATTTTGGCATCAAGTATGCCCGGGTCCCTCTCGTCGTTATCATCGTTATCATTATCCAAGTCAGTCTCGTTGCTGTTACCTAGCTGTTCGGTGATGATTCCGGCCTTCCTGAAAGCTCGGATGACACTGGAGACTGATACCTTCGCCCAGGCATCCACGATCCACTGGCAGATAGTGGCGTGACTCGCCCGGCGTTGCCTTCCTGTCTTGGTGAATGTGTGTTCGCCTTCTGTCATCCATTGCTCCCACGCAGCTCGCAATTTAACTTTAAATGACCTGTTGACACCAATATCTAGCGGCTGGAGTTCTTTGGTTAATCCACCCGGAATGACGGCAAGCAACGAATTTGTTTTCTTCACTTGGGCTTTGACAGAATCGGTCAGATGGGCGCGCATGGAGTCGTAGATCAATAGGGACGGAGATTGGTGGAAAAAGCCATTCGGTCGCTTGACGTAAACCTCTCTAAGCCACTCACTCATCTTCTCCTCGTCCATCCAGCCCTTTGGGTTAGCCTTAATGATGACGCCAAGTCTTTCTCTTGAAAATGACCATGGGTGGCAGTTTCTGGCCATTAGCCTGGCAACCGAGAACGACAGTGAAGGACGACTTCTCGTTTCCTGTAGTGCGAATAGATACCGTACTGGTCCCTGTTTTCTCGACAGTACGGTTTACAGGGATATCAAACGTGAGGGGGACCTCGTCCATGTTGGTGATGTGTTCTGGCCGAATCTTCTTTTCGTTGATCTTGTTCGTGCAGTAGGTGCGGAAAATGGCCAGCTTTTCTTTGTAATCCTTTGGCAGTTGCTGCGAGACAGTAGTTCTTGTGCGGATGGAGAGATTACGCCTTTTCATAAAATGGAAGCACCAAGAAGGACCTCCTCGAAAGTCGTTGATCTCCATGTCACGTGCTATCGCTGTTGCTTTGAGTCGAATAGAGACAGTAGAGACGCTTCTACCTGTGGTTCTCTGTTCAATAACCCACTGTTCGATTTTGTCCTCCAACTGTGGCCACCTCGCTTTGTGCCCTCGGAAACTCAGTTTGGTCTTCTTTACCTGGCGCAGGGCGTCTTCTTGCTTCCTCCACTTCCGTACCATAGATTCATTAATGTTGAATTCTCTCGCAGCTGCTCTATTTCCATGTTGTACTGCGTGACTGACAGCGTTGAGTTTGAAATCCGCTTCGTAAGCATGTCTCTTACCAGGAGCCATTTTTGGGGCAGCGGGTATAGAAAATGAACGAATGAATGTGCACACCTCTACACACACCTCCTGACTACGATGGCCGTACCTCCTGACTACGATGGCCGTACCTCCCGACTACGATGGCCGTACCTCCCGACTACGAATCCATCCATACATTAGGCACACCGCAGTATAAGGCGCACTGGCGATTTTTGCGAAAGTAAAAGGATTTTAAGTGCGCCTTATGGTCCGAAAAATACGGTATACATATGCTCCATTAGTCAAATGAACAGGGACCTCCCTGTGCCTTGTTATTACCTTCCTGTGGGCGTTACAATTGGTCTTGGACCACCGACGGAGGTGGGAGGGTTTCCCAAGATCCTCTGGGAGGTCCCTGTTCATTTGACTAATGGAGCATATGCATAATATATATATATATATATATATATATATATATATATATATATAGACAGCTGAGAGATGAAACACTGCTGGGCTCTGAGGAAGTAGGTTTACCTTTGAAACGCATGATCCGGCAGTGGCCCCTGTCAATTCCTCTGTGACCCTTTAGAGTGGGTTCGGTTCAGACGTATTGCTGCTATTTGTGGAAACTTCATACATTGTGAGCTATTCACGTACGTTTGTAAGTAGTTTTCTTTTAATATTTTTAATAAAATCCATCTAAGGATAATGCACTAGGCTGGTGTGCCCCTTTTTCTTTTTGTTGTTTATCGTTAGGACACCTCTATCCCTGAGGGCAGCAAGGCCAGTGACATGCACCATCGTGACATACAGACTGTCTGGTAATCCACTCATGCGCAGGAGTTTTTGTTTTCTGCTATCTAATGTAAAGGGGTCCAGAGGTGCAAGGTGCTGTGTAATGTAAAGGGGTCCAGAGGTGCAAGGTGCTGTGTATTGTAAAGGGGTCCAGAGGTGCAGAGTGCTGTGTATTGTAAAGGGGTCCAGAGGTGCGGTGCTATGTAATGTAAAGGGGTCCAGAGGTGCCGGGTGCTGTGTAATGTAAAAGGGTCCAGAGGTGCAAGGTGCTGTGTAATGTAAAGGGGTCCAGAGGTGCAAGTTGCTGTGTAATATAAAGGGGTCCATAGGTGCAGGGTGCTGTGTAATGTAAAGGTGTGGTGCTATGTAATGTAAAGGGGTCCAGGGGTCCAGAGGTGCAAGGTGCTGTGTAATGTAAAGGGGTCCAGAGGGGCAGGGTGTTGTGTAATGTAAAGGGGTCCAGAGGGGCAGGGTGCTGTGTAATGTAAAGGGGTCCAGAGGTGCAGGATGCTGTGTAATGTAAAGGGGTCCAGAGGTGTGGTGCTTAAGTAATGTAAAGGGGTCCAGGGTGCTGTGTAATATAAAGGGGTCCAGAGGTGCAAGGTGTTGTGCAATGTAAAGGGGTCCAGAGGTGCAGGGTGCTGTGTAATGTAAAGCGGTCCAGAGGTGCGGTGCTATGTAATGTAAAGGGGTCCAGAGGTGCAGGGTGCTGTGTAATGTAAAAGGGTCCAGAGGTGAAAGGTGCTGTGTAATGTAAAGGGGTCCAGAGGTGCAGGGTGCTGTGTAATGTAAAGGGGTCCAGAGGTGCAGGGTGCTGTGTAATGTAATGTAAAGGGGTCCAGGGTGCTGTGTAATGTAAAGGGATCCAGAGGGGCAGGGTGCTGTGTAATGTAAAGGGGTCCAGAGGTACAAGGTGCTGGAACCCCACATCCCATCATCAACCGCCCCCAAGAAGCGCCGCCGAACCCGCCCCCCCGGGCTGCTCAGTCTAAAATGCCCGGGCTTATTTTTTGTCCCAGTCCGGGCCTGTACGTGACACAAAGGCTCATCAAAGCTCCACCAAAGTCTCATCGAAGCACCAAGCAAAAGCAAGGTGTAAACAGGACTGTAAGCTAACCATTTTATTTAGTGACAGGAACTTTGACTGATGTTCGGAGAGCTTTAACAAAGACTAACCCAAGCCATGTTTTGAAGCAAGTGTAAACTAGCTACAGTCAGACAACACAAACAGCCTCAGCCTGTAATCGGCAGCTGCTGACTTTTAATATATGGACACTTACCTGTCCTTGAGTCCAGCGACGTCTGCAGCAGAGGACGAGCAATCATTCGTCACTATGCTGCCCCCACCGCCATCCTCGGTGAGGGAACCAGGAAGTGAAGCCTTGCTGCTTCATGCCCGGTTCCCTACGGCGCATGCGAGGAATCTGCGGGAAGTGATGTGCTTCCCGCAGATTTCCCGCAGAGAGGACTCCCAGAAGTGGGTGCAAATACCTGTCTTAGACAGGTATCTGCACCCCCCTCCCCCCTGAAAGGCGTCAATTGTGACACCGGAGGCGGGGAGGGTTACGATCAGCGGAAGTTAGACTTTAGGGTGGAGCTCCGCTTTAAGGGACAGCAGGACACTGTTGAAGTCATCTTTCTACTCCCCCCACCTGTTAGCTTACTCCTTTGTAGGGATGAGCTTCGTGTTCGAGTCGAACATACGTTCGACTCGAACATCGGCTGTTCGATCGTTCGACGAAGATCGAACGATTTGGGCCGTTCGTGCCAAATTCGAGTGACGCGAACGGCCCACAATGCACTACGCCATCGCAGTGTCATCCAGGCGCTGTGATTGGCCAAGCATGCACTGTGACCCCGCATGCTTGGCCAATCACAGCGTCGGCAGCGAGGAGAGCAATGATTGGCCACAGGCAGGATGCCTGTGGCCAATTATTGCTGAGGGTGTTTAGTACACGCCCTACACTATAAAAGGCCGCCAGCACGGCGGCCTAGTGTAGTGTGTTCCGGAGCAGGGAAAGAGAAGCATAGGCAGGGACAGTGACATTTATTTTTTTCTTGCTTAACCTGGATTCCTTTAGTTTAGGGAAAGAGAAGGATAGGTAGGGAGAGTGTCAGTGTGTTTTACTGTGCGAATCCTTGTTTCTAGGGACAGGGAAGGACAGTGAGGGAATTCTCCTTGTGCTATAGTGTGCTTTAAAAAAACATTTTTTCTAGGGACAGAAAACTATAGGAAGGAAGAGTGTCAGTTTCTTTCACTGTGATAATCCTTGTTTCTAGGGACAAAGAAGGACAGTGAGGGAATTCTCCTTGTGCTATAGTGTGCTTTAAAAAAACATTTTTTCTAGGGACAGAAAACTATAGGTAGGGAGAGTGTCAGTGTGTTTTACTGTGCGAATCCTTGTTTCTAGGGACAGGGAAGGACAGTGAGGGAATTCTCCTTGTGCTATAGTGTGCTTTAAAAAAACATTTTTTCTAGGGACAGAAAACTATAGGTAGGAAGAGGTAGGAAGAGTGTCAGTTTCTTTCACTGTGATAATCCTTGTTTCTAGGGACAAAGAAGGAAAGTGAGGGAAATTCTCCTTGTGCTATAGTGTGCTTTAAAAAAACATTTTTTCTAGGGACAGAAAACTATAGGTAGGAAGAGTGTCAGTTTCTTTCACTGTGATAATCCTTGTTTCTAGGGACAAAGAAGGAAAGTGAGGGAAATTCTCCTTGTGCTATAGTGTGCTTTAAAAAAACATTTTTTCTAGGGACAGAAAACTATAGGTAGGGAGAGTGTCAGTGTCTTTTACTGTGTGAATCCTTGTTTCTAGGGACAGGGAAGGACAGTGAGGGAATTCTCCTTGTGCTATAGTGTGCTTTAAAAAAAAAAAATTTCTAGGGACAGAAAACTATAGGTAGGGAGAGTGTCAGTGTCTTTTACTGTGCGAATCCTTGTTTCTAGGGACAGGGAAGGACAGTGAGGGAATTCTCCTTGTGCTATAGTGTGCTTTAAAAAAACATTTTTTCTAGGGACAGAAAACTATAGGTAGGGAGAGTGTCAGTGTCTTTTACTGTGCGAATCCTTGTTTCTAGGGACAGGGAAGGACAGTGAGGGAATTCTCCTTGTGCTATAGTGTGCTTTAAAAAAACATTTTTTCTAGGGACAGAAAACTATAGGAAGGAAGAGTGTCAGTTTCTTTCACTGTGATAATCCTTGTTTCTAGGGACAAAGAAGGACAGTGAGGGAATTCTCCTTGTGCTATAGTGTGCTTTAAAAAAACATTTTTTCTAGGGACAGAAAACTATAGGTAGGAAGAGTGTCAGTTTCTTTCACTGTGATAATCCTTGTTTCTAGGGACAAAGAAGGAAAGTGAGGGAAATTCTCCTTGTGCTATAGTGTGCTTTAAAAAAACATTTTTTCTAGGGACAGAAAACTATAGGTAGGAAGAGTGTCAGTTTCTTTCACTGTGATAATCCTTGTTTCTAGGGACAAAGAAGGAAAGTGAGGGAAATTCTCCTTGTGCTATAGTGTGCTTTAAAAAAACATTTTTTCTAGGGACAGAAAACTATAGGTAGGGAGAGTGTCAGTGTCTTTTACTGTGCGAATCCTTGTTTCTAGGGACAGGGAAGGACAGTGAGGGAATTCTCCTTGTGCTATAGTGTGCTTTAAAAAAACATTTTTTCTAGGGACAGAAAACTATAGGTAGGGAGAGTGTCAGTGTCTTTTACTGTGCGAATCCTTGTTTCTAGGGACAGGGAAGGACAGTGAGGGAATTCTCCTTGTGCTATAGTGTGCTAAAGCATTCCTCATCAACCATCTTTGAAATCCTTGTTTTTTTGCACAGTCAGGGAAATTGTCGTTGTGCTATTCTGTGCAAAAGCAATCATCCTCAACCATATTTAGAAATCCTTAAGTAAAGGGACAGAGAAGGACACCTGAAGGTAGCCCTTATTGCTTTTTTCCCATCTCCCTGCAGGCCATCTATTAGAATGTCTGGAAGGCAAACAAGGAGAGGCAGACAGTCAGGAGGCAATAAAAGAGGGCAAGCAGGCTCTGTGTCTGGGGGCAACAGTGCTGGTCGTGGACGCGGTGCATTGTCATCAGCACATGGCCATGGGACACGCTTGTCCTTCTTTTCGGCAGCTGGACATGTTGAGCCACATCATGCCGAAGACTTGGTAGAGTGGATGACCAAGCCCTCCTCCTCCTCCTCATCCTCTCTCACCCAGGCTCAGGGTACTGGAAAAGCAGCTGCCAAAGCGTCCTCTTCCCTGGTATCAATGTCAGACTCATCATCAGTCACTCCTTCCCTAGACCCACCATGTCCTCCTCCTGAGGAGTCCCCCGAACTGTTTGAGCACAGTGTTGGGTACATGCTCCAGGAGGATGCCCAGCGTTTCGAAGGGTCTGATGATGAAACCCAGCTAGAGGAAGGCAGTAGCGTGAGAGCAGACAGAGGGGATGCTCAAGAAGGACACCAATCTGGCAGTCATGTTCCAGCAGCTGCAGCATACTGCCAGATTGGCTCCAGTGATGAGGAGGGAGGTGATGATGAGGTCACTGACTCCACGTGGGTGCCTAATAGGAGAGAGGAGGAGGAGGAGGATGAGGAGGAGGCACATCTCCAACGAGGCAGGATGCCCTTTGGTGGCCAGCGTAAGGGCAGTACACCGACGGAATCACACCGCAGAGCTCCGCCTGTGCAGGGCGCTGCCTCTGCCCGTCATTCAAAAAGTTCTTTGGTGTGGGCCTTTTTTGAGGCTAGTGCATCAGATCGCACAGCTGCTGTTTGCAACATATGTCTCAAGCGTATATCGCGTGGCCAAAACATCAGCCGCTTGGGTACCACATGCCTGACCAGACATATGTTGACCTGCCATGCAGCTCGTTGGCAAGCCTACCTCAAAGACCCACACCAAAGAACAAACCGGACCTCTCCTTGCACCGCATCAGCTGGGATCTCCAACCCTACTATAACTTCAGTCCTCTCTGAAACATGCACTGAGAGGAATGAAGGTGTAGAATTAGGTGTGTCACAGCCAAGTACTTGCGGCCACTCTGCTAGCAGTACACCGACGTCCGATTCTAGCAGGCAAATTTCCCTGCCCCAGCTGCTGGACCGTCGAAAGAAGTTCACTCCCAGTCATCCACATGCCCAGCGGTTGAATGCTAGCTTGGCTAAATTGCTAGCGCTTCAACTGCTGCCTTTTCAGTTGGTAGACTCGGCCCCCTTCCGTGAGTTTGTGCAATGTGCGGTTCCTCAGTGGCAGGTTCCCAAACGCCACTTTTTCTCACGGAAGGCTATTCCGGCTCTCTACCGGCATGTGGAAGGCAATGTCTTGGCCTCGCTGGACAGGGCGGTCAGCGGTAAGGTGCATATTACCGCTGACTCATGGTCCAGCAGGCATGGACAGGGACGTTACCTTTCTTTCACGGCCCATTGGGTCACTCTTTTGGCAGCTGGGAAGGATGCAGGACAAGGTGCAGTAGTGTTGGAGGTTGTTCCACTGCCACGCCTCCAAAATGCTACTACTGGTTGTGACACACCTCTCTCCTCCACCCCCTCCTCTTCTTCTTCCTCCATGGCCTCTTCCTGTGGTTTGTCCTCGGAACCAGCGGTGCTCCGTAGGCATTCAAGGGGCTACGCAAGTACGCAGGCAAAAAGATGCCATGCCGTGCTTGCGCTGGTGTGTTTGGGGGACAGAAGCCACACTGGGGCAGAGGTCCTGTCTGCTCTGCAGGGCCAGGCCGAGAGGTGGTTGACGCCACGCCAGCTTAAGCCAGGAATGGTGGTTTGCGACAATGGCACCAACCTCCTCTCCGCCCTCCGACAGGGACAACTGACCCATGTGCCCTGTGTGGCTCACGTCCTTAACCTGGTGGTGCAGCGGTTCTTGGGCAGGTACCCGGGCTTACAGGATGTCCTGAGGCAGGCCAGGAAAGTCTGTGTGCATTTCCGCAGATCTTATAATGCCAGTGCTCGCCTGGCTGAGCTGCAAAAGGAGTTGAACCTGCCCAAGAACCGCCTTATATGTGACATGCCCACCAGGTGGAACTCAACGTTGGCCATGCTGCAGCGGCTGCACACGCAGCAGAGGGCCATCAATGAGTACCTGTGCGACTAGTGTCAGGGGAGCTTGGTTTTTTTTCTCCACGCCAGTGGGGCATGATCAGGGATGCATGCACTGTCCTGGCACCATTTGAGGAGGCCACGAGGATGGTGAGCAGTGACAGTGCATGCATCAGTGACACTGTACCTCTTGTCCACCTGTTGGAGCACACGCTGCGTGGAATAATGGACAGGGCACTTGAGGCAGAACAGAGGCAGGAAGAGGAGGACTTCCTTGCCTCTCAAGGCCCCCTTTACCCAGACAGTGTTCCTTCTGTCCCACCCATCGCACAGGAAGAGGAGGAGGAGAAGGAGGAGGAGGAGGAGGATTGTGTCAGCATGGAGGTGGAGGCTGGCACTCAGCATCATCAGCAGCAGTCTTTTAGGGATGATTTACAGTCCCAAGAAACCAGTGGACTTGTACGTGGCTGGGAGGAGGTGGCTGCGGATCATGTCGTCCTTAGTGACCCAGAGGACTCCGGAGCGAATGCCTCAGCAAACCTACGCTGCATGGCCTCCCTGATCCTGCAAAGTCTGCGGAAGGATCCTCGTATTCTTCGGATCAAGGAGAGGGACCATTACTGGCTGGCCACTCTCCTTGATCCACGGTACAAGGGTAAGGTTGCGGACCTTATGTTACCGTCGCAGAGGGAGCAGAGGATGAGACAATTCCGGGAGGCCTTGCAGAAAGGTCTGTGCAACGCGTTCCCAGAGACTGGGAGACTGGGAGGTCCTGGACCGATGCGTTCAGACAATTCTTTAGTCCGCAGCCCCAAAGTATGATCGGTTCCAGCAACCATCGCCAGCGTCTGATAAACATGGTGCAGGAATATCTAGGGGCAAGGTCAGACTTGGACACCTTCCCCACCGAAAATCCTCTGGCTTACTGGGTCTTGAGGATGGATCACTGGCCAGAGCTTGCACAGTATGCAATTGAGCTACTGGCCTGTCCTGCATCCAGCGTTCTTTCGGAACGCACATTCAGTGCTGCTGGAGGATTTGTCACGGATCACAGGGTGCGCCTGTCCACCGACTCGGTTGATCGACTGACTTTCATCAAGATGAACCAGTCTTGGATCACCACCAGCTACCACACACCTGATGCTGATATAACAGACTAATTGATTTTAACATGTCACATCCCTTCAAGACTGATGCTGATGCTGAGTGCCTGTGCTGTTATGTTGACTGGCTATCCTCCTCCTCCGAGTCCTCAATGATACGATTGATGATGATAGCTTGGAAGATCATTTTTGTTTATGGGTGCCGCCACCAGTGGCTAAGGCCCAATTTTTCAGCCCCTGTTTTACAGGGGCGTGTAATTACAGTTTTTTTAGCAATAATTTGCCATAGGGCTCATTGCTGTGCTCCAAGTACAGTATCTGTGAGGGGTTGGAGTGTTGTGGCACCAGTGCCTAAGGCCCAATTTTTCAGCCCCTGTTTAACAGGGGCGTGTCATTACAATTTTTGAAGCAATACTTTGCAACAGGGCTCATTGCTGTGCTCCAAGTACAGTATCTGTGAGGGGTTGTAGTGTTGTGCCACCAGTGCCTAAGGCCCAATTTTTCAGCCCCTGTTCAACAGGGGCATGCAATTACAATTCTTGATCTAATAATTCACAGCAGGGCCCATTGCTGCACCCACCAAGAGTAACTCTGAGGGCTTACAGTGTTGTGGCAACGCCACCACCACCACCACCACGAAAGGCCCAATTTTTCAGCCCCTGTTCAAAAGGGGCATGTAATTACAATTCTTGATCTAATAATTCACAGCAGGGCCCATTCCTGCACCCACCAAGAGTAACTCTGAGGGCTTACAGTGTTGTGGCAACACCACCACCACCACCACCACCACCACGAAAGGCCCAATTTTTCAGCCCCTGTTCAACAGGGGCATGCAATTACAATTCTTGATCTAATAATTCACAGCAGGGCCCATTGCTGCACCCACCAAGAGTAACTGTCAGGGCTTACAGTGTTGTGGCACCAGCACCACCATCAAAGGCCCAATTTTTACTACCACTGTTCAACAATTATATGTAATTAAAATTCCTGATATAATAGTTGACAGCAGGGCGTTCCAGCACCAACCAAGAGTAACTGTGAGTGCTTACAGTGTTGTGCCAACACCAACAACTAAGGGGCCTATTTCTGCAGAGTATATACGGCAGGTCCCTACTTTCAAACATCCAACTTACAAACGACTCCTACTTGCAAACGCAAGAAGACAACAGGAAGTGAGAGGAAATCTACCACTAGGAAGGAAAATTCTCTCCTGTAAGAATAAATATGGGAGAAAGGTGTCTCCTCTGTACTGATGCTTTATCAGCAATCCTTGTTTCAAGAAAAACACCACATTTCAAAAACAGTTGTCATTGGGACGGAAAGTGAGGTGAAATGTTCTGAACAGGGGCACAGACAGCAAAACAAATGTTACAGGGGTGATAACCCTTACCTATGTTTTCCAAAAAGTTTAAAAATAGATTTTTGGGCTGGAGCTACACTTCAACAATGTACCTGTTCAAAATTACAAACAGATTCTACATAAGAACAAACCTACAGTCCCTGTCTTGTATGCACCGCCTGTATACGGCTGTTCAGAGTATATAGGGCCTTTTTTATTTTATGTGCGGGGTTCCCCTTAATATCCATACAAGACCCAAAGGGGCTGGTAATGGGCTGGGGTAGGGGGGGGGTCATGGGGTAGCTATGCCATTTTTCTTAAAGATTTTCATCCATATTACCAGGACCAGACATTACATTAAAGCCGCAAGCAGTTTTAAATGGCTTTTTTTTCCTTTAGAAGTGTCATTTTGTGCAGGGACAGTTCTAAACACGGGAAACACGTGGCACTTCACAGGCGTACTTTAGACACCCCCCAGGTACGATATTTAAAGGAATATTTGACTTTTTTTTTTCACTTTATGCATCATTAAAATGACTGCTCCCGAAAAACGACCGTTTTTAAAACTTCTTTTTGCATTGATACATGTCCCCTGGTGCACAACCCGGGTTCCCAAACCCTTTTTAGGACAATAACATGCATAATAGTTGTTATAATTAGCACTTTAGAATTCGAACGTTCGCATCCATTGTATTTAATAGGGTTCTAATGTTCATACGAACTTTCGGTCCGTTCGCGGGTTCTGGTGCGAACCGAACCCGGGGGTGTTCGGCTCATCACTACTCCTTTGTAATATAGTACAGGAAAGTGATGAGGTGGCAACCCTACCTATAGATTTTATAGAAGCAATAATGAGTCGTCAGACGAACCTTGTCGAGAACTTGTTTATTCCAGCCAGCATTTTTTTTTTCTAATTTCACTTCATAACTCCCTACTTCCTGTTCCCACCCCCAGGTCCTTAAACATCTATGTAAATGCAACACATACATATTTTACATCTTTCCCCTTTTAAATAAAAGTAATGCATATATAAATGACGTGTAATATAGAACCAACAAGGACTGCAGCATAGCAAGGAACAATAACAGTCTACAAATCAATATGGAGGGGACCTGAACAGGTCACCTCACCTTACAGGAGTTGCATAAGAAGAACCAACCATGGGGTATGAAAAGTAGAAAAAAAAGTATCTTTATTGAAAAAATATACACAAATTAGCAAAAATATTGGGCAAATTTGCCCATACTTCCAAACATCGATAATAAAAACAGTGGACAATGTTGTCACAGCAGGGCCCATAATCTCACATACATGCATATGCCAGACGCTTATATGGCGTATCACTTGAGGTGCCACAAGACTGCCTTTTTATAGGAGGCTATATGTTAGTGGACTCTGTGTACACCATGCTGCAATCCCTTCTGGATAATAAGTCCCCAACGGGACCATCTAAAACCAGCATGGTCCTCCAACTTTCCCCCAGGTCATTCACCAGTGTGAGGATCAGTTGACCCCAAGGATCTTGGAGTGGAGTTCAGGTGATCCTCACCGTGCATTCACCTTATGCTAGGTTTGCACAATGTTGGACCCTAGACCCCTAGCTCCATCCCCAGGTCCGTTATTGGGGAGTCACCATTAGAAATAGTATGCACTACGCATGTATGTGAGATTATGGGCCCTGCTGTGATGAGTGTGTGTGACAACATTTTCCGCTGTTTTTAATATCAGTGTTTGGGCAAATTTGCCCAATATTTTGCTAATTGGTGCATATTTTTTTAATACTTTTCATACCCCGTGGTTGGTTCTCCTTATGCAACTCCTGTAAGGTGAGGTGACCTATTCAGGTCCCCTCCATATTGATTTTTAGACTGCTATTCAATTGCGAAGGTACCCCGTCCGAAAGGATGCATCAGGTTAATTAATAAATATCATTAGATTCCCAACATCTGGGTTATGGCCCTCCTTAAAGTTTTTAATGTTAGTTATTTAAGAAACAATAACAAACTACAAAATAAAACGAAAAACGCTGAGTAAGAAACAGTGTGTGATTCTCTTGTTAAAAAAAAAGAATCAGTGTGTGATAAAGTCTTGGAACTTTGGATTGGGTTTACACACTCTTCCAGATCGAGTAATGACTTGTGGGGCTTGTGAGTCTGAAACCCCTTGCCTGTCGCCATCATAATTTTGTTGTGTGCTACAGATAGCTGTGCTTGGGGTTCTGAAGTGATCATAGGCACATGGGCAGCCGCAGTAAAGTATGATTCAGCTACAGTACATGTAGGAGATGACGGCGGTTTCTTACATAGGTCTTACCATCAGAATGGACAGCATAGCTGTTTGGTTGGCAGGCCTTTTCATAAACCGTGGCCAGATGGTCAAATCCACGGGTTGTCTCCATCTTTGCCAACTGCCCAGGCTCCAGAGGGGAAAGGCGTCTGGCCGATTTTGTCATGGCTTGCTTGGTGGAAATAAAGCAGCCTGAATATCAGTCTCAACTCTTTGCAGGAGCTGGGATGGGACCATGGGATTCAGAGTCCTGGTTCGTCGTGATAGTAAAGGTTGTGCAGGAGAAGGCATGCCATCCCTAGGTGTGTTGCGGAGGTTGAGTAGGGCTGCATAAACATCAGAACTATCACGTGCACATTTCTCTAGAAGATCTTACACTACGCTCTGCAAGACCATTGGATCTAGGGTAATTGGAACTGCTAGTGACGTGCTAATAATCCCATTGGTGAGAAAAGTTCTTGTCTACTTGAAAATGACGTTGCATTGTCAGTCATCAATTGATAGGGAATTCCATGTGTGGAGAATATCCGCTTTAATATTTTAATATCACTGTGTTACTGGAAGTGTTTGGGAGGACATCAAATTCCCACCAGCCAGAGTACGAATCTACCAAGACCAGGTAATCCTTATTTTACCACTCAAATATGTCAGTTGCTGTGATAGACCATGGTCTTTCAGGTATTTGGTGAAGAGTAAGGCCTCATGCCCACGGACGTTTTCGCAGCCACTTTTATGAGCGTTTTTTGCAGATTAAAAACAGCTCTCCATGTTAGCCTATGGCCTCATGCCCACCATGACGTATTTGAGCTGTAAATGGCATAGCCCTTTTTAAGCTGCAAAAAAAAAAACCCAGGACCAGTGCGTTCTGAAGCTCCAGCGTTAGAGCTGTAAAGACGTCAGACGCCGGCAAAGGGTGTTAAACGCGATTTAACGAGGCTTAACGCTGTGTTAAGCCTCGTCCGGGGTTTCTTTCTCTATTCAAAATCAATGGTTCCCTATGGGAGCCCATTGATTTGAACAGAGGTCGCACCAGAAGTCGGATCAAGATGATCCGACTTGCAGGGCGACTCGTGTGCGGAGAATCTTGAAGGGGAACCCCACAAATTTTTTTTTTTCAATTTGCGTGAGGTTCCCCCCAGGACGATACCAGGCCCTTCGGTCTGGTATGGATCTTGAGGGGAACCCCCACACCAAAAAAAAAATGGCGTGGGGGTTCCCACAGGATCCCCACCAGACTCTTATACGAGCACGCAGCCCGGCAGGTCAGGAAAAGGGGGCGAGCGAGCGCCCCCTCCTAGACCATACCAAGCCACATGCCCTCAACATGGGGGGGTTGGTGCTTTGGGGCAGGGGGGTACTGTGTCCCCCACCCCAAAGCACCTTGTCCCCATGTTGATGAGGACAAGGGCCTCTTCCGACAACCCTGGCCGTTGGTTGTCGGAGTCTGCGGGAGAGGGGCTTATCGGAATCTGGGAGCCCCCTTTAATAAGGGGGCCCCCAGATCCCGGCCCCCCACCCTATGTGAATGAGTATGGGGTACATCGTACCATTACCCATTCACCTGGGGAAAAAAGTGTCAATAAAAAAAACACACTAGACAGGTTTTTAAAGTAATTTATTAGGCAGCTCCGGGGGTCTTCTTCCGACTTCGGGGGTCTCTTCCAACTTCAGGGGTCTCTTTTCCCGCTATCCGGTTCTTCTCCCGCTCTCTGGTTCTTCTGCCGGGCTCCTCCGCTATCTTCTGCTCTTTTGCCGCTCTTTTGCTAGCGTTGGCCCGGTCTTCTCCGCCGTCTTCTTCCCTCTTCTTCAATGTTGACACGATGCTCTCCCCCGCTGTAATGCCGTGTGCGTGGTTCGCAATGACTTATATAGGTATGGGGCGTGCTCACCGGGTGATGTCACCCAGTGACCCCTCCCCTTATGGCGTCACAGTCCCATCATGCCCCAGGACTGTGACGCCATAAGGGGGTGGGGTCACCGGGTGACATTACCCGGTGACCATGCCCCATGCCTATATAAGTCGTTGTGCACCGCGCACACAGCATTACAGCGGGGGAGAGCGTTGTGTCAACATCGAAGAAGAGAAGAGGGAAGAAGACGGCGGAGAAGACGGGCCAACGCTAGCAAAACAGCGGCAAAAGAGCAAAAGATAGCGGAGGAGCCCGGCAGAAGAACCGGAGAGCGGGAGAAGAGACCCGAGAAGTCGGAAGAGACCCCTGAAGTTGGAAGAGACCCCTGAAGTCGGAAGAGACCCCCGAAGTCGGAAGAAGACCCCCGGAGCTGCCTAATAAATTACTTTAAAAACCTGTCTAGTGTGGTTTTTTTTATTGACACTTTTTCCCCCAGGTGAATGGGTAGGGGTACGATGTACCCCATACTCATTCACATAGGGTGGGGGGCCGGGATCTGGGGGCCCCTTATTAAAGGGGGCTCCCAGATTCCGATAAGCCCCTCTCCCGCAGACCCCAACAACCAACGGCCAGGGTTGTCAGGAAGAGGCCCTTGTCCTCATCAACATGGGGACAAGGTGCTTTGGGGTGGGGGGGCGCAGTGCCCCCCCTGCCCCAAAGCAACAACCCCCCCATGTTGAGGGCATGTAGCTTGGTACACGGCATTACAGCGGGGGAGAGCGTTGTGTCAACATCGAAGAAGAGAAGACGGCGGAGAAGACCGGGCCAACGCTAGCAAAAGAGCGGCAAAAGAGCAGAAGATAGCGGAGGAGCCCGGCAGAAGATCCGGAGAGCGGGAGAAGAGAGCGGAGAAGTCAAAAGAGACCCCTGAAGTTGGAAGAGACCCCCGAAGTCGGAAGAAGACCCCCGGAGCTGCCTAATAAATTACTTTAAAAACCTGTCTAGTGTGTTTTTTTTATTGACACTTTTTTCCCACAGATGAATGGGTAGGGGTACCCCATACTCATTCACGTAGGGTGGGGGGCCGGGATCTGGGGGCTCCCAGATTCCGATAAGCCCCTCTCCCGCAGACCCCGCCAACCAACGGCAAGGGTTGTCGGGAAGAGGCCCTTGTCCTCATCAACATGGGGACAAGGTGCTTTGGGGTGGGGGGGGCACAGTGCCCCCCCCTGCCCCAAAGCAACAACTCCCCCCATGTTGAGGGCATGTGGTTTGGTATGGTCTAGGGGGGGGGCTCGCTCGTCCCCCTTTCCTGACCTGCCAGGCTGCGTTCTCGGATAAGGGTCTGTACTAGCTTTACAGCTCTTTTTTAAAATGTCCGTGGGCATGAGGCCTTAAAGGTTCTCTCATCTGGTGCTGTCGTAGAGCATTGGATGGGGCACATCTGGAAACTTCTCTTTCAATGTCAGTGTACAGTATATAATGGGCCAAAACATGGTTTCATGTGCCCTTCGCTTAGTGGAATGAATGCCAGGATGACCTTGATGGAGCTGTATTATTTCTGAAGAGAGTGAGGGATTACATATCTCTGACCACGCAGAATTAATCCATCATCCACTGTCAATTCATCCCTCATAGCAGAGGCGTAACTAGAACCTTTAGGGCCCCGGTGCAAGAAATCATAAAGGGCCCCCCCGACCAGGGCCTCCCCACGATGGCGAAACACCAGGGCCTGATTGCCAGTGCAACCTTTGTGACCCTGGTAGTTCCACCACTGGTGTCAGTAGTTTTTATTTTTGTTATTTTATTTGTTTATTAATTTTGACCATTTTATTTCATTTATTTTTACAATTACATTTTTTAGTATTTAAAAAAAAAAATTAGGAGCCACGTTGGGGGGCTTTGGTGTAATATCAGGTGTCTAAACAGACCTCTAATGTTCCACCTTTTGAGACAGAGAAATCTGACTAAGGACACAGCCCTCAATCTCCATATCTACAGTCTTAGCTGTACAGAATGAATGGACAAGAATAGCTCTGTACAGAGCTTACTCTTTATTTGAAGCACAGTTTATTATGCCTCAGTTATGAATGAACAGAGTCAGTGATCAGTGTGGATTACTGACTCTAATCATTAAGATAAGGAAAGGGCTGGTAAATTACACATTTACCAGCCCCTTCCCCATTCTCCGTCCTGACACATCTCTTGCAGCAGCTGGCGGGAAAGGGGGAAAGTCGGCAGTGCTGTGGGGGGAGTGAGAAGCCAGGGGAGTACACAGGGGCCTGGGAGCAGCAGGAGCTGGATAGGAGGAGTGGCGGGGGCGACATGTAGAGGAACCAATCCCCTCCATTTTCCTCCTGCAGCCGTTGAAAGTCTGCAGGAGGAAAATGGAGGGGATTGGTTGCTTTATATGCCACCCCCACTGCCCCTCGTCTATACGCTGCAATTGCAATCCTTGTACATACGCCCCTGTCCTTTCCATCCTGGAACAAATCCTCTCCACTCCCCTAATCCTCTGCAGCGCAAATTCTCTTAATCCCCCTTCCCAGCGCAACACCCCTCCAGCGAGGCACAAATCCCCCCAATGTTTCAGAGTGAGCACCCGGGGCACTTGCCCTGCATCTCTTACAGGGTGCCAGGGGTCCCGGATGCTGCAATTGCCCCCTCTGAGACACATGGCACATCTTTAATTGTGGGGGGGGGGGTTTAGAGGATATGTGCTGGGGGGCGCTTAGGGAGGGGACAGGACTTACAAGGTGTGGTGTCAAATCTGACTCCCCCAGCACCCTGTCCTCTCCTCTCCCAAAGCACCCCCCAGCACATATCCGCTTAGCCCCCACTCATCACTCCTCCAGGTGTATTTACGTTAACCCCCCCCCCCCCTTCCCAGTTACTATTGTTTCCCTCCTCTGAATACATAAAAAACACACAGACAGCGCGGCTCTTCCAGTTCTTTTTTTTTTTTTTATGTCAGGTATAGCTTACAATAACCCTGTACCATATTACAGCAAAGCAAAACACCAAACTCTCCCAAGAATACTATAGATTACTTTAAGGGGAACCTTGCATGTAGTGATAAAGGGCACAATTCTTTAACACAGGTTAAGAGCTTTGTTTTCAGACATGGACCAATGTTCAAGCCAAAAACACTTGAACGGTCCTAATCCTGGCGTTCGCTTTAAATTAAGCCTAAAAGTAAACAGGCAACACCCATTTCCATAGTTGCCAACTGTCCCGGATTGGCCGGGACATTCCCGGGATTCACACCCTTTTCCCGGATTTATTTTGTCCCTGGAAATGTCCCGGCAAATCATTTTTTTCCCGGTTTTCGTGATTTTTCGCCGCTGCGGGCCGCCGCCGCTAGAGGTCCACGGCCAGCGGAGACAATGTCTCCGCTGGCCGCCATTTTTAAGAAGACCAAAACACGGATCATGTCTCGTACAATAGAAAATAAAGCTGCTGCTGCGCCGCCCACCCCCCGCCCAGCTGCAGGTCCGTCTGTTATGGAAAGGGGTGGGGGTGGGCGGCAGGGATGGACTGGCCATAGGGACTACCGGGAGTTTCCCGGTGGGCCGATGGCTCAGTGGGCTGTTTTTTTTTTTTTTGTGGGCCGTTTTTTTATGCAATTCAGCGGCAGCGGGAGCGTGGCAGCAAACAGCGGCGGGGATTTGGGGAAGGTGGCCAGCGAGGAGGGCAGTTGAATATAAAATTCTGAGGAGGGAGAAGAGCTCCACCCCCTCCCTGACCACCGAAGAGGCGGACAGTAGCAAGTGCGGCCACCCCGGCGCTCCCAGAACCTCGATTCCTCCACCTCGTCTCTGCTCCGGGAACCATGCGGCCTGGGCCGGAGGGCAGGCTGACTGGGAGCCCGGAGGAAGAGAACATGCGCCGCTGTAAGGAGCAGAGCAGCGAGAGCACCCCAAGATCAAGAGGGAGACTCGGCGCTGCCGCTGCTGGCCATCAGGTACCAGACATCCTACACAAACATGCCAGAACACTGAGACAGCGGGGAGGTGAGCAGAGGAGGGACTGCAGAAAGGGACAGTGCTATGTGGTCTGTCTCAGCCCTCCCCTCTGTCTCCCTGCCCCCTCTGTCTCTCAGCCCCCCCTCTGTCTCTCAGTCCCCCCCCCTCTGTCTCTCAGTCCCCTCCTCTGTCTCTCAGCCCCCCCCCACTATCTCTCAGACCCTCTCAGACCCTCCTCTGTCTCTCAGACCCCTCCTCTGTCTCTCAGCCCCCCCCCACTATCTCTCAGACCCTCTCAGACCCTCCTCTGTCTCTCAGACCCCCCTCTGTCTCTCAGACCCCCCCTCTTTTAGCCCCCTCCTCTGTCTCTCAGCCCCCTCTGTCTCTCAGACCCTCCTTCTGTCTCTCAGACCCCTCCTCTGTCTCTCAGCTCTCCTCCTCTGTCTCTCAGCTCTCCTCCTCTGTCTCTCAGCTCTCCTCCTCTGTCTCTCAGCTCTCCTCCTCTGTCTCTCAGCTGCCCCTCTGTCTCTCAGCTGCCCATCTGTCTCTCAGCTGCCCATCTGTCTCTCAGCTGCCCCTCTGTCTCTCAGCTGCCCCTCTGTCTCTCAGCTGCCCCTCTGTCTCTCAGCTGCCCCTCTGTCTCTCAGCTCCACTTCTGCCTCTCAGACCCCTCCTCTATCTCTCAGCTCTCCCCCTCTGTCTCTCAGCTCTCCCCCTCTGTCTCTCAGCTCCCCCCTCTGTCTCTCAGCTCCCCCCTCTGTCTCTCAGCTCCCCCCCTCTGTCTCTCAGCTCCCCCCCTCTGTCTCTCAGCTCCCCCCCTCTGTCTCTCAGCTCCTCCCCTCTGTCTCTGTCTCTCAGCTCTCCTCCTCTATCTCTCAGCTCTCCTCCTCTGTCTCTCAGCTCTCCTCCTCTGTCTCTCAGCTCTCCTCCTCTGTCTCTCAGCTCTCCTCCTCTGTCTCTCAGCTCCCCCCTCTGTCTCTCTGCCCTTTCCTCTGTCTCATTCACTCCCTGACTCTTAGGCTGCTTTCACACTGGGGCGGGCATTGACGGTAAAACACTGCTAGTTTTAGCAGCACTTTACTGTCGTTTTAGCTGCGCTATTCTGCTTCTAGCAGGTGCTTTTAACCCTGGCTAGCAGCCAAATTAAAGGTTAAATGTGCCCGTGTAGCGCTGCTGCCGAAGTGCTTTGCAAGCGCTTCAGCAGCGGTGGCCATTCATTTCAATGGGCAGGGGCGGTGTGTACACCGCTCCTTCACCGCCCCAAACATGCTGCTTGGAGGACTTTCACACTGGGACTGCAGCAGAGGCGTTTTTCAGGCGCTTTACAGGCGCTATTTTTAGCCCAAAAGCGCCTGAAAAATGCCTCAGTGTGAAAGGGGTCCTACACTCACCCCCTCTCTTTTACAGTCACTCCCTCTCTCTCACCCACCCCCTCTCACCCCCTTTCCCTCAACCCCCCTCTCTCTCTCTCTCTCTCTCTCTCTCATTCCCCTCTCGCTCACCCTCTCATAATATACAATAATGGATGTAGGGGCCTTTTGGTGGGTAGGGGTGATTTTTTGGGGGGGTGGGGGGCAGCATTTTATTGAATTAAAGTGGGCCGGTCTGGATGAAGTCCAGGGCCAAATTTTTGCCCCAGTTCAGCCCTGGTGGGCGGCAACGCAGCAGCTTTATTTTCTATTGTACTAGCCATCCGTGTTTTGGTTGCTATAGAAATTAAGCTGCGGCGCCGCCCACCCCCCGCCCCGCCCCGCTGGAGGTCCGTCTGTTATGGAAAGGGACGAGGGTGGGCGGTGCCTCAGCTTAAGGGGAAACAGTAATTGCGGCCGAGACAGGAGACACCTGGTTAAGGGGGGCTCCAATGGGGGACACACCTGATTAAGGCGGCTCCAATGGGGGGGGGCCTGATGTAAGGAGGGACTCCGCTGGGTACGCCTGATGTATGGAGGGACTCCACTGGGGACGCCTGATGCAAGGAGGGACTCCGCTGGGGACGCCTGATGCAAGGAGGGAGAGAGAAAATATGTTGTATCAGCCACAGAGTGGTAGCTGTGGATATCAACGAAAGATACCTAGCGTGCCGCGTCCTAACATATGAATATAGAAAAAACTAAATAGAGGGACTTGGACTTTTTAGGCACCGTACACAGTTTATATAAAAAATATAATTTTATTGTACAATAATCTACCATATAAATATTTCTGTTTAAAAATTGTTCACATGTTCTAGGAGAGACGATACACCAATACCGTTATAGTACAACACCATAGCTCTAATGAAGGTCATATAAGGATATTGTTCATCCATAAACCAGTTAGATACATTCCAAAAAGTTGAGGTATGATTGAAACGGCAGAGGTTGTAGGAAAAGATGTGGTATTTTCACTCTCGCTCGACAAGTTCCGCGTCCACTGACGCTTCTTCAGGAGCGTATCATGTGAACTAAACAGAGAATATATTTAGACATAGAACATACATCAGAAAGAATTTATAATTTGTCATCATGCATAAAAAAATGTGTGTGTGTGTCCCAGAAGACAGCCGCCCATTCACAAAGCGCTGCGCGACTCGCGCATGCGCAGTAGGAAACGGGCAGTGAAGCCGCAAGGAAAGTGACACCCCCTTTAACTGTTAAAGGGGAATGTCACTTTCCTGAAAAAAAATATTCTAGCAAGTAAAAAAAATAATATTTTTTTTACTTGCTAGAAAATAATAACATAAAGTCTGGTTATGATGTATATATGATAAAGGCAAGAAAAAAAAAAAAGAGTAAAATTTCAAAATATGTCTTGGATTGACCATATGTAAGATATTAAAAATGAGGAGATTATGTATTAGCCTTATAACCATAGGCGTGCGCACAGGGTGTGCCAGGTGTGCCTGGGCACACCCTAATCACCCCATTTAAAAAAAAAAAAAAATTAAACAAATAAAATTGTAAAAGAGAATACAAAATAAAATAATAAAAATTCCCCCTTTAAAAAAAAAAAAAAAAAAAAGTTTAAAATTAAACAAATAAAATTGTAAAAAAGAATACAAAATGAAATAATAAATTCCCCCCCCCCTTTTTTTTTTATTGAAAAAAAAAGAAACAAATAAAATGGTAAAAAAGAATACAAAATAAAATAATAAAAATTCCCCCTTTTAAAAAAAATGAAACAAATAAAATTGTAAAAAAGAATACAAAATAAAATAAAATAATAAATTCCCCCTTTTTTAAAAATAAAAAATTGAAAAGAAATGAAACAAATAAAATAGTAAAAAATAATACAAAATAACATAATAAAAATTCCCCCCTTTTTTTAAAAAAAATTGAAAAAAAAATGAAACAAATAAAATTGTATAAATACAAACTAAAATAAAATAATAAATTCCACCTTTTTACAAAAAAAAAAATTTGAAAAAAAAAATTAACAGATAAAATTGTAAAAAAGAATACTAAATAACATAATAAAAATTCCCCCTTTTTAAAAAAAAAAAATGTGAAAAAAATGAAACAAATAAAATTGTAAAAAAGAATACAAAATAAAATAAAATAAAAAATTCCCCCTTTTTTAAAAAAAATTAAATTGAAAAAATAAAATAAAAAATGAAACAAATAAAATTGTAAAAAAGAATACAAAATAAAATAATAAATTCCCCCTTTTTTTAAAAAAAAAAGAAAAATGAAACAAATAAAATTGTAAAAAAGAATACAAAACAAAATAATAAATTTCCCCTTTTTAAATTTTTTTTTTTTAAAATGAAACAAATAAAATTGTAAAAAAGAATACAAGATAAAATAATAAAAATTCCCCCTTTTTAAAAAAAAAATTGAAACAAATAAAATTGTAAAAAATAATACAAAATAAAATAAAATAATAAATTCCACCTTTTTTTGAAAAAAAAATGTGAAAAAAATGTAACAAATAAAATTGTAAAAAAGAATACTAAATAAAATAAAATAATAAATTCCCCCTTTTTAAAAAAAATTTAATTGAAAAAATAAAATAAAAAATTAAACAAATAAAATTGTAAAAAAAGAATACAAAATAAAATAAAATAATAAATTCCCCCTTTTTTAAAAAAAAAAGAAAAATGAAACAAATAAAATTGTAAAAAAGAATACAAAATAAAATAATAAATTCCCCCTTTTTAATTATTTTTTTAAAAAAAAAAAATGAAACAAATAAAATTGTAAAAAAGAATACAAAATAAAATAATAAAAATTCCCCCTTTTTTAAAAAAAATAGAAAAAAAATGAAACAAATAAAATTGTAAAAAAGAATACAAAATAACATAATACAAATTCCCCCCTTTTTTTTTAAAAAAAAGAAAAAAAAATGAAACAAATAAAATTGTAAAAAAGAATACAAAATAAAATAATAAATTCCCCCTTTTAAAAAAAGTAAAATTGAAAATAAAAATTAAACAAATAAAATTGTAAAAAAAAGAATACAAAATAAAATAATAAATTCCCCCTTTTTTTAAAAAAAAAAAAAAAAGAAAAATGAAACAAATACAATTGTAAAAAAAGAATACAAAATAAAATAAAATAATAAATTCCCCCTTTTTAAAAAAAAAAGAAAAATGAAACAAATAAAATTGTAAAAAAAGAATACAAAATAAAATAATAAAAATAAAAACTACTGACACCATCCACTACCCTACTGACACGAATTTCTGCTCGAATGACACCGTCAGTATATATACACATACACACGAACATGTTTGATCTTTGGGGTGCTCACTCACCCTAATGCAATATAATAATGCACCTATGCGTATAACGAAACAAAGTTATAAAATATGTAATAAAGATGTATTTCGGTCTGCAATATTGAAATATGTATAATAAAGAAATATGAAATAAAAATAATAATAATAATACTATAGCATATTAATATTATACAGTTTGCTGGAAAGGAGAGCCCTTTGAGCTTTGAAATAAAGAATGCACTGAAGCCATAATACTATGTGATGAGAAGGATGACATCATCCATCAGGTTTCTCCTAAGCAAGGTTATCCATGAGACTCCCCTTACTCCACCATACAAGTATTGTCTGGGCTGGCTGCGGTCGCTGTAACCTAAAAGCCCCGCAGCTGGCAGTGTGGAGGAGGCCTGTGTAAGGGGGTGGAGGAGCCGGGGATTCCCTTGTGTATGAAGGATTACGGTAGAAGGGCTGTGTCAGCTCAGGTCCTGTTGGCAGTACGGTGGAAAGTTTGAGCAGATGTGAGAAGACAATGATTAGGATGGAGCGATGAGAGGTGACAGTGGATGAGATCAGGTTGGTGAGATCGGGGTGGTGAGATCAGGTTGGTGAGATCAGGGTGGTGAGATCAGGGTGGTGGTGATCATCAAACACAAGGAAGGCTGTCTGCAGGGAACACACATGGGTGTATGAAGGAGTAAGCAGTCCTAATTCCAGGAGCACACACACCCCGATGAAGAAGTTTGGACTTGTCAGCCAGGAAGCCTTATTTCTATGTAGATCTTAGTGCTGAGGATCGGTGGAAGTGACTTTTGGACTTTCTTCTCCTAGCTTCTCCCATGGCTGAGCCATCCAGTCTGGACCTGAGAGATATAGAGATCAAACTGGGGCGCAAGGTACCTGAGAGCCTGGCCAGATCCCTGAGAGAGGAGCCCCCCAACACCACCGATGGCTTCCCCCAACACACCCTGCCTGGCACCTTGCCCCAGACCAGCACCCTGGACAGGCTGGAGACCAAGATCCAACTTCTGAGACAGGACATGGTAAGTGTCACCGCTGACAGCTGTGTCCGCCACATTCCCTGCATGCATGGAGGATGGGGGGGGGGGGGGGGCACAGCTGTGGATGCAGAGGAACAGGTGCTCCTGGCTTACTGACTCTGAGATGGGGGGGTGGGGGGCTGTCACATGGACATGTCAGATCGTTCACAGCCAAGTGTCACGGGGGGGGGGGGGGGGGGGGGCTTTCCACGCCAGATGCAGCATAACGCATTTTTTAAACGCAGCACGAGCGCACGTGCAAGAATGGATTTCAGCCTAGTGCGATTACAGCGCCGGTTCCAACATCGCTTCTGCCCTCTGCAAAACCGCTGCGAGTGTCAATACATTGTTAATGACACCCCCCCCCCCCCCCCAAGAACGGTTCACAGATCGCAGCGCGAACTGTGGATTCGTACAGGAATCGCATAGGCGAGAACACCCATGCGATCCGATTCCAGTGCGGGGGAAAAACAAGTCCCTACACATTTTTTCTGTACGAAAACCAATGCGAGTTCAGCCGTACAACTGTATGGCTGAACTCGCATTGCTCAGGCATCACATGTGATCGTACCTGCGGTGTGAGTGCGAATCACAGGCGGTGTCGTCTGAGATCGCAATAGTCTGAACCTGGGCTCAATGGGGTTGATTTACTAAATCTGGTGCGGTTGTGCACGATAGCCAATCGGCTTCTAACTGGAAGCTGATTGGTTTCTATGCAGAGCTTCACCGCTTTTCAGTTTTAGTAAATGAACTCCAATGAGTTGTTGCATTACTTTTCTGTACATTTCAAAAAAAGTACAGCATGCTACAGGGAGGAGGAGCTTGTGGACTCAATTCCCCCATCCACACATTCTCATACTTGTAACCAGGGATGAGCTCAGGCGTGTTCGCATTGAACACGTGAAGAGCCCGCCAAGGAAGTCGGAACCGCGCTGCGCTAATTACAGGCAGGGCGACATTGTCCCGATACTCAGCTGCAGAGATCGGGACAATGTCTCCCTGCCTGTGATTAGCGCAGCGCGGTTCCGACGGTGCCGACTTCCTTGGCGGGCTCTGCATGTGTTCAATGCGAACACGCCTGAGCTCATCCCTACTTGCAATGCCTCATGGGACTTCCACAACAGCTGGAAGGCCACAGGTTGAGCCCCCATGGTTGTATTCTGAGGTTGGGGAGACTTCCCCACAGTCATCATACACTGATCAGCGTTGGGGGGGGGGGGGGGGGGCTAAAGCCAGCAGCGCTGTTCAAGTGGCAAAAAGTCTGACAAGTGCCAGTTTTGTGTGGATAGTGAAAGGGTTAAAACCTCCAAGTGTTTGCTGTTGTCTGTGTACCCATTCTAGAGATTCCCCTCACTTCCTGTCCCTGTGATATAGAGTCATAGAGGCACAAAGTGGTTTGAAATCTCTCCAATGAAAGCAACAAAAAACACTTTCTTAGTAGATTGGGAAAAGGTGAGCTTTCAATGTCTTTCTGTAAATATCTCCATTCTTTTCATAGCTTGTACTGGTGTCACAGGGACAGGAAGTCATCCCAACTGGGATACGGGGCATAATAAAAATGTGATAAACGTTATCGCCATTGCCTACTCTATCCAGCACTTAAAGCCTACGTTTTTTTTTTTTTGTTTAAAGCAGTATGAGCCCTGGTTCACGCCAAAGCGACTTGACAGTACGCATGACAAGTCGCACCCCATTTGCGGCAATGGAACTGTTCATATTGCTGTGTCTCGAGACGCAGCAACTTTGAAAAAGGTTCCTGCGCTATTTCTGTGTGATTTCAGTACGACTTGCATTGACATCTCCTAAATGAAGTCGCTAAGATGTCAGCAAGATGCACGTGAAATCACACTTTGACGTTGCGCTGCACTTCTGTGAACCAGGGCTTCAACCCCAAACAGAAAATGTAATATATTACAGCTTACCAATCATTAGATGCGGTTGTTGTATTTTTCTTTTTTAGGCTTCTTTTCACCTTTTGATCTGGCCAGTAACACACATCCTTTATTAGCGTGCCCCCACTCTGGATGAAGGAGCACAGGGGACACAGCAGTCAGCAGCATTGTCAATCTGGAGGTAGGGGATTCGTATATGTACTAGCAGATTTAGCTACACTGACAAATTGAAGCTGAACACTGTATATCAGGGTTCGACAAAACCCGGGCGCCAGGTCGCAAATGCAACTAGAATTAGCGACCTGGCGCCTGAGGCAGCACAGCTGAGGTTTCCTGTGTCTCCGTGCACCCCCCCTCCACCCGCGATCACGCCGGGCCGGCCGGTAATTTAGGCCGCGGCTTTGCGGCCTTCTGCAGGCCTATGATTCATTCTGTAATCTGGCGCCCTCTTGTGGTGGCCGTTGTTATGACAAGACAACCAGCAATGCTTGCCTGTTTCACTGCCCGCCCATCTCCTTCCCTTTACTTAGAAGTTAACCCCCAAACATTATATATATTTTTTATTCTAACACCCTAGAGCAGCCATTCTCAACTAGGGTTCCTCCAGAGGTGGCTAGGGGTTCCTTGAGCTGTGGCTGATTTACCTCCTGTTTTATGGTGCCTTCATACTTGTGAGCCAATGCCACTCGGAGGAGCCAGTGGTATGACACCAATGATCTTTATAGCTCTCTGTAAGAGGGCCATTCTTACCACCACTGTAAAAAGGCCATTCTTCTTACTGAAGTAAGGGGTATTGTTCCCACTGACCCCCAATGAATGGGTTTTATCAGGGGTTCCCCGTGACCTAAAAAATTATTTTAAGGGTTCCCCTGGGGTAAAAAGGTTGAGAAAGGCTGCCCTAGAGAATAAAATGGCGGTCGTTGCAATACTTTCTGTCACACCGTATTTGCGCAGCGGTCTTACAAGCACACTTTTATGAGGAAAAAATACACTTTTTTTCATTTAAAAAATAAGACAACAGTAAAGTTAGCCCAATTTTTTTTTTTATATTGTGAAAGATAATGTTACGCTTAGTAAATTGATACCCAACATGTCACGCTTCAAAATTGCGTCCGCTCGTGGAATGGCGACAAACTTTTACCCTTTAAAATCTCCATAGGCGACATTTAAAAAATTCTACAGGTTGCATGTTTTGAGTTACAGAGGATGTCTAGGGCTAGAATTATTGCTCTCGCTCTACCAATCGCGGCGATACCTCACATGTGTGGTTTGAACACCGCTTTCATATGCGGGCGCTACTCACGTATGCGTTCGCTTCTGCACGTATCGGTCGTTAAAAAAAAAAAAAACCTGGCTCCTAACTTTTTTAGCTGGCTCCTAGATTCCAAGCAAATTTGTCAAGCCCTGCTGTATATGCAGTTACAGCAAAACAGTTTTCTTTATTTTGGGATAAAGGTTTTACAAAAGTAAATAAAAGTTGATCATTGTAAGCACCCTGATAGTGGTAAATGGTTTGTCCTCTCCCTGTAACTTAAAGTGGTTGTAAACCCACTCTTGCAACTTGCATCTACAGGTAAGCCTAGATTAAGGCTTACCTGTAGGTGTAGGTGTTTGCAATATCTCCTAAACCTACAAGGTTTAGGAGATAGTTGCAAAAAAAAAAAAAAAAAAGAGTACACCAATGTGTACGGCGCATGCGCGCCGTACACATCGGCGCAGGCGCACTGTAAATGCTGGTTTTATGAATAACGCCGGCTTTTACGGCTCCCGTGCGCATGCGCGAAGTGACGTCATTGCCACTCCGGCCAATCACAGCGCCGGAGCGGCGACAGCAGGAAGAAGCTCTGAGGGGACATGGTGGCGGAGGGGAACGGAGAGGACTTCGGGGGCTTAGATTTCAGGTAAGTGCCACATAATGAGCTAGTATGCTATGCATACTAGCTCATTATGCCTTTCTCTTGCAGGGTCTTATTTTATCCTGGTTTTTCGAGGGGTTACTTCCTCTTTAAAGTGGTTTTAAAGTCAAAAGGTTTTTATTATCTTAATGCATTAAGACAAAAAGCCTTCTGTGTGCAACAGCCCCCCTCCCCAACACTTACCTGAGGACACTCTCTGTCCAGCGATGTCCATGAGTGTCTCAGCTGTCCAGATTCTCCTTCTTGATTGGCAGAGACACAGCAGCTGCACCATTGGCTCCTGCTGCTGTCAATCTAAGTCTAAGCTAGTCAATCAGGGGAGAGAGGGACGGGGCCATGTCGGAGGTCAGGTGCCCCCATAACAAGCCATTGCTGAACAGGAGGGAGGGGCCAGGATCACAGAAGAGGGGCCCGAGAAGAGGAGGATCGGGGCTGCTCTGTGCAAATCCACTGCAACAAAGGAGGTAAGTATGATATATTTGTTATTTTTATGGGGGGAAAAAAATAAGACTTTACAATCCCTTATATATCTAGAAGAGAGCTTTTTCTTTTGAAAAACAACAGACTTACTGACCAGATCACCAAACGAAAATAGAAGAAAGAAAGCACACACGATCGGATATCCTATGGATTCTAATCCGATGTTTTTTTCCATCGGAATTCCGATGAAACTGTCTTCCATCAGTCTTGCCCACACACCATCAGTCAAAAAACCGACCGTTCCAAGCGCTGTGACGTAAAACACTCCGATGAGCCGAGAAAAATTAAGTTTAATGCTTCTGAGCATGCGTCAACTTGATTCTGAGCATGCGTGGGTTTTTTATCCGATGGACTTGCCCATAGACGATCGGAATTTGCTATCGGTTTTTGATCCATCGGAAAAATTTAAAACATGTTCTATTTTTTAAAACCGATGGAAAAAAGACTGATGGGGCCAAAACACGATCGGTTTGTCCGATGAGAAAAGTCCATCGGACTGTTTTCATCGGTAAAACCGATCGTGTGTACAGGGCTTAAGAATTGGTAAGCTGCAATATAATAAATGTTTGCTTTTGGGTTTAACTTCTTCAGATCCGCGCTATAGCCGAATGACGGCTACAGTGCGGACCTACTTTTCCGGGAGGGCATCAATAGACGTCCTCCCGTGCTCGAGCGGCCTGAAGGGCGCGCACGGCACGCTCTTTGATCAGCAAATCTGAGACTCGCTGGATCACAGATCGGAGTAAGGGGTCGATCTCGACCCCTTACCACGTGATCAGCTGTCAGCCAATGACAGCTGATCATGTGATGTAAACAGAGGCGGTAATCATCTATTTGTGAGGAGAAAAAAAAAAGCCGATCACCAGCGGCTGTCAGAGGGACATTGGTCAAGGAGAGCTGCCGCCAGCTCATTTGTGCCACCTACCAGTGCCCACAGTGCCACCTATCAGTGTCACCAATCAGTGCCTCATCAACAGTGCTGCCCATCAGTGTCACCTACCAGTGCCTATCAGTGAGTGCCCATCAGTGCCATCTATCAGTGCCACCCATCACTGCCCACCAGTGCAGCCTATTAGTGCCCACCAGTGCTGCCTCATCAGCGCAAAAGGAGAAAAATTACCTGTTTGCAGTGCTGCCCATCAGTGTCACCTACCAGTGCCTATCAGTGAGTGCCCATCAGTGCCATCTATCAGTGCCACCCATCAGTGCCCACCAGTGCAGCCTATTAGTGCCCACCAGTGCTGCCTCATCAGCGCAAAAGGAGAAAAATGACCTGTTTGCAAAATTTTATAACAAACTGTGAAACATGATTTTTAATTTATTTTTTACATTTTCCATCTTTTTTTTGTTTGTTTAACAAAAAATAAAAACCCCAGTGGTGATTAAATACCCCCAAAAGAAAGTTCTATTTGTGTGAAAAAAATGATAAAAATTTCATTTGGGTACAGCGTTGTATGACCACGCAATTGTCATTCAAAGTGCGTCAACGCTAAAAGCTGAAAATTGGTCTGGGCAGGAGGGGGGGGGGTTTAAGTGCCCAGTAAGCAAGTGGTTAATACTGCTTGAAGATAGAGTATGAACGGGTTACAAATCCCTTCTTATTACTGTCTGAGTCCCCAGTAAATTGAATCAACTTTTTTTTTATTTTTTATCCTGGTGACCATAGTTTTGTGTAACCACTGGATTGTACAGGGGAATTCTTCCAATGCCTATTCTTCACGCCATCGCGCTGCGGTAACGTTACATGCTTTGGTGCAATGCAGTGCCAATGGATTTTGCTTTGTAGAGCGGCACAACTTGAGGCAAAGCACTTCTGTGCATTGCGAGATTTCCTCTCACTTTCTGTTTTGTTTGTGACACAGGAGGTAATTCTCCTAATTGGGACACAAATGGCGTAAAACCACCAACAAAAAAATTGAAACGCTGAGCCTTCTAATTTCTAAGGACTACATATCCCAAGGTACCTTAATGCCAGAAAGTAGCGATTCCCAAACAGACTCCGCCTCCTGAATCTCCTCCCCTCTGTAGATCAAAAGACATGCTCAGTGAAATGACACAGCAGAGCCTACTCACAGGGCATAGTGACTACATGTCACAGAATATATATTTTTTTCCTCCCCTGGATGCATTTGCTCCTGGAAAAAAATAATCAGCTTAAAAAACACACCTAAAGTCAACTTGAACACGCATTTAGGCACGTCAAGTGTTTGGGCATTCTTTGATTCCATTGGCCAGTATTATTTTATTCTGCCCATTGGAATGAATGAACACTATAGGGTCTAGTTGTGTTTACAAAGCTCCACTCCTGAATGTGCTGGCGATGTTTGTTTTTTATCCAGCCTGTAAACGCTCCTCTTCCAATATACCTGTAAACGCCTATTTGTGCATGGCCACATAGGTTTACATAGAGATGTGTTTACAGCAGTGGCGGCCCATCAATAGAAGGCACATGGGTGCCGCCTCCCCTTATCCATGTGTCCGGCCCCCTGATCAGTGGCGCCAGACCATGGATTCCAATATGGCGGGGAGTTCTTCTTGAAGCACATGATTAGAGCCAGAGGCCTGTAATAGGCTTCAAAAAAGGGTCGGCTTGAGCGCAGAGCATTGCGCTCCAAGCCCGCCTAGTTGTGTGATAAGGGAATTCATTTTCGCTATTATCACACTAAAGTTCCTCCCCGCCAATCAGGAGGCAGGTCTGTGAGATTGGCCAAAGCATCAGGTGATCCTATTGGATGCCTAGCGCTTTGGTGGAAGAGAAGACACGCGGCGGAGGAAGCTGGAGGAGCGGACACTGGACCCGCCGCGGTCGCTGCCTGCACTCCAGGAGAGGACACCACAGCCCCGCCCCGCGGGTAATTCCCGGACAGCCCAGAGGGGGGGGGGGGGCGGGGGGGTTCTGTTTCATTGCCGCCACGCCGCTGAGGGGGGGGTTGTTGTTTGCTGCCCCTCAAAAAGAAGAACCCACCAGCCGCCACTGGTTTGCAGACTGAAAAAAAAAAAGAGGCAAACTCCTGTAAAAGCAGTATTTTTTACGTCCTCGGTGCATGAGACCTAATGGTGTATTTCACAGACCAAAAGGAGCAAATAGGAGAAAGTGGTTCTAAAGGCTTGAGGTTTTTTACCTTTATGCATGAAGATAAAAAACCTGTGTGTATCAGCCTCCCCCCCCCCAATACTTACCTGAGCCCCGTCGTGATTCAGCTTTGTGCACAAGAGCTTTGGCTCTCCTCATTAGCTGAGACAGCTGTGGGAGTCATTGTCAATCACAACTGGTGAGCCAATGGGAAGAGAGAGAGAGAAAACACAGAGGCGGGCTTCACAGTTACTGATCACTGTGATAGCCAATCAGAGCCTATCGCAGCAATCGTGTGACCCGGGACTCCCGATTCCGGGTCACCTGATTGCTGCGATAGCCTCCAATCGTTAGTACAGGACCCGGGGCTCCCACTGAGACCCCGTTCTCTGTGCTGGGAGCGCACTGTGCGGCGTGCTCCCGGCACAAAGACAGATACGCAAGCCCAGTCCAGTAAAGCTGCATATATGGGTACTGTCAGCGTGAAGGGGTTAGTATCTGCTCAGAGGTCAGCTTTAGGCTGGTAGCATCCATATCTGTCTAAACGGCACATTTTAAAGTGGTACATCGATAGGAAGCTATATTATCTTTACTTGTTTCAAGCTTATTGTTACTTCTGGGTTTCTGGCCTTGGCAAATGATATCATACATCCCATGAGTCTTCAGGAGGAGGGGGTTCTCGGCTAAGCACGCCCTTCTACATGCATGCCTGAGATAAGGGCAGATGGATTCCAGGAAGTAAATGCTACATGAATTATCTGCCCTTACTCACGATGCCCATGGTCAGAAATGCTAGGGGGGTGATTTCTTAACAAAATAAAGCATGGAGATGGATGGATGAGTTTGGTTTGAATATTAAACATGAATTACATTGGTGCTCAGATGCAGCGAAGATCCGCTTTAAAGATAGAGTATATTCCTGTAGCAACCCTAGATATTTTGAAGTAGAAGTCTGTGGTATAGTTTTGTGCCATGGTTTAGGGATAGGAAAAGAGCATTAATCACTTCCATGTGACTTTCATTCCTCTGCTATATGTGCGTAACTGGAAAACGTACGTTCATAGTGTACTTTCTTATTACACGTATGGGTGACATGTACATGACACACCTGAAGGAATGATTTGTGTAAAATGGGCCCAATTACTTCCAGCTGCACAAAAGTAAACTGTTCTGTAACTCTTCTGCACTAGGAAATGAGTGGACACAGAATACAACACAGGAATGCACAAATGTGTGTTTGGTTTAAGTAAATACCATTGGGGTTGTTTGTTGTACATTCACATTCTTTACTTGCAGCCCAGGAAGACAGATGGCATGTATATTCACTTATACACTGAGTGATAAAACATTTGCAGAAATCGGTACTTAAAGCAGAACTTCACCCAAAAATGGGAAGTCCGCTTGTTTGTATCCCCACCCTTCCATTGTCACATTAGGCTTTTTGGGGGGAGCGGGTACCTGGTTTTGACAGGTACCCGCTCTCACTTCCGGTCTGATGTGCCACACAGTTTTGAGCCGGAAGTTTGACCCCTCCCATGCAGTCTTCTGGGACACATCGAAGGTCCCAGAAGACTGCGGGACCATTCATTTTGTGGGTCGTGCATGCGCAAAAGAAACCGTCTTCATTTCCAATTTCTCTTACTTAAGATATTGGCACCTTAAGCCGATTGAGGAATCGACTCGGGTGAGGACATCGCTGGGTCCCTGGACAGGTAAGTGACCTTATATTAAAAGTCAGCAGCTGCATTATTTGTAACTGCTGACTTGAAACATTTGTTTGGAGCCTGGAGCTCCTCTTACCCACTTAAAGCGGAGGTGCCGCGGAAAAAAAAATATTAAAAGCCAGCAGCTGCAAATAAAGCAGCTGCTGACTTTTAATATATGGACACTTACCTGTCCTGGTGTCCAGCGACATCCGCAGCAGAAGACGAGCAATCGCTCGTCACTCTGCTGCCCCCACCACCATCATCAGTGAGGGAACCAGGAAGTGAAGCCTTGCGGCTTCATGCCCGGTTCCCTACGGCGCACGCGCGAGTCGTGCTGCGCCGTTCTGACTGGTCCTCCTGTGTTCTGGGAGCCGAGTGTCTCCCAGAACACAACGGGGAATCTGCGGGAAGTGACGTGCTTCCCGCAGATTTCCCACAGAGAGGACTCCCGGAAGTGGGTGCAAATACCTGTCTTAGACAGGTATCTGCACCCCCCCTCCCCCCTGAAAGGTGTCAATTGTGACACCGGAGGAGGGGAGGGTTCCGATGAGCGGAAGTTCCACTTTAGGGTGGAGCTCCGCTTTAAAGTGGAAGTAAACCCATCGATTTAACAGTTTAAAAAATCAGTTACATTCCCGGCATGCCGGGAATGCCAACTGTCACATTGGTTGTGCTCTCAACCAAACTGTCAAACCTTCCAATGGCTGGTTATATAACTGATCACATGTGCAGCATCATGGCAGTTGAAGATTAAACAGAGGCCAAGATGGCAGCTTCCTTGCCTGAAAATGATAGGAGGGTTTACTTCCACTTTAAGAACCAGAAGATTTTTTCCCCATTAATGACCAGGCCATTTTTTGCGTTACGGCACTGAGTGACTTTAACTGACAATTGCATGGTCGTACAACGCTGTACCCAAACAAAATTGACGTCCTTTTTTTTTCCACAAATAAAGCTTTCTTTTGGTGATATTTGCTCACCTCTGCAACTTTTATTTTTTGCGCTAGAAACAAAAAAAAGACTGACAATTAAAAAAAAAAAAAAAAAAATGTTTTACTTTTTGATTTAATAAATACCCCAAATTAATAAAAAAATATGAATTTCTTCCTCAGTTTAGGCTGATATGTATTCTTCTACACATGTTTCTTGAAAAAAAATCGCAATAAGCATAAATTGATTGCTTTGCGCAAAAGTTATAACGTCTACAAAATAGGGGATAGATTTATGGCATTTTTAAAAAATTTTTTTTTTTTTTTTACTAGTAATGGCGGTGATCAGTGATTTTTAGTGGGACTGCAGCGGACAAATCGGACACTTTTGATGCTTTTTTGGGACCAGTGACATTTCTACAGCGATCAGTGCTATAAAAATACACTGATTACTGTATAAATGACACTGGCAGGGAAGGGGTTAACACTGGTGGTGAGCAAGGAGTTAAATGTGTTCCCTGGGAGTTGTTTCTAACTGTGTGGGGGAGGGGACTGACTGGAGGAGGAGAGAGATCACTGTTCCTGATTACTAGGAACAGCAGATCTCTTTCTACTCCCCGTACAGAACAGGGATCTGTGTGTTTACAATGACAGATCCCCTTTCTGGCTCTCTGTGGAGCAATCGCAGGTGGCCGGTGGATATCGCGACCGCCGGCTACGCGTATCAGCTCCCCTGCCGTGCATCGGGCTAATGCGCGTGCCTGCATTAACTTTTGTACACCTACGGCGATTTGCGGGAACGAGCCTACCTGCCGCCGTATGACGGCGGCTGGGCGGAAAGTGATTAAACAGTTCTTATGGCCACATTCACACCTACATTTTGGCCCGACAGCATGCACCTGTGAAAGCAAATGGAGGCAGTTGGCTCCTGCAGCTGATTGCGGCCGCTTACATGTAATCGCATTGAAGCAATCACCTGTGAGTGATCGGCCCTGGATGCACACTGTTGGGCCAAAATGCAGGTGTGATTGTCTGACTGACCTCTTCTTTTAAAAATACAACATGCTTTGGATTCTGTAGTTTCTAAAGATGGCCATACGTTGGCTAAAAAAAAAAAAAAAGAAGAAGAAGATTCCTCCATCCACACAAACGAGACCCCCAAGCCAAGCATTTTTTGGAAAGAGAGGTCAGTAATGGCAGCCTACATGACAGGTACCCTTTTTTTAACCAATATTTATTCAGGCACAGAACTTATATAAATTAAACGTGTCAGCAATGAAAGGAATGAGTTGGCAGCCTTACCTGGTGTTGGGTGTGTCTGCCTGGCTGAGAATGTAGAGCATCTGAAGACAAAAGAAGGACGTTTATTTGCTTTTTAGCTTCAGCACAGCTGGCCATTGTTGGAAAAAGGCAGGCTATCCGACCGATAATACTACATATACGTATGCCTGTCCTGAGGAAGTATTGCTGACTTCAGCTTCTGAAAATGGTAGTTGCTTGGCTGTTATGCTTAACCAGTTAATGAGAATGGGGGGGGGGGGTACTAATGTGCAAACCATAGGGTTAAAGCCTAATCCTAATCTAACATAAAGCAGTTGCCACAACAAAAGAAGTGTTCACACACTCAGATAAAATGGTAAAAAAGGGGGTGTATGTGGCGCTTGCTAATAAATGAGCAATAAATATAATGATGATAATAGCAAAATTAATTAAAATTCCAAATTGTGCAAACAAATGAGCAAAAATTTGCAATTACCGTATATACTTGAGTATAAGCCGAGTTTTTCAGCACATTTTTTTGTGCTGAAAATGCCCCCCTCGGCTTATACTCGAGTCAACATTTTGCGCCTGATCTCCCAAGCTTTGGGGACCCGGTACCTGCCAAACTTGGCACACATATAGCCCCACTCTTCCTCTACAAGTGTGCAAAGTTTGTTGTCCGGGGGACCTACGGCCGGGGAGCACTGATTTTTCAAACCTGGGCACCCCTTCCATAGACTCCCATGTTAAACGGTCTTTTCTCCTGTGAATTTGGGGACCCGGTACTGGCCTGTCGTAGGTCCCCTGGACCCAAATCTTGGCACACATGTAGCCCCATTTCTCCTCTATAAGTGTGCAAAGCTTTTTGTTTGGGGGACCTACTTTCCATAGACTCCCATGTTAAACGTCAGTCTAGTCATGGGCACAGTGAGGCATGGGCACAGTGAGGCATGGACACAGTGAGGTATGCACATGGGCACAGTGAGGCACAGTGAGGCATGCAGATGGACACCCTAGGCTTATACTCGAGTCAATACGCTTTCCCGTTTTTTTGTGGTAAAATTAGGTGCCTCGGCTTATATTCACGTCGGCTTATACTCGAGTATATACGGTAATCCAAAGTGCAAACAGGCAATAGTGCAAGAATTGGGTTAATAAACAGTAGTGCAAATGATTGCAAAATTATCCAAACGTGTCAAAGAGGAAGAAAAAACGTCAGATTCCAAAATTAATGTAGATTAATTGAAAATGGGTAAATGATTAGTAAAAATATATAAAAAAAAAATATCATCTTCTTGTTAAAAAAATAAATAAATAAATAGCAAAATAGTGTTTTTTGTGCAAAAAAATATTATATATCCATGCAAAAAAAAAAAAATCTTAGTGCAACCGTGGATCTCTGTGCAATGGCAATAATCCGCAAACAAATGATGATCACAGGTAAAGTGCAAGATAGTCCTCCATCAATCAAACACAATCCTTATAAGTGCAGGTGTTTCAGTGTGGGTGCCCTAGTTTCCCCCCAGCCTCTCACCTTAGCTGGCTTAAAATAAAGCCTCTTTACTCCTACAGCGGCCAAACAGCTCCGGGTGGCAGCAGACACTTTTCCCAGGGTGTTCACTCTCAATGGTAAAGCAGGGAAGAAAAGGGCTCCATTGTGTAATATGTTTCAATCATTTTAATTAATAAAGTACATCAGTACACTTACATTTAAGACAATCAGACAACAGCGTGTATAAAACCAAAACAAAGGCACTTCCGCCTCCGGCCGCGACCGGAAGTGATGTCACCACAGGCTCTCGTCCTGACGCGTTGCGTGACTGTTCACGTCACTTTATCAAAGGATCCCCTTTTTTTTGTGTCCACTTTATAGTTTTCTCAAAGGCACTGATGATGTAGCCTTCAGGGTGATGAAATACCTACTCTGTGAGACCTCACAAGATTTTGCAGTATCATCATACTGTGCATGCGCAAGAGGAAGCACATGACATCATGTGCTGTGGATTTATTGGTTTAAAAAAAAAAAAAAACTTTCTCCCCACACAATATTGTTGTAAATTTCTTGATTAAATATAAAAGATTGGGTTGTGTCGAGTAAATAGATACCAAACATGTCAATCCTTAAAAATGTGCACGCCCGTGAAACTGCACAATTCTCCATAGGCGACACTTTAAAGAAGACGTATAGTCAAAGCTTTTTTGGCTATACTTCTCCTGTTAGTTCTGCACTCTTCTGACCCATTTTCAGCAGACAGCGGCTGACGTCATAGAGGCAGTCCAGGCTCTAAAAAGATCCTAACCATATGGTCAGGATCCTCCCAGAAGCCTGGATCAGGGTGCAGTGGAAGCGAACAGGGCATTAATCTGCCATGACAGCTTGGCACCGGTGAGGCTGCGTGCTGCCCCCAAGCCCCTCCACTTCCTGATACCAATGTCATTGAACCCTGGGGGACACCACTAAAAGCCCCCCCAGCACTCTTCTAGATCTGGCCCTGGTGACAGGTTCTCTTTATAGAGACATTGGGGGTCTACCCCCAATGTCTCCCCTGCCCTCCAATGCAACTTATCAAGCACAGATCATGTGCTTCCCTTCTGAATGTGACAGGGGGTTTAATTCTTGCTGCAGCATGTGTACACCCCTCCTGCTGCCTGCTGTAATACCAGTTACCTTACAGCATTGCCAGCTTGCCATGTGAGCCCCTTTAAGACTTATCTGGTAATTGTGAGGCAGCTAATGAGTGTTGTCAGCCTACATTAGGAAGTGCAGTGACTGGCAGGTTCTCCAGGTAATGAACCTTTTGCAGCAGAAAAAAAAAAGAAAAAAGGTTAAATGAACTGTATACATTGAAACATTGTGCCAAATATAATGAAAATCAGTTTTCGGCTTTGCATACATGTAAACTCTAATGCCTCGTACACACGACCGTGTTTCCCGGCGGTAAAAAGTCAGCCGGGAAACCCAAGGGGAAAACCTGCTCGGTAACTTTTTCCCCCTACACACGACCGGGTTTCCCGACAGGAAAACTGCCATGAGAGCTTTGGTCGGGAATCCCGGCCGTGTGTATGCTCCATCGCAGTAATTCCCATAGGAAAACTGCCAGGTTAAAAACCGCCGGGAAAAAAGAAAACACGTTCTCATTTTTTCCCCGCAGTTTTCCTGTTGGGAAAACAGCGATGGAGCATACACACGGCCGGTTTTCCCAACCAAAAGCTCTCATGGCAGTTTTTCCGACGGGAAAACCGGTCCTGTGTACGAGGCATTAGGCCTTGACTTACGGTACTTAAAGTGGAGTTTAGGCAGAAACTAACTAAAGCTAATCCTACTCTATGCCACATTCTAAGACTAATCTATCTAGCCCTGTAAAGCAAAAATAGCTGTACTTACCTGTTCTGCAGCTGATCCAGTCCGGTCTCCAGCGGCGGATGTGTGCAGGAGAGAACCGACAACGGCTGGGAAGTGACATCACTCATAGAGTTGCTATGGGGCTTTTGTTGTTGGCTGCCTCTCCTGCACCCACCGACACAGAGAAGCCATCACTGACAGCTCAGCATGGGACCGGACTGGAGCGGCTGCAGAACAGGTAAGTACAGAGATTTTTGCTTTACAGGACTAGGTAGATTAATCTTAGAATGTGGCATAGAGTAGGATTAGTGCACACCTGCAGCTCTTCTCTCCCCTCACTTCCAGGTCTCGCTGGCTTTGCTAGGGCATCGGATTCCCATTGCTGTCAATCAAAGCCAGTGACGAGGGGGCGGTGCAGAGTCCTGCTATCTGTGTCAATGGACGCAGCAGCGGGTCTCGGGTGCGACCACACATTAGTGCCCCCATGGAAAGCTGCTTCTCATGGGGGCACTGGACAGACGGGAGGGGCCAGGAGCCCTGGCAGGGGACCCAAGAAGAGGATATTCAGGGCCGCTCTGTGCAATTTCATTGCACAGAGCAGGTAAGTATAGACATGTGTTTTTTATATATATATATATATATATATATATATATATATATATATATATACAGTGGGGATCGAAAGTTTGGGCACCCCAGGTAAAAATGTGTATTAATGTGCATAACAAAGCCAAGAAAAGATGGAAAATCTCCAAATGGCATCAAATTACAGATTAGACATTCTTATAATATGTCAAAAAAAGTTAGATTTTATTTCCATCATTTACACTTTCAAAATTACAGAAAACAAAAAAATGGTGTCTGCAAAAGTTTGGGCACCCTGCAGAGTTAATATCTTGTACTGCCCCCTTTGGCAAGTATCACAACTTGTAAACACTTTTTGTAGCCAGCCAAGAGTCTTTCAATTCTTGTTTGAGGTATCTTTGCCCATTCTTCCTTACAAAAGTCTTCCAGTTCTTTGAAATTTCTGGGCTGTCTGTCACGCACTGCTCTTTTAAGGTCTATCCATAGGTTTTCAATAATGTTGAGGTTATGAGATTGTGAAGGCCATGGCAAAACCTTCAGTTTACGCCTCTTGATGTAATCCCCCGTGGATTTTGAGGTGTGTTTAGGATCATTATCCATTTGTAGAAGCCATCCTCTCTTTAACTTCAGCTTTTTCACAGATGGCATCAAGTTACCATCCAAAATTTGCTGAAATTTTATTGAATCCATTTTTCCTTCTACTCTTGAAATGTTCCCTGTGCCACTGGCTGCAATACAACCCCAAAGCATGATTGATCCACCCCCATGCTTAACAGTTGGACAGAGGTTCTTTTCATTAAATTCTGTGCCCTTTCTTCTCCAAAACTTACCTTTGCTCATTCCGGCCAAAAAGTTCTATTTTAACCTCATCGGTCCACAGAACTTGTTTCCAAAATGCCTCAGGCTTGTCTATATGTTCATTTGCAAAGTTCAAACGCTGATTTTTGTGGTGAGGACGTAGAAGCGGTTTTCTTCTGATGACTCTTCCATGAAGACCATATTTGTACAAGTGTCTCTTTATAGTGGAATAGTGTACCACAACTCCAGTGTCTGCCAGATCTTTCTGGAGGGATCGTGCAGTCAAACGTGGGTTTTGAATTGCTTTTCTCACAATCCTGCGAGCTGTTCTGTCTGATATTTTTCTTGGTCTTCCAGATCTTGCTTTAACTTCCACTGTTCCTGATGACTGCCATTTCTTAATTACATTCCGAACAGAGGATATTGACATCTGAAAACGCTTTGCTATCTTCTTATAGCCTTCTCCAGCTTTGTGAGCGTCAACTATTTTCAGTTTCAGTTTTCTAGACAACTGCTTAGTAGAACCCATGGTGCTGATTGTTGGGGCAAGGTCAGATGAGTCTGGCCATTTAAAACCTTTGAGATTGACATCACCTGGTCTTCTCAGACGATGATTGAGAACAATCCATGACACTGGCAGGTCTCAGCTTTGCAAAGGGGGCAGTGCATGCTATAAATTCTGCAGGGTGCCCAAACTTTTGCAGACGCCATTTTTTTGTTTTCTGTCATTTTGAAAGTGTAAATGATGGAAAAAAAATCTAACTTTTTTTGACATATTATAAGAATGTCTAATCTGTAATTTGATGCCATTTGGAGATTTTTCCGCCTTTCCTTGGCTTCGTTATGCACATTAATACACATTTTTACCTGGGGTGCCCAAACTTTCGATCCCCACTGTGTGTATATATATATATATGTGTGTGTGTGTAATATTATTATTACTAATTTTATTTTGTTTTTATTACCTTTATAATCACTTTAATGGAAACTGCAGGTTGAATAAAAAAATTATTTTTAATGATTGGGTTTACATCTATTTTAGGTATTACCAAATTGTCATTGCTAAGCGTGTGAGAGATATCTAGAAAACTCTTGCGACAGATCAGTCATTATGTTTACATTATGTGATAATCAACTAGGAAGATCATTATTTACCAGGGAAGTTATCTAGACCGGTGCAATGTTTTCTCATCATGGAACGTATCATATTACTCTATTATTTTCCATGACTGTATTGTCATTGTGTGTGTCCACCATTGCCCTACCACCTGCTGTGAAAATAAAAATAATGGAAAAGTCTAAAATAACCCAGGAAATAACGGTTAAATTATCCATGCCGTCCTAATGAAGTGTGTCATTATTACTAGTATTGTTTATACTGCTTTGGGAAATCAGTGTTGCCATATGCACCTGGGATTTGATCATTTTACAGATCGTTATGTAGGCTCAAATTACTGATATAAATAATTGCTTGGCTGAAAAGAGACTCTTTTTTTTTGCACTACTTTTCAAGAGTGTGCCTCACATAGGTTATGGCAGATAGGGGTACCATCATCCTTAAATTGGTAGTATTGAAGAAGAAAGCCAGAGACTACCCCAATCAAATCTCGGTGCCCAAAAATTAACAATGTTTTATCAAAATATACAACAATTTTTTTAAACAAATTATTTTAAAAACATTGTACATATTCATATATTTGAACACAAACCGCAGTTACATCGGTGCATTTGTGCTTGTTAGTCCTCTACATGTTTCGCAGTGTATAGTCCTCTACATGTTTCGCAGTGTAAAGTCCTCTATAGTCCTCTACATGTTTCGCAGTGTATAGTCCTCTATAGTCCTCTACATGTTTCGCAGTGAAAACCGCTTCTTCGGGAGGAGTTTATGTATTATCATCCAGGATAGGCAATCATTCGCAGCAACAACAAGGCAGAGGCACCAAAAAGTAGGTTCTCCCACGGTGGACACGTGGGGCACTCATAAGCGCACACATCTAAGATCACAGATACAGCAACATGGGGGGGGGGATAGGAGGCTTGGATCATGTTTATTGGGAAACCCCAGTGATCCTGGTGGGTATCCAAAGTATTGCTTGTAGTTAAGAGGTATTGCACTGTTGATGTTCCCATGGTTGAGATGTCTCAATGGTATCTTGGCCCCAAAGGTTGCCTCTCTGTCTGGTCTGTGTTACCCCAGGATGCAGCCGCCACCTTTTTGCACTACTGATTAGAGAAATTAAAGTGGAAGTCCAGGTGAGTACTAATTTTAAAACTACTCCCACCCCCTTACAAATTCTATTCTAACTATTGTAGAAGGAAGATGCTTATACTTGCCTATTCTGAGGGTGCTTCGGTCCAGTCAAGTGATCTCCCCAGTGACCATCTTCAGGGAAGAGGAGAGAGGTGTTTTTACCCATAGGCTTTGCTATGGGGCATCCGTTGTCCGCTGTCCATCCCTCCCCTAAAGTCACCTCTGGAAGATGATGACGTAACTGTGACCCCACTCTCTCACTGGTCTGCACTCACACTGATCTATAATGAAGTGTTCCCGGGTACACTAAGTTTACATGTGCATCAAGAGCAGGCATTTCATCCGCGTATTTAAAGCTTCATGAACACCTGTCGACGTACTGCAGCAATTTTGTCCATTGCCACTGACGACGTAATTCGCATGATCAGGTCTGCAGTGTTTTGCGATGCATCACTCCAAAAGGTATCCAGCAGGTAGCACTCCGCTAGCTTTACCGCTCCCCCAAACACCTCTAATCATGTAAATGTAAACGCACCGCAAATTTTTCACTAACGCACCTACGGCATTAAGGTCTGGTTCACACTTGTGTGAGTGGTTCCTGCTGCAGGTCCGCACCTGTTGCCGCAGCCACTCGCACAAAAAAACACAGAAGATGCATGGGTGGGTACCAATAATCCTAACTGTACCTGCACACATTGGAAATCACAGCAGTCACTTCCCACACTGGGAACCACATTGCACTTGCAGTTCCTGTGCAGGCTGTGATTTTCAAAAATGGAGCAGGGACCTTTTCCCTGCATTTTCAGGGGGCATGGCAGCCCATTCAAATGATTTGTCATTGCTCCAACTATAGCCACATGCAGTGAGAAGTTACTGGCACAAATGCTGCTAAATATTGATCACTAGCAATCTGAGCATCTCGAAAATACTAACTTTATATGGGACTTTAGATGTACCTCCTAGGGTGTAATGAACAGATACAAATTCTATGTATAAAAGCATAACATTTTTATTGAGAAAGTCGCAGATAGATAAAAACATTTGTTTAAAAACATGTTAATTACACCCTAGGACAGTGATGGCGAACCTTGGCACCCCAGATGTTTTGGGACTACATTTCCCATGATGCTTATGCACTCTGCAGTGATGTTGAGCATTATAGGAAATGTAGTTCCAAAACATCTGGGGTGCCAAGGTTCGCCATCACTGCCCTAGGAGGTACATGTAAAGTCCCATTTAAAGTTTGTATTTTCGAGATGTGTCACATTGGGAATGGTACCTCCTCCAAAGGGTTGAATTTTTATCACGTTCAACCCCCACACACAACATTTTTTTTTAGCAATCTGAGCAGCTACAGAGGGAGCTATTCCATAGGGACAATGGGCAGCTTCTTAGCAATTCTGCCACTGGCCATTTTGACAAACAGCGGTAGGATTGCTAGAGGCAGAGCAGTGCAGAAAACACAAGAGATACATTTTTGGAGATAACATCAATGGCCTTCTGCCTCTAATCTGAGGCCTGTGTAATTTTTGGGGAACACTCTTCAAAAGACTTTCTTCCACCTACTCGGAGCCATGCTGCAAGACCAAAATGGCCGATTGCAACCCACCACACAAGAGGAAAGACAAGATGTGTCCCTACATAATGGTGCTTTTAAGTTGCTTGTACAAAGTCTTGGTTGTGTCAGGGATGCCTCTGCTACTGCATACCCACAGTAAACAAGCAGCCTGCAGTGCAGCCGCCAGCAGGAGATAGTAGGTGGGCCTGGTTACAAATAACACTCACAGGCATGGCTTGACAGATGGTTATTGAGTTCAGATACCAACAACCTCAGAGGTGACGTAAAAGACCCCATGGACTACTGGGTGTCTGAGGAAAAGACCCCATGGACTACTGGGTGTCTGAGGAAAAGACCCCATGGACTACTGGGTGTCTGAGGAAAAGACCCCATGGACTACTGGGTGTCTGAGGAAAAGACCCCATTGACTACTGGGTGTCTGAGGAAAAGACCCCATGGACTACTGGGTGTCTGAGGAAAAGACCCCATGGACTACTGTCTAAAGGCCTGGACACACGGTCTGACTTTTTGCCATCAAACTTCAAAATGAGCACGTTTTCCAAAAAATCCGACCGTGTGTACACTCCATCAGACAAACTTTTTCGGTTTTCATCGGACAAAAGTTCGCTCTGCAAACGGACAAACTTTTCCTCAACAAAAGTCCGATGGTGCAAAGTCCAACCGTGTGTACAGAAATCCATCGGACTTTTGTCCGAAGTACAAATACGCATGCCCAGAACCAATGTTAAAATAAACCAACAATAGCAGAAGTTGACCAAAGGGTGGCAGTAAGGAGCAGAAAGACCACGTGATGTTGGGAAAGTTTTGGGAAAGTTTGCAGAAAAGTCCTGCCATGTGTATGCTATGGGTGTGCCCGGCCAACTCCCTTCGGACAAAAATCCACAGAAAAGTTTGTTTGAAGTCCGACCGTGTGTATGAGGCTTTAGACCAGTGGCTGGAGCATGCATCACATGCGCTAGAGGTGCTAGTCTGCCCAGTTGCCATCAGAAAAGGTGTTCAATGCAGCTACAGACCATGAAAAAATGAGAACCCCGTTACCCCCAAAGTAGGCTATGAAAACAGTAATAATGCTCAAGGTGCAGTTATCCAAAGCTAACAAATTGGTTCAAAGTGTGCTTTCAAAGCATGCACTGACCTAGCTGTCTAATATTCAGGGTTAAAAGCTCATCCAGGAACCTGTTTTACTTAAACAAACATTTGACAGTTTGATTACTTTTCAGTTAACTTACACATCAAGGTTATTCCAGCTAATGCCACATTCCAGCCTCTTATGCAAAGTTTCAGTTAACTCTGTGACCGAGGAGTATACGTTATGTGTCTCAAGACCTCAAAAGAGAGCTAGTGATACAGCAGAAATGTATTGCTTTTTACTGAATTATAATATATATATTCTACATATAACTAGTGTTCGCATCGATTATAGTTTTTTTACTGGCGAGTACAGGTACCGATGCTTTCAGTCAAGTACTCACTGATACCTTTGCGATGCGATTTGAGCCCATATAAAATAAATGGGCTCAAATCGCACTGCAAATATTTGCATGCAATTTGAACAGGAATGTGGTGCGATTTCTGTCTGAATCGCATGCAGTTTCCAGCACCGCTCCTGTGTAAACTCAGGCTGAAGACATGCCTGGGTTCACACAGGAGCGGTGGGAGAAACCGCATGTAATTCGGACAGGAATTTCCCTGCATTCCTGTTCAAATTGCTCGTGATTCTTTCCAGTAGGATTTGAGCCCATTCATTTTTGTATGGGCTCAAATCACACCCCAAAAGTATTGGTTTCAGGTATCGAAGCATTTGCACGAGTGCAAGTGCTTAGTATTGGCACCGATATTGGTGCAACCCTAGATATAACCATGGTCAATCTCTTCATTTAGCAGCTGCACAAGATAAGGGAAGGTTACTGTTAGGGCACATACAAAACAAATGCCTTCTATGTACCCACAATGCTGGTGTGATGTGCAACGCAGTGCAGAAACATGCAGCGTGTCTGCATTTTTCCACAACGCAGTGGTTATCACCACATGTAACCACACTGCAGTTCAACACACCACACTGTGATGAAAATACACGCATGAAAGTTAAAGCGGAGCTCCACCCTAAAGTGGAACTTCCGCTCATCGGATTCCTCCCCCCTCCGGTGCCACAATTGGCACCTTTCAGGGGGGGAGGGGGTGCAGATACCTGTCTAAGACAGGTATTTGCACCCACTTCCGGGAATCCACACTGCGGCGGGTAGACTGCGGGTAGTGCGTCACTTCCCGGTCGTCCGCCCCCCCCCCATTGTGTTCTGGGAAACACACGGCTCCCAGAACACAGCAGGGACCATTGAAAGACTCGCAGCGCTGTTCGCGCATGCGCAGTAGGGAACCGGGAAGTGAAGCCGCAACAATTCACTTCCTTATTCCCTCACCGAGGATGGCGGTGGGGGCAGCCGAGAGACGAGCGATTGCTCGTCTTCTGCTGCCGACGTCGCTGGACTCCAGGACAGGTAAGTGTCCTAATATTAAAAGTCAGCAGCTGCAGTATTTGTAGCTGCTGGCTTTTAATATTTTTTTTAAGGTGGAGCTCCGCTTTAAAGAAAGGACGCAGTGTGATGCACACATGACACTCCTTCCTCAGTGCACTCATCCGTGCCCTCCCTCCCCATCACACTGGGCTGAAGAGTTTTGTGCTAGGGTTAGGCAGGTGGGGCACGAAGAACCTAGTGCCATATCAGGTCCACTTTATTGACAGCACACAGCAGGAGGCTACTCCATAGCCAATATTTAGTTCAGTAGCGCCTTTTGAATCTGCTCACTGCTGTGCATCAATCCAAAGTAAAGCTTTTAACCCTTTAAGCGCCATAAAAACTACGGTAAAGCGCTGCTAAAACTAGCAGCGTTTTACCGCTGACGCCCAGGGGCTGTCAGTGTGAAAGGGCTCTAAAGACTTGTGTACATCCGCTTACGACTGCACAAACCAAAGGAACTGTGTTAAAAAGCAACTCCAGCCAAATTTGCTTATTTTGTTTTTGGTAAAATGGGGCGAGTTGAAGCCTATGTAAATTTTTTATTTCTGTCCAAGTTCCTGTCAGGACAAGACATGATGGAAATGCTGTCTATCTTGGACAAAACAAAAAACACATTTTTAGTAGCTTGCGTTAGGGCTTGATGAAGACTAACATCTCCCGTTGGCACCAAGCTTCAAGTACAGCCAACAAATTTCAGGATGGAAAAAGGCCCTCCTTCTTCAGGGCTTGAGTATTCAATGTTATTAAAACTACGCAAGAGTGCGCAGGGGACCTGTGTTAAAGGGGTTGTAAAGGTTTGTTTTTTTATTTTCTAAATCGGTTCCTTTAAGCTAGTGCATTGTTGGTTCACTTACCTTTTCCTTCGATTTTTCCTTCTAAATGTTTTTTTTTTTCTTTGTCTGAATTTCTCACTGTCTGTTCCTCCTCAGTAAGCTTGCCCCCATCTTCCGAGCCGTTCTGGCTGGGGGTTAGTCAGCGTGCTTGCAAAAAAAAAACATTTAGAAGGGAAATCGAAGGAAAAGGTAAGTGAACCAACAATGCACTAGCTTAAAGGGGTTGTAAAGGTTTGTTTTTTATTTTCTAAATAGGTTCCTTTAAGGTAGTGCATTGTTGCTTCACTTACCTTTTCCTTTGATTTACCTTCTAAAGGTTTTTTTTCTTTGTCTGAATTTCTCACTTCCTGTTTCTCCTCACTAAACTTCACACCATCATCCGAGTGGTGTGGAGTCATCCAGAACAGCTTACTGAACAGCTTACTGAGGAGGAACAGGAAGTGAGAAATTCAGACAAAGAAAACAAAGAAAAAAAATATTTAGAAGGGAAATCTAAGGAAAAGGTAAGTGAGCCAACAATGCACTAGCTTAAAGGAACCTATTTAGAAAATAAAAAACAAACCTTTACACCCTTTAAAGGAACCTATTTAGAAAATAAAAAAGAACCTTTACAACCCCTTTAAGGCTTGATGAAGGCTAATGTCTCCTGTCGGCACTAATGGCAGCTGGCTGATCCAAGAATTGCCATCTGGAATGCATTTCCTTTGTTGCTATAAGAGAAGTAGCGGCCTAGGATCAAAACAAGGTCCACCTATACTATCTTTCAATTATGGATCTGCTTAGTTGGAAGGAAAAATAAAAACACTTTATGGTAGATGTGTTGAAACCAACTTTCACGTCTATTGGTTCAGTGCTGTCACACACACATCAGGCTGTATATCAATGTAGACATTCTTGCATAGCTTTCACTTGGGTGCTCCAGGTGTCTCCTGGACCTCAGCAGTCATATTGGGAGCACGGAGCACGGACGTGTTCTCTAGCTGTCTCTTGCTACAGTCCCCAACCACTGTAGTATTTGCAGTCTTTGACAGTCTACTGTAGTGTTACATATACAGACTTTTATGTTCAGCCCCTTAGTGATATCAGAGCCGAAGTTGAGGCCCCATATACATCTCAAGTTGATACTACTGCTACTTCTACTGATCTACATGTTTGTGATAATAACATTAGCTTAAAAGCTCACTTATGCCACGTACACACGGCCAAACTTTTGACCGGTCAAAACTCTGTCAGAATTCCGACAGAAAAATAGAGAACCTGCTCTCTATCCTAAGTCCGTCGGAAATTCCGGGCATACACACAGTCGGAAAATCCAATGAAAAGCTCTCATCTGACTTTTTCCATCGGAAATTCCGACCGTGTGTGCGTGGCATTAGAGACATTAGACCCAATTCACTGTATTTTAGCTATGGTAATTTGCCACAATGACCATTATTTTCAGCAGTTACAGCCAATGAGACCTAACCATAACGACCAAATGGCTAAAAAATAACTAGTGTACAGGCATACCCCGCTTTAAGTACACTCACTTTACATACACACGCGAGTAAGGACATACCCCCAAGTGTATGTAAAGTACCTCACAAGTACTGTACAGACATTTTGCAGCCGCAGTAGAAGGAACTGAAGCTCCGAGAGCATAGCCCGCCCTGTTCCAGTGTGCTCCTGACACCCCCACTACAGCTCCTGACACCCCCACTACAGCCCAGCCCCTGACCCCCCCCCACTACAGCCCCTGACCCCCCCCCCCCACTACAGCCCCTGACCCCCCCACTACAGCTCCTGACACCCCCACTACAGCCCAGCCCCTGACACCCCCACTACAGCCCCTGACACCCCCACTACAGCCCCTGACACCCCCACTACAGCCCCTGACACCCCCACTGCAGCGCCTGACACCCCCACTACAGCCCCTGACCCCCAATACACCCTAGAAGTGAAAAAAGGTATGGTTTCACTTTGAGTACATTTTCGTTTTACATACATGCTCTGGTCCCATTGTGTACTTAAAAGTGGGGTATGCCTGTATTGTCAAAGAACATTAGGCTAGTGAATTGAGCCTAGAATCTGATGTGAATGGCCCGCGCCTGCATAATTTGCAAGGTGCTGCAAAATTTGTTGGCGCTGTTTTTAAATAAATAAAACAAGAGCATAAAGATTTTATAAGCATTTCTTATTTAAAGTTATGATCTACATTTAGTTTATGAGCAATCCTCAAAAGATGCAAAGCTTTTAATACATGGGACATAAGAAGTGATTATAGTAGGTTGTTTATACTAACCATAAAACACTATAACCATGGATTACTTTATCCTGTAAGGAGTCATCCTATATAACTCTGTTATTTATACAATGAATTCATAAGCTGGATTTAGATAATAGCTTATGTTTTATTGAGTGACTCACTTTTCCTGCAGGTAAGCCTGTCTTTTTTAGCATCTTCTCCTCTTTCAGGACGTTAATGTTGAATGACTGGCACTTTCATGTTGTTGTAGAGTCTAACTATACCACTAGCAGACAACACATAAATAATAAAAAGCCAGTGTTTTCAGAGTCTTATGCCGCGTACACACGATCGGAATTTCCGACAACAAAACCGTGGATTTTTTTCCGACAGATTTTCGCTCAAACTTGTCTTGCATACACACGGTTACACAAATGTTTTCGGAAATTCAAAGAAGCGGTGACGTACACTACTACAACGAGCCGAGAAAAATTAAGTTCAATGATTCCGAGCATGCGTTGCATTGATTCCGAGCATGCGTAGGATTTTTGTGCATCGGAATCGGATACACACGGTCGGAATTTCTGACAAGAAATTTTGTTGTCGGGAAAAATTGAGAACCAGCTCTCAATCATTTGTTGTCGGAAATTCCGACAGCAAATGTCCAATGGAGCCTACACACGGTCAGAATATCCGACCAAGAGCTCACATCAAACATTTGTTGTCAGAAAATCCGATCGTGTGTACGCGGCATTAGAGTTTTCTCACACTGCTGTTAAATTTTACTGAGCTAGCTTAAATACCTGTATGACACACACCCAATTTCATACCAAGAAAAGGCATTTCAAAGGCTGAACAATATCTTTTGATGTGAGAGCAAGTTCTCCTGTCTGTTGTCCAGTATCTCACGTATCCGTTTTTTTAGAGTCCACCAACTTTTCCAGCAAGCTGGAATCCTTATCAGGAAATTCTTGAAGAACTGTACGTTTATGCATTTATGTGCATACACTCGGGAACGAAATATACAATTACTACACATTCTGCTTTCCTTGTCTAAAGCGGGCCATACATGGGTCGAATTCCGAAAGAATTGTCTTCCGAAAATCGCAACAAAGACATTTCTTTTGAATTTCGCACCATTAGTGGTCTGTGCAATGGCCAATTTTTGTGCGGCCATTGAATTTAAATGATCGGGAATGTTGGAAATTTTTGGATAAACTAAAAAATTTCTAATCCAATGATGGGAGAATTGTGCGAGAAATATAATCGAAAATGAAATGTGCATGAGCTGTGACCTGGAAAGAAAAGAAGATTTCCGGCCTCTAAATTTATTTTCTGTAGCAGCATGAGGTGAAATTGAAGGCTTGGTTGGTCAAATTTCATAATCAATAGTGGCATCATCGGATCAAAAAATGCACAAAATTTCAGATTTTCGAAAGAAAATGAGTTTGGAACTTGACCCATGTATGGCCAGCTTTAGTATGAATTGGCGATGGAGAACTGTCATTGTATTGTATGGCAGTTCATCAGCTTAACCTAGTTCATGCACCGATCTATGCAGTGTCAAGCCTCGTACACACGACCGGTTTTCTCGGCAAGAAACGGTTTTCTCGTGTGTACAAGGCTTTCAGGTTTCTCGTCAAGAAAACTGCCCAGAATCTCGACGAGAAAAAAAGAAGACCTGCTTTCTTTTTTCTCGTCGAAGGGGTCTAATTTTTCTCGTCGTGATTCTCGTCAGACTGTATTTGGACGAGAAAACCGTTAGTGTGTATGCTTTTCCGAGTCTTCAAAAACCGCGCATGGTCAGAATCAAGTATGAGACGGGAGCGCACTTTCTTGTAAAACTAGCGTTCGTAATGGAGATAGCACATTCGTCACGCTATACCGAACTGAAAGCACGAAGACTGAAAAGTGCGAATCGTCTCTCCCCAAACTTTTACTAACACGCGATAACACGAGATCAGCAAAAGCAGCCCAAGGGGTGGCGCCATTGGAATAGAACTTCCCCTTTATACTGCCGTCGTACGTGTTGTACGTGACCGCGCTTTACAACAACAAGATTTTGGATTGACGGTGTGTTTGCAAGGAAAGCTTGACAAGAAACCCGTCGAGAAAAACAACGTTTTTTTTGCAACGAGATTCTCGGCCGTGTGTACAAGGCTTCAGAGTAAAGTGGAATCTGGTTTGTGGCAGCAGTGAGCAGGTGACTTTTTACAGCAATGGCTCTCTGACATGTAATGGGGCCTATTGCTGCTTAGTTCAGAAGCAGAGCTTCTGACAATTTCTCAAACCACCTTTGTCTTTAAACCTAAAAAAAACAGGGTGTTCCTGCCGCTTGCTCTCTCAACAGGGCATCATAGCTCGTCTTTTGATGATGATATATTTAATATTTTATGGGCACAATTATGCTTGCAATGACAGGCTTTAGTATGGTAAGAAAAGAGGACTATGGGGAAGTGGAGATTCCTTTGTGCTAGTGAGTGTTGAGATCATACTTCTCTATCAGGAGGGACTCTGACTATGCTGTCACAAGAAGCGTGGAAATAACCAAATTTAAATAAAAATAAAAATCATACTCACCTAGATTGCTGCAGCATTCTTCCAGTTCTGCTGCTTTCCTCTGCTGACTCTACACCCAGAAATAAGCGATCAAAAACTGCTGATCACTCACTTCTTGAGTTTGCTGTGAGCAGAGAGTGGTGACTAACAGGCATTGCTCAGTGTTCTGTCCCTCCAGCACTCACTGGAGTGGTGGAGGTGGAAGTGGCTGGCTCAGGCTCTCAGCGGCACACTGAGAGGCTGGGCCAGCTGCTGCTCAGGAATCTGGGAGGATCCTGACATTATTGTCAGGTTACATGCAGAGCCTGAAATGGCTTTGTGACACCAGCCGACAGCAGGCTTTACAAAAAAAAATATATATTTTTTAATCTATATCCACTGTCGGCTAAATCTCGGTCACAGCAACGCAATATTAAGTGCACTCCTGTGGCCTACAGAAGAAGTAAAGCCAAACAAGCTTTGGCTATACTTCTCCTTCAAAGCTGGAATGTTCTGTCAACTTATGGAGGTTGATTTACTAAAAGCAAATAGGCTGTTCACATTGCAAAGGAAGTTGCACTTTGCAAGGGAATTATCCCCAGAGCTTGATGTATGCAGTGCAAGTTCACTTTGCAAAGGATACCCAATCACATGCAAGGAAAATAAGAAAAACAAAAGCATTTTCACTTGCTCATGATGGGATGATGGAAGTCAGCAGAGCTTCACTTCATTCATTAAGCTCTGGGGAAAATACTCTTGCAAAGTGAACAGTCTTTTTGCTTTTTAATGAATCAACCTCAACCCTTGAAAAACTGAAAATAAAGAATTAAAAAAAATCAACCTCAAAGTTCAGCACTTCTATTAATATTGTCTACCCGTGTGAAGGCTTTCTTTAGCAGGTATTATTTTCTACAAATGCTTCTCCATTTGTTACCTCTCAAATATCTTTGGCAGTTGCAGCAAAGGAGTTCGGTTTTCATTCCATCAGATGATTGCACTTGATTGCAAAATATCTGGCCTATCTTGGAGCTCTTTCAGATTGGCGCCAGTGCTTAACGCCCTCTGAAAAAGCAACCCACAAGGGGCGGCGAAGCAGCGTCTGGCAGACATTCAGGTGGCAATCCTGTCGCCTCCTGAATGACTGCTTATTTTTTTTGTTTTTATTTTTAATTTTTTCCCAGGGGGGTGGTGGAATTGGCATTAAAATACTACAAGGGTTTGACTCTTGGTTGCGGTGTGCTTCCAATAAATTCAATAGACAAGTTTGACCAGGTGGTGCCTCCAGTCAAATTTTGCAGGCTGAGTTAAAATTTCTGCAGCGATAAAGCAAATCATTGGCCGCGACATGTATAAAGCATGGGTAGAATTTAGTTGGGCAGGCAGGAGCCGTAAAACCATAGCTCGGCTGCCTGTTTTTACTGTCCTCCAGTCACCCATGTGAAATAGCCTTAAAGTGGTTGTAAACCCTCGGAGACAACATTATTTTAAAATCTAGCCCATAACACAGTCAGCTGATCGCTGCCTGTGAAAGTGTACTCACTGCTGTATTTAGCTGTAAAATCGTGTAGCTCCCAGGGTGGGCTTTTTCACTTCCCTCTTTACTCTTCCCCTGCGGCTACGCCGGATCCACACTTTAAGTATGAAATCCACTGTTTAATTACCTTTTGGGTCTGCAGCGATTTACCTCCCACGAGTGGATCCTTCAGCTCCGTTGTCTAGGTGCACCAGTGTATTCAGGAATAAGGCCACACATGAGTAAAACCTAATCAGCAAGGCTTTATTCTTTTTGTTACTTTTGAGTCAGCTTGAAGAAAGCAAAGGCAGGAAAGTTAAAGATGTAGGGGAAGGTTCAGGCACGCAACACTTAGATCCCAAATATATACACTCGTCGCCACTCAAGCCTGAGTGGGTATTGCTCACCCGGATAGTCCCTATAAGAGCAGTCCTATCAGCCGGGATGGAGCACGGATATCAGAGATGATGGATCCCAATTTAGACAGGCCTCCAGGCCCCCCCTCCAGAGACAGCAGTACCGTCGCTATCTCCGCCGGGACTGATCTTCCCCTGGAACCCCTTTCCTAAAGATGGGCCCCCTTACAAACGGGCAGCCTGGGATCCTTCTCCGAAGTGTAGGCCCTTGTTAAAAGAGCTGGGCCTACGATGCAGCAGCATAGCCTCGGGCTAAAGGTGCCCGAGGCCTAAACACACCTCGTGCCATGTGGGCCACAAGGCACGCTCACTGGACCAGAGGTCCCCCTGAACGCCTTGGGGTCCCCCTGGAATCACCTCACGCCAAATGGCGTCTGGCCCTTTTGTACCCTCTCTCAGAATGCACAGCAGGTAGACCACGCCCACTGCACAGTGCCGAGAGAGGACACCCGAGGTGCTGTGATACCCCCATGATCCAGCCTGTGCCGGCAGTGACAGTGCCACCTGCAGGCAAAGGAGAATAACACTGCCGGGCAGTATAACACCCGGAGCAGAGTTCCTTCTGATGACTCTTTCATGTAGATTTTATTTGCGCAAGCAGTGCTACACGGTGGACTGATGCACCAGTACTGCAGCAGTACTTCTGGAAGACCAAAAATCTTTTAAATTCTAACAACTAATCTCAATTTTAAGTTTATGATAACATTTAGGATAATGGAATTTGCAAGAGTTTTATATTTTAATAGCTTCTACCTTCAGTGTAAGAATCCACTATCTTTATTTTTAGATCCTTCGAGAAAGCCATGACTGTTGGGTGTAAGCACAACCACCATGCACTATGGTCCTTCTGTGACCCACGGTTTGTTTAGTGTGCTGCTCAGGCTTGATCACTATGGGGAGTAGTGTGGTGATGCTGCAAACCACTGCAGTCACTGCAGGGATGGAGCTCGGCCCAGCTCCTGTAGTCACTGGAAGGAAGAGAGGAAAGATCCATGGTGCTGCACATTCACGTCCTATGGTAGTATGAGAGAGGCAACCTCAACCTGGTATCCCGCCAGGCCACACCCCCAACGTGTTTCACTTCCCCCCCAGAGCTTAGTCATGGGGCTCACAGGGAGCAGAGCGAAACACTTCTGGGTCATGGCCTGGTGGGAGCCCAGGCTGAGGTTGTCTCTCATACCACCATAGGACTCCATGGATGTGCAGCACCAGGGATTCTTCCTTCCAGTCACTATGGTCCTTCTCTCAGCTCCTTCCTCACTACAGGACGCATTAGTGACCTAGGGGCTGGCAGAAGGAACCGCCATGTTTTATACCAAGTAGTGGAAGCCCTGGATCCTTTCAGCATTTTATTGGATGTACACTGTTTACTGGATCTGTATTTTCCTAACCATCTCTGACAAAGCATTGCAAGCATTTCAGATTTTAGTAAGCAGCTGTGTCGGACTATTTTAACAAGTAATACTCTTATCTAAACATGGCCCTATTATAAGAGTTCACACGTAAAATAGAAACCAGACACCTTTTTAAGAGCCGTGACTAGAATAACAGTATTTTTAGCTAAACAAAAATATAGTTTTGATTCCTCTAGACAAAAAACACTGTCTGCGTCAAATTACTTGAAGAACAAGTCTATGAACACAATCAGAACTAGACGTTTACTCTAAGCTGTAAAAATATGTGCCTTCGCTGCCAATAACCTTAGATCATACTTATTTACCATGGAGGAACTCCTGAAATAGTTTTCAAGTCTCAGGAAACCCCCACTAAACTTGTTAGATCTACGGTATATTAGTAAGGCCCCTTTCACACTGGCACGTTTTTCAGGCGGTTTAGCGCTAATATTAGCGCTGTTATACCGCCTGAAAAATCGTGCCCTGTATTCTTCAATGTGAAAGCCCGAAGGCTTTCACACTGAAGCGGTGCGCTAGCAGGACCGCTCCAAAAGTCCTGCTAGCCGCATCTTTACAGCGGTGAAGGAGCAGTGTGTTCACCGCTCCTTTACCGCGGCTGCCCATTGAAATCAATGGGACACCGCGGTAATACCGCCCGCAAACCGCGGCAATAGCCGCGGTTTGCGGGCAGTATTAACCCTTTTTCGGCCGCTAGCGGGGGTTAAATTCACCCCGCTAGCGGCCGCATACCGCGGTGATAACGACGGTATAGCGGCGCTGAAAATCGCGCCGCTATACCGCCACCGCACCTGCCCGCCCCAGTGTGAAAGGGGCCTTAGTTGTAGATAGATAGTTTTAAAAAACATTGGGGTTTTCTTAATTCAGAACTCTATTCTCTGAATCAACATTATTTATGTTTCTTCCTTTTACTGCTAGCATTAGTAAATAAATAGGAATGTATATTATATTTACTTGTTTAAACCATTTTTTATTTAATTTTTTTGCTTCCTGGTTTCTGGCCTAGGCCAAAGTGATGTCATACATCCCAGGGGTCTTCATGGGCACTTTTTTTTTTTTTTTCCCTTTCATCTGGAGGAGGGGTTTTCTCAGCTGAGCATGCCCTTCATGCCTGAGCTAAGGGCAGATAGATTTCAGGGCGTAAATACTACATAGATTATCTACCATTACTCAAGATGGCCTTGGCTAAAAATGCGTGGGGCGGGGGTGTTCTTCAAAGTGATTTGAAAGCATGGAGACATGGATCAGTGAGTTTGCTTTGAATATTAAAAATTTATTTATTAGCGTTATTGGTTTGCGGTGCTCAGGAACAGTTAAATTCCACTTTAAGTAGTCGTCCCCCCCCCCCCCCAGTTGGTGCCTACATCCAAATCTTATAATAAGTATTGGGAATAGCGTGAAGAGCCCCACTGACTGCATCTAGGAGTGAAGTTGGGTTACTGTCTCAGTTACAGACAAGTTCTTAGTAGTATGAAATCTATCTACATTCTTCAGACTGACTTAGAAAATGCTTTCCCCCAAATATAATAATACCTTACTCGTGGGAAAGGCAGGAATCCACTTACAAGAGGATTAAAACTTACTTCCCCGTAACTACTTTTCTTCCCTCCCTGCTCCACCTATCATCATCAATCATCTTATCTTACTCATTCCCAATATTTGTGGATAATGTAAGCTGATTATTTAATGACAGTATATTTTGGAGCCAAACTTCAGTCGTCAATGTCTATTTTTTAGTACATACTTGTCATAGTATTATGACAAATGGTTCAGTGTGACTAAAACATTTAAAAAGTAGATGGAGAGGCTCTATTTTAGCCGAAACAACCATTAATTCCGATGGTATTAAATCTGCATGGTTCAATTATTTTTAAATATGGTTCTTTGTACTTTTTTTTTATTTTTCTGTTAAAAAGTCCCTTGATCGCAAAGCTTTGAGGTTTAGTAGATCACTGCGGCTGTTGCGCATGTTCTCTGCCTCCCTAGGCCCGTCACTACCAAAAGTGACATACCTAACCGGCAAGTGTGAACATTCAGAGCTAGCACCATCACTTCCAGTGTACCCCTCTGCCTGTTGTTTTGCAGCGTTTCCATAGCCTGAGTGTTGGGTCGGATGGGGGCGATGCTGTATAGGTAAGGCTGGGTGGTAAGAGTGTGGGGCTACTCACAGCTCTGCTGAATTTATTACACAGAGGCCAACAATGGTTTAAAGCGGAACTTCACCCTTTCTGACCAGTTTCCTCCTCTCCATCATGCCCCCCTCCGTTGCAGAGCTAAGTCATTTTTTTCTTCCTCTTTTTGTTTGTTTACTTTTTCTCTAGACAGATTTCTTCCCAACCCCTCTTCTGTCAAATGGCCTAGGGTAATGACGTCAGTGCTTCCCGGTGCCTCTGATTTGTGACATAGATATCCTGAGAGGCACCAGGAGCATCTATTCACTAAAGCGAGAGGGGGAGGGCCTAGCGGCACATCATCAGGAGGAGTGCCTGTGCCTCCCGATAACATCCCAGAAGAAGATGGCGGCACAGGACCCAAATGCTGGCTACAGAAAATGGGGTTGGCAGCAGGACATTGCTGGATCCACTGGATGGGTGAGTATCCTTCCTGTGCAAAACACAGCATCAGGTAGGCAGAGAAGGAAAAAATATTTTTTTTAGGGGAGTTGGTTAAAGTTCTGCTTTTAACCACTTCAATACTAGGCACTTTCACCCCCTTCCTTCCCAGACCAATTTTCAGCTTTCAGCGCTCTCGCACTTTCAATGACAATTGCGCAGTTATGCAACACTGTACCCAAATGATTTTTTTTTAATTTTGTTCGCACAAATAGAGCTTTCTTTTGGTGGTATTTATTCATGACTCCGTTTTTATTTTTTGCGATTATAAGCGAAAAAAGAGCGGAAATTTGGAAAAAAAAAACAATATTTTCTTCTTTCTATTTTAAAAGAAATCCAATAAAATCGAATTTTGTCATAAATTTAAGCCAAAATGTATTCTGCTACATATTTTTGGTAAAAAAATTCCCGTGTATAATAATTGGTTTGTGTGATCACAGACATATGTACGCAAATGATCATGTACAGATGTGCGCAGGAGATCACGGACATATGTGTGCAAATGATCATTGGGACATATGATTTTACTGTTACATATGTGGGGGACAGGTGTTTTTTCATACGTGGGGACATGTGTTTTTACTATATGGGGACATGTGTTTTGGGGGACATGTGTGTTTACTGTGTGTGTTTTACATTGTGGGGACACTAGGCTGGTGATCGATCAGTGAGTAAAAAGCTGTAAAAAACAGCTCATACTCACTGATCACCAGCCGGGCTGCAGCGATCAGCTCTCCTTTCCTCGCCGACAACTTCTGTGTGAGGAGAGGAGAGCCGATCGCCTAGCAACCGTCTCTGTGTTTACATCACATGACGGCTGTGATTGGACACGGCCGTCATGTGATCAGGAGGGCCAATCACAGAGCCCTCCTGCTGATCTATGATCCGGGTGACACGAGTGCATCGGGATCGTGCCGCTGCGCAGGAACACGCGCGCGATCCCCCTCCTTCTGAGGGACGTTCCTGAACATCCACTCAGAAGGAGAGAGCGCCCACCCGGCCGTATATGTACAGTGGCCGGGTGGAAAGTGGTTAAAGAAGTGCCTGTAACCTGCCACATTTAGCTCAACAAGCAGACCATTGTCAGTACAGAACAGGAGACTGTTGATTGTCTAGCTGAGACTACTGTTTCTAATCTAGACAATGAGCAATTCCGAAAATGCCAAATATAAAAGTTAGTTATTTGACATACTAATCATAGGCAAACTTAGATTTTTAAGGTGGAATGCCACTTTAAAGAAAAACTTAGCATCATGCATCTAAATTTGGATCCTTATTTTTAACATAATCGGGTTTGTTCACATTCCTTAGCAGATACGAAGACAAAATAAGATCCTCAGAATGTAGCCAAAGTGTATTCGGAAATGTCCTCATATTCTTAGAAATGCCCATTCTTTATCTGTTTATGTAACAAATGTATCCATTCTTGACCACGAGCAGCTGTAGATTTGTGGTTATTAGCTTAAAGGGGTTGTAAAGGTTCATTTTTTATTTTCTGAATAGGTTCCTTTAAGCTAGTGCATTGTTGGTTCACTTACCTTTTCCTTATATTTCCCTTCTAAATGTTTTTATTCTTTGTTTTCTTTGTCTGAATTTCTCACTTCCTGTTCCTCCTGAGTAAGCTGTTCGGTGAGCTGTTCTGGGTGACTCCACACCACTCGGATGATGGTGTGAAGTTTACTGAGGAGAAACAGGAAGTGAGAGATTTAGACAAAGAAAACAAAGAAAATAAATAATTTAGAAGGGAAATCAAAGGAAAAGGTAAATAACCCAACAATGCACTAGCTTAAAGGAACCTATTTAGAAAATAAAAAACGAACCTTTACCACCACTTTAACTGAACATATACAACAAGGACCTGTTCTTTGTAAAGTCTTCTAATTTGGGAACTGCAAAAAGATATGTACTTACAGAAAAAAAAAAAAAAAGACTTGTCTATGAATATATGGCAAGACACATCTAGAATTACTTTGGGAAATAATTGTATCTACACGGAGGTTATATAAAATGAGTGTACTGTAATTACCGTATCCTTAATCTCAACATCTTTAACCGGTGATAGATCTGTAGGGTTTTGCTTAGCAATTAAAGCATGTTAGAACAAGCTCTGCGATTCCCAGTGGCTGTTGCTGCTTTAATAATGTTTGCCAACACTTGAGCCATTCCGTATTCAGCCTTAATGACTACATGCAGATTTTCATTACCTTGAAGATACCATAATTGAAAAATAGTTTTCTTCAGGATTAGTTTCATAATCGCTGATTACCTGATCTCCAGCTGCATTTACAAGTTAGTGGTGTGGAATGGCAAAAAACAAACGTTCTCTCTGATTTCATTTAGAACACTATTCACAGACATACTATAGACCACACAGTATGGACAATGTGAATATGGCTTACAGTAAACGTGCCAATTTCCTAATGATGCTATACAGCATGGATATGCAATTAGCGGACCTCCAGCTGTTGCCAAACTACAAGTCCCATCATGCCTCTGCCTCTGGGTGTCATGCTTGTGGCTGTCAGAGTCTTGCTATGCCTCATGGGACTTGTAGTTCTGTAACAGCTGGAGGTCCGCTAATTGCATATCCCTGCTATACAGTATGTTTTAATATTCCCCATAATAGCACACATGCAATATGTAAATTACTTTCCACTAACCATAAAAAACGTATTTATGACACATGCATCTAACTTTTGGCTACAGTACTGTAACAAACTGTCTACTATCTCATGCAGCAGGATTTTTATATGATTAGTTCCCTGTAGGATACAACCCATAGGTGTGTGCACAGGATGTGCCTGGGCACAGCCTAATCACCTTATCTGCATTAGTATTCTCTCTGTGTGCCAGCAGGAAGATGGGAAAGATCACCCTCTTACCGGCTCTGCCATAAGAGAAGCGTTTACGCGTTTCTCTTTCATGTGCTGGCAAGGAGATCAATGTGCCTGGGTCCTCCTATATATGTAGACAGACACACGTGTGTGTGTGTGTGTGTGTTTGAGCTGTAGGGTGCACACCCTAATGCAGCCACATAGTTTTCAGCTGTCCCTCATTTGGAGGGTCTGTCCCTGCATGCCGTATTATTTTATAAAGCACACCACCACAGTGTTATGGTGTGAACTGGCCTCATAGGCTACAAGTCTTTTTACCTTGTCTTGCATTGGGACTGCGCAGTGCAAGGGTGCCCAGTACAGTCCCAGCACGGCTGGTGTAAAAGAACCCCAATGCCGCGTACACACGATCGGACATTCCGACAACAAAACCGTGGATTTGTTTCCGACGGATAATCGCTCGAACTTGTCTTGCATACACACGGTCACACAAATGTTGTTGGAAATTCCAATCGGCAAGAACGCAGTGACGTACAACACTACAACGAGCCAAGAAAAATGAAGTTCAATGATTCCGAGCATGCGTCGAATTGATTCCGATTTTTGTGCGTCGGAATTGGATACACACCATCGAAATTTCCGACCACAACTTTTGTAGTCGGAAAAACTGAGAACCAGCTCTCAAACATTTGTTGTCGGAAAAATAGGCAAATGAGCCTACACACGGTCAGAATATCCGACCCAAAAGCTCACATCGAACATTTTGTTGTCGGAAATTCCGATCGTGTGTACGCGGCATTATAAGCTATTGAAGCATAAGCACAAGGCAGATTACTTTACTAAAACTGGTGCACACAGAATTTGGTGCAGCTGTGCATACTAACCAATCAGCTTCTAACTTCAACCTGTTCCGTTAAGCTTTGACAAAATCTAGAAGCTGATTGGTTACTATGCACAGCCACACCAGATTCTGTGAGCACCAGTTTTAGTAAACCTCCCCAAATGTGATGTGTCCTTTTGCTGTTTATTATGACTATAATCCTTATGATCTTCTGGTGTGGCAGGGGTTAATAAAACAGAGAGAGCTGTGATAGGCACTCATTAAGAGCCAGAAGTATGCCAGCACACCAAGGATCTCCAGAATGGGTCTAAAGCTTTACAGTATTTAATGATCACAGCCATAGGTGTGCGCAGACTTTGGCATTAGGGTGTGCACACCAAAGCTCAAACACACTCTACCGATCACTCACAATGTTCATTCAGAAAGGGAAGGGGCCAGTAAATGGCATATTTACTGGCCCCTTCCCCCACTCATCCTAAAACCTCCACAGCAACAACCGGTGGGAAAGGAGGGAAGCCGGCAGTGCTGTGGGGGAAAGAGGGGGAGCCAGGTCAGTAGGGGGGATCTGTTCTGCACAGGGTGATTAGGGTGTGCCTGGGCACAACTGGCACACCCTGTGCGCACGCCTATGATCACAGCTATTGTTGCTTATGTAACTATGACGTGATTGCTGTATAAAGCTTTGGACCCATTCTGGTTCCCAGCTGATGATCACTGCATTTGACGGGCCCAGGTGGCTGCATTTGACGGGCCCAGGTGGCTGCATTTGACGGGCCCAGGTGGCTGCATTTGACGGGCCAGATGGCTGCATTTGACGGGCCCAGATGGCTGCATTTGACGGGCCCAGATGGCTGCATTTGACGGGCCCAGATGGCTGCATTTGACGGGCCCAGATGGCTGCATTTGACGGGCCCAGATGGCTGCATTTGACAGGCCCAGTGGCTGCAATTGATGGGCACAATGGCTGCATTTGATGGGCACAGTGAGGCTGCAATTGATGTGTGTTTTTCCCCAGTATTTTTCAGTTTGATTGCGCCCCCCCCCCCCCCCCCAGTTTGTTGAGCACCAGCCGCCACTGCTGGATTCTATGAATGGAGGAAGTGGGCGGCTAGTCAAAAGTGCCCATAATTTTTTTTAAGTAAACTTAATTTTTAAGGGCCAGTTACTCCTAACAATGCTTCAAATGCAGCAAATGTGGCATAACTGCAGGATTGGGTGCAGCGTATGGTAGGCTAACTTTCAGTATTTTTTGTTCAATAATCTAAAAAGATTATGACATTTCAGTTTAAAGCAGATTGCTATTAATAAGTAACAATAAATAAAAAAAATATATATATACACACACAGACACAGTTATTTACTTAAGGCAAATCTACTTTGCACTACAAGTGCAAACTACAAGTTCAAAGTGCACTTGGAAGTGCAGTCGCTGTAAATCCGAGGGGGGCATGCAAGGAAAAAAAAAAAACAGCATTTTTGCTTGCACATGATTGGATAATAAAATCAGCAGAGCTTCCCCTCATTTTAGATCTACCCCTCAGATATACAGCGACTGCACTTCCAAGTGCACTTTCAATGAAATTTCAAGAGCACTTTGCAATTCTAGTTTGCACTTGTAGTGCAAAGTAGATTTGCCTTTCGTAAATAACCCCCACAGTTTATATAGATATATATATTTGAAACTAACACAGGCTTAAAAAGGTTGTAAACCTCTCTATGGAAGCTGTAGCTATAGGTAAGCCTAGAATAAGACTTACCTATAGGTACTGTAAATATCTCCTAAACGTGCACCGTTTAGGAGATATTCACTGTGTTTTGCGCCAATGATGTCATTGGCGCATGCGCTTTGAAGAAACGTCCCCCGTGCCGTTTCTTCACAAGCGAGTGCCTTGACTGGTGGCTCCCGCGCATGCGCAGGAGTGACGTCACGGAGCCTCGGCCAGTCACAGAGCCAGAGTCCGCAGCCTCGGAAGGAAGAGGGGCGAACATGGATGTGGCCTGCAGCGGGGATAGCACAGGCTTTGTTTACAGGTAAGTCACATAAGGTGCTAGTATGCGATGCATACTAGCACATTATGCTTTTATTTTGCAGGGGCAAAAGAAGGAAGTAAAACCCATCAGGGTTTACTTCCTCTTTAAAGAGGAACTTCAGTCATTTCGGAAAAAATTAACAATCTTTTAATAAAGAGACACTTACCAGCCCAGGGATCCAGTGCTGTCCTCACCCGGGCCAGTTCTTTGCCAGTCTTTGGGTCCTTGCCGCTGCCATCTTTGATGTGGGAAGCTGGCTGTGATTTCCTGGTGTTTCACAGCCGGCTTCCCACTGTGCATGCACGAGATGTGCTGCCCTTTCTGAATGGTCCAGCAGTCTCCTGGGATGTGTGACATGTACTAGGAGGTTGCGGGAAGGGGGAAGGGCTGAATTTCCAGAGCAGACGTGGGAGCAGGTACCTGTCAAAAATAGATACCTGCTCCCTGAAAAAAAAAATGTTCACTATGAGCGGGGAGGAAGAATAAGTGGAACCATTTTAGGTGAAGTTCCACTTTAAGGCCTAATTCACACCTATGCAGGTTGCAAAGTTTCTGCAAAACTGAAAACTAAAAATTGCATAGGTGTTAACCAGGCCCAAGGCTCCGTTCATATTATTGCCAGTCAGGCACATGTGCCATGTAGCCCAGTGCAGCGTGATTTAGAAAAAAAGGGTCGGGGACTTATTTTCCTGCCTTCTGCTGGGTAGGGCAACCTATTGAAATTAATGTGCTGCCTACATGCGGAATGCGGGTCACACAAGTTTAAACCTAGCCTAACTAATTAATGAAGATAAATACGTTATCCAGCATGTTATCACAGACAAAAGGAAGATGTACCCAACCAAAGAGATCATACGTTACAGTCTTCTTGGTGACTTTATTGCAGAAAGTGGATCTCAATGTGAAACGGCTGACCTTTACGTACAGCTTATTTTTATTTTTTTAACCATCCCACAATAAAAAAAGAAAACTTTGAGTGCCCTGCTTTTCTGATCCTTTTACTTGTCCATATAAAAGTATTGTTAACCACTTACGGACCTCCCGCCGTCATTATACGGCGGCTCTTTGAAGTGGAATATCGTTGTTATGGCAGCAGCCAGCTTAACGGGCGGTCCACTTTCAGATAAAAGTGGTCTCAGCAGCGGATTCGCAAAGATCACGTTTATCGGTGGCGGGAGAGGCCCTCCCCCTCCTCCTGCCGCACTCCAGTGCCCTCCGCCACTTACTGGAGCCGGCAGCAGTGGCGGCGGTGATCGGATCCTGTCCCCTGCTTGGCTGGCTGCCGAGTGAGGGGAAGATGGTCCCTACCTGGCTCCATACCATTAAAGGGACTTTATTTTATTTTTATTGCATTATAGTGTAAATATGAGATCTGAGGTCTTTTTGACACCAGATCTCATATTTAAAAGGTCATGTCATGCTTTTTTTCCCATTACAAGGGATGTTTACATTCCTTATAATAGGAATAAAAGTGACACCATTTTTTTTTTTTTTTTTAAAGACCAGTGTAAAAATAAAAAGTAAAACAAATAATAAAAAAAAAAAAAAAATTACGTGCCCCGCCCCCCCGAGCTTGCGTGCAGAAGCGGTGTTCAAACCACACATGTGAGCGAGAGCAATAATTCTAGCCCTAGATCTCCTCTGTAAGGGTACTTTCACACTGAGGCGTCACAGGCGTTGGTGCGATTTTCGCCCGCTAGCGGGCGCTTTTAACCCCCGCTAGCGGCCGAAAAAGGGTTGACACCGCCCGCAAACCGCTGCTGCAGCGGCGCTTTGCAGGCGGTTCAGAGGCACTGCCCATTGATTGCAATGGGCAGGGGCGCTTTAGGAGTGTCATATTCACCACTCCTACAGCGCCCCAAAGTTGCGGCCGGCAGAGGCGGCTCTAGGCTTTGTGAGGCCTTAGGCAAAACTTAGACACGAGGCCCCACTCACGCCCATAATGGGGAAAAATAATTCAAGCAAGAAAAATGGCTGCAAAAAATGCACGGATCTAGCACACAGGTGATCAGCACCACTTCCAGGGCACCCTCCTCACCCATAAGACATATGCAGCCAATGCAAGAGGGGGGAGAGAGGGGGAGGTGATAAAGAGAGAGGGTGATAGAGATCCAATGGCACCGTCATTAGCACTGATCACAGGCAAATTAGGCGGCCGCGAGGCCCCTGTGAGTGTGAGGCCTTAGGCCATCGCCTAATTTGCCTAATTAGAGAGCCGCCGCTGGCGGCCGGCAGGACTTTTTTTTACCGTCCTGCCAGCGCAACACTCCAGTATGAAAGCCCTCAGTCTTTCACACTGGAGATAAAAGAGGCTCTTTCAGGGCGCTTTGCAGGCGCTATTTTTACCACAATAGCGCCTGCAAAGTGCCTCAGTGTGAAAGCAGCCTAACTCAAAACTGGCAACCTGTAGAATTTTGTTTAAACCTCACCTATGGAGATTTTTAAGGGTAAAAGTTTGTCGCCATTCTACGAGCGGGCGCAATTTTGAAGTGTGACATGTTGGGTATCAATTTACTCGGCGTAACATCATCTTTCACAATATATTTAAAAAAAAAGGGGCTACCTTTACTATTGTCTTATTTTTTTATTCAAAAAAGTGTATTTTTTCCCCAAAAAAGTGTGCTTGTAAGACCGCTGCGCAAATACGGTGTGACAAAGTATTGCAATGACTGCCATTTTATTCTCTAGGGTGTTAGAAAAAATATATAATATATAAAATGTTTGTGGGTTCTAAGTAATTAAGGACCAGGCCTATTTTTCAAACTGGTTGTTTACAAGTTAAAATCATTTTTTTTTGCTCGAAAATTACTTAGAACCCACAAACATTTTATATATTATATTTTCGAGCAAAAAAAAAGATTTTAACTTGTAAACAACCAGTTTGAAAAATAGGCCTGGTCCTTAAGTGGTTATTGGGAAATAAAATACTGCAGGAAAATATTTTCAAACGTAATTTGACTTGCATACTAATTAAAATATTCTTTTTTTGTCACCTCAGATCTATCTCCGAGCTACTGATGTTAAACTGATGAGACAGCTGCTCATTATCAATGAAAACATTGAATCTATCAAATGGATGATGGAGGAGAAGGATCTCATCACCAGCCAGGGAAGCAGCTTGAGCGGGAGTCTCTGCAGTCTATTGGAAAGCCGAGACACCTCATTACACGGAAGTTATACCAGTTTGCACGGCTACAGTGATGGGATGGATGAGATCTCGGTGGGAAGCTACTTGGACACTCTAGCAGATATTGTTCCAGGACATTGTACTCCAGATTTCGATCAGTACAGTGATACACAAGAGAACCGTGGAGACTACCAACCACGGCGTAATGATTCCAGTGAACAGCTTGATGAATATTACTGCATCAGATAGAGCAGGAAGTAGAACAAACCACACTGGATACGTGAGGCATTTTTAAAGGGCAATTCCACTTAATAGGTGTCTGAACGGTTCCCATATTCTATCAGTCCGTGTCTCCCAGATTCACTAGGAGCTTGAAGCCTCTACACTGACAAAAAAAAGAGGTTCCGTGTTTTTTTGCACACCCTACTTACCTCACTCATGCTCCACCCACTGCCGCTTAGTGAATTTCTTCTTTCATTTTTTTTTTTTTTTACCAGCTTCTAAGAAATAAAAGATGTACACATTTGTAATAGAAACAGTGTGCCTTGTTTCTACTGATTTAATGTTTGAGATAATTTTACTATTTATTATGTATGTTTTAATTGTACCTATTTTATAATGTAATTGACTAAACCTCTACAATGCAATAATAACTTTCTTGCTTATTTCTTAAGAACTGGGGTGAGGGGGGGCTGGTTATGTATGACTGTTAAATGGCTACTTGTTTTTGTTCTTTGGCTGGCCTGTAATTCAAATGTGTATAAAATAAATATAAACGTCACCGACGCACAGTATGACCCTTTAGTACAATGCTAAATTCTTAGGCCTCAGTCACACTGGCACTACTGAGTTTAGCTTTTCTAAAAACTGGGGAAGTTTATCTGAGAGATATAAACAACTTTTATGCCACCCAGATCACTTTTTCATGCAATTAAGGCCTCATGCACAGCGGGCGTTAAAACCGCTGCTGATGGTCTTTGTAGCCTTGTGCAGGTCTACAATCTCGTCCCGGATGTCCTTTGACGGCTCTTTTGTTTTGCCCATGATAGTGAGGTTTGAATGGAAGAAAGAGATTCTGTAGCAGATTACTGTAAACACATTGCTTCCACACTATTTAGACTTGAAGGGATGTGATGTCACAAGTGACATCACTGCACTTCCTGACAGTACACAAACTGCTTTTTCCCTGCATGCAATGCCAAAATAGGAATAAAGCTCTCCTAATATTCACTTTACATTACCATTCTGCTAAGCTACCTAAAAGTCACACGAATATGATATAATTTTAATTGCCATCCGTTTCCATCTGATTGCCCCATAGAGGAGAGCAGGTCTGTGTCTCTGCTATGCAGAGAAGACACGGACCTGTCACCTGCCTGCTCAACGAGAATCAGCAAAGAGATCTCCGGCTGAACAAGCAGATTCCACTTTACGGAGGCGCCAATGTGAAAGGGGCCTGACACCAAAGTGACACCAGAGGCTCAGGACACAGGAAACGCTGGGATCAGAATATCTGCACATTTAGCAAAAATGTGCTTGAGGTGCCTAGGATTTGCTAAAGGCACCTGCAAGAGGTGAAGGAGTTTTGCTGCAGGACAGCTCCCAGGTTGCAACCTTGCATCGATGCTGGCTACAGCTAACCAGATCCTGCGAAGACCAGGGATCACTGGGGTGCTGTGAAGCAGGAGGGAAAGCCTGTTGCAGCTCAGGGAGGAAAAAAAAAAAGCCTGGAATTCAAGGGATAGGAGAGAAAAGCCTGGGGGCCACTTTTGGCAGATGTTCATTAGCAGTACAGGAACAAGACTGAATGAAGACATGAGCTTTTCTTCCCATCTTATATACTTCATGAGCCTTTCACACTGGTATCATGTGCTAACATGTTCTGTGACTCATGCTACTTTAGATTCGTTTTTAAAGTACACCTATCATCAGAACAATGTAGGCTGCCATTTCTGTTCTCTTCTTTTGAGAGAGTTAAGCTGGCCATACATATATCAAAATTCAACCGGTTCAGCAGGAGCCTGCCAATTTTCAATCCATGTATGACTGTTCCCGCTGGACAGAATTCGATCAAATGATGGAAATCTCTCAAACTGGACTTATTGGAAAACGTTCAGAAAATCGGGGCCTGCATCAGTGTATTCTGACAGCTGTTAAATGCAATAACACGGGAGAATCCCACCATCCACCTTGCTTATGTGGATGGGGGAACCCATTTGTTTTTTTTTTTGTTTTCAATCAGCCCATCGGGGAAATGAAAAATTAATACACATCTATGCCCAACTTTAGCTCTCTGATTGTAATGCTGGCGCTTTGGTTTTATTATATTCAGAGTTTTTGACTTGTTACAGACATGATCAGTTTTTAAACTGATTACACTTTTTGACACTCTTGTACAGTACTAGGTCTAGGCAGCTAACTTTTTAAAGGAGGAGAGCAATGGTAAGCTCCATACATCCTTTATACAAATTATGGAATTCTACAGACCTGCACTCCCCTGAGTGATTTGGGGTCCCATCACTCCTCCCCTCCCTTGCAATATAAACTGCCATGGGCAGAGCTTACGTGTCATTGTTGGTCAGCTTCCTGGAATAGGCAGCTAGCTTGCAGTCCCTAAGGAGAACGAAGATGATGGCAAGGGACCTTGGCTTGATCACAGCAGGACAGCACTGAATCCAATGGGCAGGTAAGTACTTAAAAGACAAGGCATCATAACAGGTAAGGAGGAGGGGTAAAAACAAAGGTGTAAAAAAAAAAAAAAATACAACACTACTGATAAACTGATAAATAACCTTTTAGAAACTCCACTTTTGTTAATCCGAAACTATGCTCACCTCGGCTCCAGTGAAGCGGCGCCCCCGAGCTTCCTGTCCGCTGACATTTTTGGGCGGCCGGCTTCCGGGTCTCCATCACCGGCCACTGTCATTAGACGAGCAGGGATGACATCACTCGAGCGCATGCGCAGGAGTTCAGTTCGATTCGGCAATGCCAAATTTATACGATGGGCTGCGCTTGCACGGCTCGCTGTACAAGAGCAGACAGGTGAGTAAGTAACTTTAACCACTTAAAGACCGGCTCACGAACATATACATCAGCAGAATGGCACGGCTGGGCAACGTGATATATATTTACGTCACTTTGAATTTCCCGCTGTGCTGATGCTATAACTTTTGCGCAAACCAATTAATAAACGCTTATTGCGTTTTTTTTTAACCAAAAATATGTAGAAGAATACGTATCGGCCTAAACAGAGAGAAAAAATTGTTTTTATATATATATATATATATATATATATATTTTTTTTTTTTTTAATTATAGCAAAAAGTAAAAAATATTGCATTTTATTCAAAATTGTGGCTCTATTTTTGTTTATAGCGCAAAAAAAAAAAAACGCAGAGGTGATCAAATACCACCAAAAGAAAGCTCTATTTGTGGGAAAAAAAGGACGTAAATTTTGTTTGGAAGCCACATTGAACGACCGCGCAATTGTCAGTTAAAGCGACGCAGTGCCGAATCGCAAAAAGTGGCCCGGTCATTTGGCAGCCAAATGGTCCGGGGCTGAAGTGGTTAAGAAGAGGCAAAGCATGTCTCTTCTGCATTAAACTTCCTGTCTCTTTGTCCATTCTTAATTTTGACCTTTAGTTCCACTTTAAGAAAATGGCCATCTGCTGACAAGTTTTTCACTTTACAAGAAAGTTAGTAAACCTAATTTTAGAACTTTACCCATTTGTAGTCTGTAAAACAGCCCATAGATTACTCCTTTGGGTGGAAGAAAAGAAAATCGATTAATTCCCCTCATCAACACAGTCAGTGTTGAGCGCCTCCCGTAGCGCGATTGTGTTCTGCTGGCAGGGGGGCACGGGGAGCTTTCCCGGCCAGAAGAACGCAATGACTGCCAGCGGCTATAGCCACTGCCAGTGATCACATGTAGAAAAATCCGACAGGCTGGTTGTACCCAAGTCAATGAATGGATTGACTTTTGTGCAATCAGCCTGCCTATACATGGATCGAATCTCCGCTGGTCCTTGCTGAACCGGACGATTTTCGTTCCATGTATGGCCGGCGTAACTGCAAAGACTTGCCATTGTTGTAACTTTCACAGACTGATAAGTAGAAGGCTTTGCCTACTATAATCGCACAATGGGGTTGATTTACTAAAGGCAAATAGACTGTGCACTTTGCAAGTGCAGTTGCACTAATTTTCCCCAAAGCTTAGTGAATGTGGTGCAGCGTCACTTTGTAAAACAATACCCAATCAGATGCAAGAAAAATAAAAAAATATGCATTTTTGCTTGTACAGTATATGTTTGGATGATGGAGATTTGCCGCATTTACTAAACTCTGGGGAAAATGAGGTCAAATACGCTTTTAAGGTGCACAGTCTATTTTAGTAAATCAACCCCAATCAGTCCCGGGGTTAAAAAAATGTATACAAAATCCACATCTCAACTTTCCTCCAGATGTACCCTTGAACTTTAGCAAACCTGTTTTGCAAACTTGAGAGAGAGAGAATGCCTCTAGAATGCATTTTGGAAATTAAAATAATCTATCTAGGGATACATTTACAAAACCCGTGTACAAAACACCCCTGGTGTGAATGTGGTAACAGGTAAGTGACACCATGTGTGGGCGAAAAAAAGAAAATTAAAAGGTAATGAGCAGAGCTATGAAGCTTAGGTTTAGTGGAACAATATTTTTTTAAATCCGCACAAGGGATGTACCGATGATTGAAGCGTTTCCCTTGCTGGTGGCTGCTTTGTTCGTTGAAACTTTCAGTCTTCTGCCCCCCTGGATACCCCCACAGCTGTGATCCACCTAACACTACCCTCTCCAGACAATGCTGCTGTCCAAGGGTGTCTCCGTTGCTCATCCAAAGATAGAGTAGCCACCCTAAGATAGGAAGTGTGTTACTGGCTGGATCGCCAGGTGAAAATAAACTGGAAAAAAAAGAAAACAGATGCAGCCAAAACATTTATGGATTGGTAAACTGCAATATAATAAATGTTTGGGTTCAATACGACTTTAGGTGATGTCTACCCCGAATCCTTCAATTGTTGTACAATCCATCCATTTTTTATGTTAGCCGTTCTCAAATTACTAATGATGCAACCTCAAGTACGTATATGAATACAACCAAAGGCAATGTGTGACCCTATATTGTTTTTTGCGGTCTTTCTTATTTTACTCCACTGCAAGATATGGTTGGCAGCTTGCCCTCTGTTCTCCTTTTAATTGTTCGTATCAAAAAGAAAAGTTCATAGATGACATCACCAGTTAATTATGCTATCACTTCATTGTGGCATGGAAAATGATTTACGATTGCTTTGTTCATCGTATAAGTAAATATAGTAATGGGGAAATCCCTGCCAAGTGAACAAAGGTTCTATTATCACATGAACTACTAAATAACTTTAAATGTTGAAAGCTTAATAAAAGGAATATTGGTATGAGATTTTATCTGAGAGCTATGCTAGTAGATCTTTCATCTAGCCTAACACAATAAGACTCAAGTTAAAGACCTATTTGAAAGTTACTCATACATATTACATGCTTGCTGTTTAGTTCCTGTAATTTTTACAGCTTTAGGAGGAAGGAGGGCAGTCTCTAGAGTAGTGGTTCTCAACCTTTCTAGTGCCGTGACCCCTTGATAACATTTCCCAAGTTGTGGGGACACCTAACAGTAAAATTATGTTTGTAGCGTGGGTCGTCAGCATTTTAGGATCTACCACTCTTTCTCTTTGTTCTCCTTTCTTTCCCTTTTATCTCTCTCTATCCTAATTTCTTGTTTTTTTCCCCCCATCCCTCTGTCTAGCCGTTGTTCTTTCTCTTTTTTTTCCCTCCCTTTTCTTTGTTCCTCGCCCTCTTTTCCTCTCCCTTCCATGTATTCTCTATTTTTATTGCTTCTCTTACTCCTTGGTGGGGGGAATGGGATCAGTGGCAGTGCTGGGGGGAGTTCTGATCAGCCAACTTAGGTGCTCTTGATCAAGGTCATCTGCTGATCTGAGAACTGGAGTGGGGACTTTTCATGGCAACTATAATCACAGGTAGTTTTACTCACTGTGTCTCTGACTTTGTGGTGTCTCGTAGCAGTGACACCCATGCTGAAATCAGGAGATCCTCCAGCCCCTCCCACTTCACATTCCTCACCAGTCAGCTGACCTCTAGTCTCTGCCTCCCAGCCATACCGTGAACTTATTGGGCAGCTACAAAGAGGCTGAGTGGGCGGCTGCGGTTTCCAGGAACAGCCCAGCTGGGCAGCCGCTAAAAGGCTGTGAGAGCGGTGCGGGCTTCAGGAACAGCCCAGGATTCGGTGACCCCTGGAAAATCATCATTCAACCCCCGAGGGGGTCCTGACCCCCAGGTTGAGAACCACTGCTTTAGAGTGTGAACAGCAAATGATAAACCAATATAACTTCCAGGGGCATTGTTTGGGTTGTAGAAAACTTTGGGAACCTTGAACAGAGAAAAACTGCAACGCTTTTGTGAATGGTAGACATGGCTAAATTTTACAAAACAGTGGACGTGGCTTAAAGGGGTCTGGTTTAATTCAACCTAAGTTGAAAGTGATGGAAAATTCATTATTTTCAGTTGTCACCAGAACAGGAATACAGTTGGGGGTGGATTTTCCAACTAGGACAACTGTCTAAGACTGGGTTTACTAATCTTTGAATAGATTTGCTCTCAATTCTTGTTGTGCCTACACTGCATGTAGTAAAGGGAAACATCATGTAGTAAAGGGAAATTTGTGTATATCCAGGGCGCTCCAAGCATTTGAATCCTGACAGATAAAGTCTGTGTTGGAGAGGGTAGCAAATCTTCACACGCTTTAGGCAGCACTCAGGGAGACAAGCAATCTCTAATGGAAACAGAAAAACAAACAAGGCGCCTCTAAGTGCAGAAGTATAAAACTTTTAATATCCCCTAAAAGGGTTAAAAACACTTACAAGATAGTGGATGAAACAGGCATGTAGCAGGTAAGTGCGTCCAGGAGATGTTCCAGTGGCAGGGCAGTCCCAGTCTGTGATGGTAAAGCTTCCATGGAAATCCACGAGATAACAGCTAATTGTGCTGTGAAAGGACACAGTAACGCTGGAGCCTGGGGATGGCATCAGAGGTCACTGGCTGAAGAAGGAACCAATGAGCTGTTCCGAAACGCGTCCCGCCTCTATGACACACTTCCTGTCCACTTCCTGTTTGTGTTCCATGCTGGTTTCTGTCTCGCTTTCTCTAATGTCATCCCCAGGCTCCAGCGTTACTGTGTCCTCTGAACATTCACAGCACAATTAGCTGTTATCTCGTGGACTTCCCTGGAAGCTTTACCATCACAGACTGGGACTGCCCTGCCACTGGAACATCTCCTGGACGCACTTACCTGCTACATGCCTGTTTCATCCACTAGCTTGTAAGTGTTTTTAACCCTTTTAGGGGATATTAAAAGTTTTATACTTCTGCACTTAGAGGCGCCTTGTTTGTTTTTCTGTTTTATGTAGTAAAGGGAAACTACCCACATGACCCTGATCAAAAGTTTACATACCCTGGTGATTTTGGCCTGATAACATGCACACAAGTTGACACAAAGGGGTTTGAATGGCTATTAAAGGTAAACATCCTCACCTGTGATCTCTTTTCCTGTAGTTAATGTGTGTGTATAAAAGTTCAATGTTTTTCTGGACTCCTGACAGACCCTTGCATCTTTCATCCAGTGCTGCACTGACGTTTCTGGATTCTGAGTCATGGGGAAAGCAAAAGAATTGTCAAAGGATCTGTGGAAAAAGGTAGTTGAACTGTATAAAATAGGAAAGGGATATAAAAAGATATCCAAATAATTGAGAATGCCAATCAGCAGTGTTCAAACTCTAATCAAGAAGTGGAAAATGGGGGGTTCTGTTGAAACCAAACCACGATCAGGTAGACCAACTAAAATTTTAGCCACAACTGCCAGAAAAATTGTTCAGGATGCAAAGAAAACCCCACAAATAACTTCAGGTGAAATACAGGACTCTCTGAAAACATGTGGTGTGGCTGTTTCAAGATGCACAATAAGGAGGCACTTGAAGAAAGATGGGCTGCATGGTCGAGTCGCCAGAAGAAAGCCATTACTACGCAAATGCCACAAAATATCCCACTTACAATACGCCAAACAGCACAGAGATAAGTCTCAAACCTTCTGGCACAAACTCATTTTATGAGACCATAATTTAGCTTTTTGGCCACAACCATAAATGCTTCAAACCTTCTGGCACAAAGTCATTTGGAGTGATGAGACCAAAATTTAGCTTTTTGGCCACAACCATAAATGCTTCATTTGGAGTGGAGTCCACAAGGCCTATGATGAAAGGTACACTATTCCTACTGTGAAACACGGAGGTGGATAGCTGATGTTTTGGGGATGTGTGAGCTACGAAGGCACAGGAAATTTGGTCAAAATTGATGGCAAGATGAATGCAGTATGTTATCAAACAATACTGGAGAAACATTTGCATTCATCAGCCAGGAAGCTGCGCATGGGACGTACTTGGACATTCCAACATGACAATGATCTAAAACACAAAGCCAAGTCGACCTGTCATTAGCTACAGCAGAATAAAGTAAAGGTTCTGAAGTGGCCATCTCAGTCTCCTGACCTCAATATCATTGAGCCACTCTGGGAAGATCTCAAATGTGCAGTTCATGCAAGACAGCCCAAAAATTTACAGGAACCTTTTGCCAAGAGGAATGGGCAGTTTTACCATCTTAGAAAACAATCCACAAATACCACAAAAAACTTCAAGCTGTCATTGATGTTAAAGGGGGTAATACACGGTATTAAGAACTGAGGTGTGTAAACTTTAGATCAGGGTCATTTGGGTAGTTTCTGTTGCCATTATGATTTAAAAAGAGTAAACACAGTTGACTGATAGGGATGAGCCGAACACCCCCGGGTTCGGTTCGCACCAGAACCCGCGAACGGACCGAAAGTTCGCACGAACGTTAGAACCCTATTAAATACAATGAATGCGAACGTTCGAAATCTAAAGTGCTAATTATAACGACTAATATGCATGTTATTGTCCTAAAAAGGGTTTGGAAACCCGGGTTCTGCACCAGGGGACATGTATCAATGCAAAAATAAGTTTTAAAAACTGCCGTTTTTCGGGAGCAGTCATTTTAATGATGCTTAAAGTGAAAAAAATAAGTAAAATATTCCTTTAAATATCGTACCTGGGGGGTGTCTAAAGTATGCCTGTGAAGTGGCCCGTGTTTAGAACTGTCCCTGCACAAAATGACATTTCTAAAGGAAAAAAAGTCATTTAAAACTGCTTGCGGCTTTAATGTAATGTCTGGTCCCGGTAATATGGATGAAAATCTTTGAGAAAAATGGCAAAGCTACCCCATCACCCCCTACCCCAGCCCATTACCAGCCCCTTTGGGTCTTGTATGGATATTAAGGGGAACCCCGCACACAAAATAAAAAAGGCCCTATATACTCTGAACAGCAGTATACAGGCGGTGCAAACAAGACAGGGACTGTAGGTTTGTTCTTAAGTAGAATCTGTTTTTTAATTTTGAACAGGTACATTGTTTAAGTGTAGCTCCAGCCAAAAAATATATTTTTAAGATTTTTGGAAAACATAGGGAAGGGTTATCACCCCTGTAACATTTGTTTTGCTGTCTGTGCCCCTGTTCAGAACATTTCACCTCACTTTCCATCCCAATGACAACTGTTTTTGAAAACTGGGGTTTTTATTGAAACAAGGATTGGTGATAAAGCATCAGTAGAGAGGAGACACCTTTTTCCCATATTAACTCTTACAGGAGAGAATTTCCCTTCCTAGTGGTAGATTTCCTCTCACTTCCTGTTGTCTCCTTCCGTTTGCATGTAGGAGTCGTTTGTAAGTTGGATGTTTGAAAGTAGGGGCCTGCCATATATACTCTGCTGAAATCTGCAACCCCTCACAGATACTGAACTTGGAGCACAGCAATGAGCCCTGTTGCAAAGTATTGCATCAAAAATTGTAATTACACGCCCCTGTTAAACAGGGGCTGAAAAATTGGGCCTTAGCCACTGGTGCCACAACACTGCAACCCCTCACAGATACTGTACTTGGAGCACAGCAATGAGCCCTGTTGCAAAGTATTGCATCAAAAATTGTAATTACACGCCCCTGTTAAACAGGGGCTGAAAAATTGGGCCTTAACCACTGGTGCCACAACACTGCAACCCCTCACAGATACTGTACTTGGAGCACAGCAATGAGCCCTGTTGCAAAGTATTGCATCAAAAATTTTAACTACACGCCCCTGTTAAACAGGGGCTGAAAAATTGGGCCTTAGCCATTGGTGCCACAACACTGCAACCCCTCACAGATACTGTACTTGGAGCACAGCAATGAGCCCTGTTGCAAAGTATTGCATCAAAAATTGTAATTACACGCCCCTGTTAAACAGGGGCTGAAAAATTGGGCCTTAACCACTGGTGCCACAACACTGCAACCCCTCACAGATACTGTACTTGGAGCACAGCAATGAGCCCTGTTGCAAAGTATTGCATCAAAAATTTTAACTACACGCCCCTGTTAAACAGGGGCTGAAAAATTGGGCCTTAGCCACTGGTGCCACAACACTGCAACCCCTCACAGATACTGAACTTGGAGCACAGCAATGAGCACTGTTGCAAAGTATTGCATCAAAAATTGTAATTACATGCCCCTGTTAAACAGGGGCTGAAAAATTGGGCCTTAGCCACTGGTGCCACAACACTGCAACCCCTCACAGATACTGTACTTGGAGCACAGCAATGAGTCCTGTTGCAAAGCATTGCATCAAAAATTGTAATTACATGCCCCTGTTAAACAGGGGCTGAAAAATTGGGCCTTAGCCACTGGTGGCGGCACCCAGAAACAAAAATGTTTTTCCAAGATATCATCATGAATCAGATCATTGAGGAGGAGGAGGATAGTCAGTCAACATAACAGGACAGTCACTCAGTCAGCATCAGCATCAGTCTTGAAGGGATGTGACATTTGAAAATAAATTATTCTGTTTTATCAGCTTCAGGTGCTTGGTAGCTGGTGGTGATCCAAGACTGGTTCATCTTTATGAAGGTCAGTCGATCAACCGAATCGGTGGACAGGCGCACCCTGTGATCCGTGACAAATCCTCCAGCAGCACTGAATGTGCGTTCCGAAAGAACGCTGGATGCAGGACAGGCCAGTAGCTCAATTGCATACTGTGCAAGCTCTGGCCAGTGATCCATCCTTAAGACCCAGTAAGCCAGAGGATTTTCGGTGGGAAAGGTGTCCAAATCTGACCTTGCCCCTAGGTATTCCTGCACCATGTATATCAGACGCTGGCAATGGTTGCTGGAACCGATCATACCTTGGGGCTGCGGACTAAAGAATTGTCTGAACGCATCGGTCAGACAGCCACCTTCCCCACCGCTCCTTCTTTGACTGACCGAAGCCTCAGCAACTCGTTGTCCCAGACCAGGAGTTTGTAACCTCCCAGTCTCTGGGAACGCGTTGCACAGACCTTTCTGCAAGGCCTCCCGGAGTTGTCTCATCCTCTGCTCCCTCTGCGACGGTAAGATAAGGTCCGCAACCTTAGCCTTGTACCGTGGATCAAGGAGAGTGACCAGCCAGTAATGGTCCCTCTCCTTGATCCGAAGAATACGAGGATCCTTCCGCAGACTTTGCAGGATCAGGGAGGCCATGCAGCGTAGGTTAGCTGAGGCATTCGGTCCGGAGTCCTCTCGGTCACTAAGGACGACATGATCCGCAGCCACCTCCTTCCAGCCACGTACAAGTCCACGGGTTTCTTGGGACTGTAAATCCTCCCTACAAGACTGCTGCTGTTGATGCTGCTGAGTGCCAGGCTCCACCTCCATGCTGACACAATCCTGCTCCTCCTCCTCTTCCTGTGCGATGGGTGGGACAGAAGGAACACTGTCTGAGTAAAGGGGGCCTTGAGAGGCAAGGAAGTCCTCCTCTTCCTGCCTCTGTTCTGCCTCAAGTGCCCTGTCCATTAGGGATGAGCTTCGTGTTCGAGTCGAACATACGTTCGACTCGAACATCGGCTGTTCGATCGTTCGACGAAGATCGAACGATTTGGGCCGTTCGCGCCAAATTCGAGTGACGCGAACGGCCCACAATGCACTACGCCATCGCAGTGTCATCCAGGCGCTGTGATTGGCCAAGCATGCACTGTGACCCCGCATGCTTGGCCAATCACAGCGCCGGCAGCGAGGAGAGCAATGATTGGCCACAGGCAGGATGCCTGTGGCCAATTATTGCTGAGGGTGTTTAGTACACGCCCCACACTATAAAAGGCCGCCAGCACGGCGGCCTAGTGTAGTGTGTTCCGGAGCAGGGATAGAGCAGCATAGGCAGGGACAGTGACTGTTATTTCTTTCTTGCTTAACCTGGATTCCTTTAGTTTAGGGAAAGAGAAGGATAGGTAGGGAGAGTGTCAGTGTGTTTTGTGCTTGTGCTATAGTGTGCTTAAAAAAAACATTTATTCTAGGGACAGAAAACTGTAGGTAGGGACAGTGTCAGTTTCTTTCACTCTGCAAGTCCTTGTTTCCAGGGACCTGGAAGGACAGTGAGTGAATTGTCCTTGTGCTATATTGTGCTTAAAAAAACATTTATTCTAGGGACAGAAAACTGTAGGTAGGGAGAGTGTCAGTTTCTTTCACTCTGCAAGTCCTTGTTTCCAGGGACCTGTAAGGACAGTGAGTGAATTGTCCTTGTGCTATATTGTGCTTAAAAAAAACATTTATTCTAGGGACAGAAAACTGTAGGTAGGGAGAGTGTCAGTTTATTTCACTCTGCAAGTCCTTGTTTCCAGGGACCTGGAAGGACAGTGAGTGAATTCTCCTTGTGCTATATTGTGCTTAAAAAAAACATTTATTCTAGGGACAGAAAACTGTAGGTAGGGACAGTGTCAGTTTCTTTCACTCTGCAAGTCCTTGTTTCCAGGGACCTGTAAGGACAGTGAGTGAATTGTCCTTGTGCTATATTGTGATTAAAAAAAACATTTTTTCTAGGGACAGAAAACTGTAGGTAGGGAGAGTGTTTTTTTTCTTTCACTCTGCAAGTCCTTGTTTCCAGGGACCTGTAAGGACAGTGAGTGAATTGTCCTTGTGCTATATTGTGCTTAAAAAAAACATTTTTTCTAGGGACAGAAAACTGTAGGTAGGGAGAGTGTTTTTTTTCTTTCACTCTGCAAGTCCTTGTTTCCAGGGACCTGTAAGGACAGTGAGTGAATTGTCCTTGTGCTATATTGTGCTTAAAAAAAACATTTATTCTAGGGACAGAAAACTGTAGGTAGGGAGAGTGTCAGTTTATTTCACTCTGCAAGTCCTTGTTTCCAGGGACCTGGAAGGACAGTGAGTGAATTGTCCTTGTGCTATATTGTGATTAAAAAAAACATTTATTCTAGGGACAGAAAACTGTAGGTAGGGAGAGTGTCAGTTTATTTCACTCTGCAAGTCCTTGTTTCCAGGGACCTGTAAGGACAGTGAGTGAATTGTCCTTGTGCTATATTGTGATTAAAAAAAACATTTTTTCTAGGGACAGAAAACTGTAGGTAGGGAGAGTGTTTTTTTTCTTTCACTCTGCAAGTCCTTGTTTCCAGGGACCTGTAAGGACAGTGAGTGAATTGTCCTTGTGCTATATTGTGCTTAAAAAAAACATTTATTCTAGGGACAGAAAACTGTAGGTAGGGAGAGTGTCAGTTTATTTCACTCTGCAAGTCCTTGTTTCCAGGGACCTGGAAGGACAGTGAGTGAATTGTCCTTGTGTTATATTGTGATTAAAAAAAACATTTTTTCTAGGGACAGAAAACTGTAGGTAGGGAGAGTGTTTTTTTTCTTTCACTCTGCAAGTCCTTGTTTCCAGGGACCTGTAAGGACAGTGAGTGAATTGTCCTTGTGCTATATTGTGATTAAAAAAAACATTTTTTCTAGGGACAGAAAACTGTAGGTAGGGAGAGTGTTTTTTTTCTTTCACTCTGCAAGTCCTTGTTTCCAGGGACCTGTAAGGACAGTGAGTGAATTGTCCTTGTGCTATATTGTGCTTAAAAAAAACATTTATTCTAGGGACAGAAAACTGTAGGTAGGGAGAGTGTCAGTTTATTTCACTCTGCAAGTCCTTGTTTCCAGGGACCTGGAAGGACAGTGAGTGAATTGTCCTTGTGCTATATTGTGATTAAAAAAAACATTTTTTCTAGGGACAGAAAACTGTAGGTAGGGAGAGTGTTTTTTTTCTTTCACTCTGCAAGTCCTTGTTTCCAGGGACCTGTAAGGACAGTGAGTGAATTGTCCTTGTGCTATATTGTGCTTAAAAAAAACATTTATTCTAGGGACAGAAAACTGTAGGTAGGGAGAGTGTCAGTTTATTTCACTCTGCAAGTCCTTGTTTCCAGGGACCTGGAAGGACAGTGAGTGAATTGTCCTTGTGCTATATTGTGATTAAAAAAAACATTTTTTCTAGGGACAGAAAACTGTAGGTAGGGAGAGTGTTTTTTTTCTTTCACTCTGCAAGTCCTTGTTTCCAGGGACCTGTAAGGACAGTGAGTGAATTGTCCTTGTGCTATATTGTGATTAAAAAAAACATTTTTTCTAGGGACAGAAAACTGTAGGTAGGGAGAGTGTTTTTTTTCTTTCACTCTGCAAGTCCTTGTTTCCAGGGACCCGTAAGGACAGTGAGTGAATTGTCCTTGTGCTATATTGTGCTTAAAAAAAACATTTATTCTAGGGACAGAAAACTGTAGGTAGGGAGAGTGTCAGTTTATTTCACTCTGCAAGTCCTTGTTTCCAGGGACCTGGAAGGACAGTGAGTGAATTGTCCTTGTGCTATATTGTGATTAAAAAAAACATTTTTTCTAGGGACAGAAAACTGTAGGTAGGGAGAGTGTTTTTTTTCTTTCACTCTGCAAGTCCTTGTTTCCAGGGACCTGTAAGGACAGTGAGTGAATTGTCCTTGTGCTATATTGTGCTTAAAAAAAACATTTATTCTAGGGACAGAAAACTGTAGGTAGGGAGAGTGTCAGTTTATTTCACTCTGCAAGTCCTTGTTTCCAGGGACCTGGAAGGACAGTGAGTGAATTGTCCTTGTGTTATATTGTGATTAAAAAAAAACATTTTTTCTAGGGACAGAAAACTGTAGGTAGGGAGAGTGTTTTTTTTCTTTCACTCTGCAAGTCCTTGTTTCCAGGGACCTGTAAGGACAGTGAGTGAATTGTCCTTGTGCTATATTGTGATTAAAAAAAACATTTTTTCTAGGGACAGAAAACTGTAGGTAGGGAGAGTGTTTTTTTTCTTTCACTCTGCAAGTCCTTGTTTCCAGGGACCTGTAAGGACAGTGAGTGAATTGTCCTTGTGCTATATTGTGCTTAAAAAAAACATTTATTCTAGGGACAGAAAACTGTAGGTAGGGAGAGTGTCAGTTTATTTCACTCTGCAAGTCCTTGTTTCCAGGGACCTGGAAGGACAGTGAGTGAATTGTCCTTGTGCTATATTGTGATTAAAAAAAACATTTTTTCTAGGGACAGAAAACTGTAGGTAGGGAGAGTGTTTTTTTTCTTTCACTCTGCAAGTCCTTGTTTCCAGGGACCTGTAAGGACAGTGAGTGAATTGTCCTTGTGCTATATTGTGCTTAAAAAAAACATTTATTCTAGGGACAGAAAACTGTAGGTAGGGAGAGTGTCAGTTTATTTCACTCTGCAAGTCCTTGTTTCCAGGGACCTGGAAGGACAGTGAGTGAATTGTCCTTGTGCTATATTGTGATTAAAAAAAACTTTTTTTCTAGGGACAGAAAACTGTAGGTAGGGAGAGTGTTTTTTTTCTTTCACTCTGCAAGTCCTTGTTTCCAGGGACCTGTAAGGACAGTGAGTGAATTGTCCTTGTGCTATATTGTGATTAAAAAAAACATTTTTTCTAGGGACAGAAAACTGTAGGTAGGGAGAGTGTTTTTTTTCTTTCACTCTGCAAGTCCTTGTTTCCAGGGACCTGTAAGGACAGTGAGTGAATTGTCCTTGTGCTATATTGTGCTTAAAAAAAAACATTTATTCTAGGGACAGAAAACTGTAGGTAGGGAGAGTGTCAGTTTATTTCACTCTGCAAGTCCTTGTTTCCAGGGACCTGGAAGGACAGTGAGTGAATTCTCCTTGTGCTATATTGTGCTTAAAAAAAACATTTATTCTAGGGACAGAAAACTGTAGGTAGGGAGAGTGTCAGTTTATTTCACTCTGCAAGTCCTTGTTTCCAGGGACCTGTAAGGACAGTGAGTGAATTGTCCTTGTGCTATATTGTGATTAAAAAAAACATTTTTTCTAGGGACAGAAAACTGTAGGTAGGGAGAGTGTCAGTTTCTTTCACTGTGAAAGTCCTTGTTTCAAGGGACAGAGAAGGACACCTGAAGGTAGCCCTTATTGCTTTTTTCCCATCTCCCTGCAGGCCATCTATTAGAATGTCTGGAAGGCAAACAAGGAGAGGCAGACAGTCAGGAGGCAATAAAAGAGGGCAAGCAGGCTCTGTGTCTGGGGGCAACAGTGCTGGTCGTGGACGCGGTGCATTGTCATCAGCACATGGCCATGGGACACGCTTGTCCTTCTTTTCGGCAGCTGGACATGTTGAGCCACATCATGCCGAAGACTTGGTAGAGTGGATGACCAAGCCCTCCTCCTCCTCCTCATCCTCTCTCACCCAGGCTCAGGGTACTGGAAAAGCAGCTGCCAAAGCGTCGTCTTCCCTGGTATCAATGTCAGACAAATCATCAGTCACTCCTTCCCTAGACCCACCATGTCCTCCTCCTGAGGAGTCCCCCGAACTGTTTCAGCACAGTGTTGGGTACATGCTCCAGGAGGATGCCCAGCGTTTCGAAGGGTCTGATGATGAAACCCAGCTAGAGGAAGGCAGTAGCGTGAGAGCAGACAGAGGGGATGCTCAAGAAGGACACCAATCTGGCAGTCATGTTCCAGCAGCTGCAGCATACTGCCAGATTGGCTCCAGTGATGAGGAGGGAGGGGATGATGAGGTCACTGACTCCACGTGGGTGCCTAATAGGAGAGAGGAGGAGGAGGAGGATGAGGAGGAGGCACATCTCCAACGAGGCAGGATGCCCTTTGGTGGCCAGCGTAAGGGCAGTACACCGACGGAATCACACTGCAGAGCTCCGCCTGTGCAGGGCGCTGCCTCTGCCCGTCATTCAAAAAGTTCTTTGGTGTGGGCCTTTTTTGAGGCTAGTGCATCAGATCGCACAGCTGCTGTTTGCAACATATGTCTCAAGCGTATATCGCGTGGCCAAAACATCAGCCGCTTGGGTACCACATGCCTGACCAGACATATGTTGACCTGCCATGCAGCTCGTTGGCAAGCCTACCTCAAAGACCCACACCAAAGAACAAAGCGGACCTCTCCTTGCACCGCATCAGCTGGGATCTCCAACCCCACTATAACTTCAGTCCTCTCTGAAACATGCACTGAGAGGAATGAAGGTGTAGAATTAGGTGTGTCACAGCCAAGTACTTGCGCCCACTCTGCTAGCAGTACACCGACGTCCGATTCTAGCAGGCAAATTTCCCTGCCCCAGCTGCTGGACCGTCGAAAGAAGTTCACTCCCAGCCATCCACATGCCCAGCGGTTGAATGCTAGCTTGGCTAAATTGCTAGCGCTTCAACTGCTGCCTTTTCAGTTGGTAGACTCGGCCCCCTTCCGTGAGTTTGTGCAATGTGCAGTTCCTCAGTGGCAGGTTCCCAAACGCCACTTTTTCTCACGGAAGGCTATTCCGGCTCTCTACCGGCATGTGGAAGGCAATGTCTTGGCCTCGCTGGACAGGGCGGTCAGCGGTAAGGTGCATATTACCGCTGACTCATGGTCCAGCAGGCATGGACAGGGACGTTACCTTTCTTTCACGGCCCATTGGGTCACTCTTTTGGCAGCTGGGAAGGATTCAGGACAAGGTGCAGTAGTGTTGGAGGTTGTCCCACCGCCACGCCTCCAAAATGCTACTACTGGTTGTGACACACCTCTCTCCTCCACCCCCTCCTCTTCTTCTTCCTCCATGGCCTCTTCCTGTGGTTTGTCCTATGAACCAGCGGTGCTCCGTAGCCGTTCACGGGGCTACGCAAGTACGCAGGCAAAAAGATGCCATGCCGTGCTTGCGCTGGTGTGTTTGGGGGACAGAAGCCACACTGGGGCAGAGGTCCTGTCTGCTCTGCAGGGCCAGGCCGAGAGGTGGTTGACGCCACGCCAGCTTAAGCCAGGAATGGTGGTTTGCGACAATGGCACCAACCTCCTCTCCGCCCTCCGACAGGGACAACTGACCCATGTGCCCTGTGTGGCTCACGTCCTTAACCTGGTGGTGCAGCGCTTCTTGGGCAGGTACCCGGGCTTACAGGATGTCCTGAGGCAGGCCAGGAAAGTCTGTGTGCATTTCCGCAGATCTTATAATGCCAGTGCTCGCCTGGCTGAGCTGCAAAAGGAGTTGAACCTGCCCAAGAACCGCCTTATATGTGACATGCCCACCAGGTGGAACTCAACGTTGGCCATGCTGCAGCGGCTGCACACGCAGCAGAGGGCCATCAATGAGTACCTGTGCGACTACGGCACCAGGACAGGGTCAGGGGAGCTTGGTTTTTTTTCTCCACGCCAGTGGGGCATGATCAGGGATGCATGCACTGTCCTGGCACCATTTGAGGAGGCCACGAGGATGGTGAGCAGTGACAGTGCATGCATCAGTGACACTGTACCTCTTGTCCACCTGTTGGAGCACACGCTGCGTGGAATAATGGACAGGGCACTTGAGGCAGAACAGAGGCAGGAAGAGGAGGACTTCCTTGCCTCTCAAGGCCCCCTTTACCCAGACAGTGTTCCTTCTGTCCCACCCATCGCACAGGAAGAGGAGGAGGAGGAGGAGGAGGAGGAGGAGGAGGAGGATTGTGTCAGCATGGAGGTGGAGGCTGGCACTCAGCATCATCAGCAGCAGTCTTTTAGGGATGATTTACAGTCCCAAGAAACCAGTGGACTTGTACGTGGCTGGGAGGAGGTGGCTGCGGATCATGTCGTCCTTAGTGACCCAGAGGACTCCGGAGCGAATGCCTCAGCAAAACTACGCTGCATGGCCTCCCTGATCCTGCAAAGTCTGCGGAAGGATCCTCGTATTCTTCGGATCAAGGAGAGGGACCATTACTGGCTGGCCACTCTCCTTGATCCACGGTACAAGGGTAAGGTTGCGGACCTTATGTTACCGTCGCAGAGGGAGCAGAGGATGAGACAACTCCGGGAGGCCTTGCAGAAAGGTCTGTGCAACGCGTTCCCAGAGACTGGGAGGTTGCAAACTCCTGGTCCTGGACAACGAGTTGCTGAGGCTTCGGCCAGTCAAAGAAGGTGCGGTGGGGAAGGTGGCCGTCTGACCGATGCGTTCAGACAATTCTTTAGTCCGCAGCCCCAAAGTATGATCGGTTCCAGCAACCATCGCCAGCGTCTGATAAACATGGTGCAGGAATATCTAGGGGCAAGGTCAGACTTGGACACCTTCCCCACCGAAAATCCTCTGGCTTACTGGGTCTTGAGGATGGATCACTGGCCAGAGCTTGCACAGTATGCAATTGAGCTACTGGCCTGTCCTGCATCCAGCGTTCTTTCGGAACGCACATTCAGTGCTGCTGGAGGATTTGTCACGGATCACAGGGTGCGCCTGTCCACCGACTCGGTTGATCGACTGACTTTCATCAAGATGAACCAGTCTTGGATCACCACCAGCTACCACACACCTGATGCTGATATAACAGACTAATTGATTTTAACATGTCACATCCCTTCAAGACTGATGCTGATGCTGAGTGCCTGTGCTGTTATGTTGACTGGCTATCCTCCTCCTCCGAGTCCTCAATGATACGATTGATGATGATAGCTTGTAAGATCATTTTTGTTTATGGGTGCCGCCACCAGTGCCTAACGCCCAATTTTTCAGCCCCTGTTTAACAGGGGCGTGTAATTACAATTTTTGAAGCAATACTTTGCAACAGGGCTCATTGCTGTGCTCCAAGTACAGTATCTGTGAGGAGTTGCAGTGTTGTGCCACCAGTGCCTAAGGCCCAATTTTTCAGCCCCTGTTTAACAGGGGCGTGTCATTACAATTTTTGAAGCAATACTTTGCAACAGGGCTCATTGGTGTGCTCCAAGTACAGTATCTGTGAGGAGTTGCAGTGTTGTGCCACCAGTGCCTAAGGCCCAATTTTTCAGCCCCTGTTTAACAGGGGCGTGTCATTACAATTTTTGAAGCAATACTTTGCAACAGGGCTCATTGCTGTGCTCCAAGTACAGTATCTGTGAGGAGTTGCAGTGTTGTGCCACCAGTGCCTAAGGCCCAATTTTTCAGCCCCTGTTTAACAGGGGCGTGTCATTACAATTTTTGAAGCAATACTTTGCAACAGGGCTCATTGGTGTGCTCCAAGTACAGTATCTGTGAGGAGTTGCAGTGTTGTGCCACCAGTGCCTAAGGCCCAATTTTTCAGCCCCTGTTTAACAGGGGCGTGTCATTACAATTTTTGAAGCAATACTTTGCAACAGGGCTCATTGCTGTGCTCCAAGTACAGTATCTGTGAGGAGTTGCAGTGTTGTGCCACCAGTGCCTAAGGCCCAATTTTTCAGCCCCTGTTTAACAGGGGCGTGTCATTACAATTTTTGAAGCAATACTTTGCAACAGGGCTCATTGGTGTGCTCCAAGTACAGTATCTGTGAGGAGTTGCAGTGTTGTGCCACCAGTGCCTAAGGCCCAATTTTTCAGCCCCTGTTTAACAGGGGCGTGTCATTACAATTTTTGAAGCAATACTTTGCAACAGGGCTCATTGCTGTGCTCCAAGTACAGTATCTGTGAGGGGTTGCAGTGTTGTGCCACCAGTGCCTAAGGCCCAATTTTTCAGCCCCTGTTCAACAGGGGCATGTAATTACAATTCTTGATCTAATAATTCACAGCAGGGCCCATTGCTGCACCCACCAAGAGTAACTGTCAGGGCTTACAGTGTTGTGGCACCAGCACCACCATCAAAGGCCCAATTTTTACTACCACTGTTCAACAATTATATGTAATTAAAATTCCTGATATAATAGTTGACAGCAGGGCGTTCCAGCACCAACCAAGAGTAACTGTGAGTGCTTACAGTGTTGTGCCAACACCAACAACTAAGGGGCCTATTTCTGCAGAGTATATACGGCAGGTCCCTACTTTCAAACATCCAACTTACAAACGACTCCTACTTGCAAACGCAAGAAGACAACAGGAAGTGAGAGGAAATCTACCACTAGGAAGGAAAATTCTCTCCTGTAAGAATAAATATGGGAGAAAGGTGTCTCCTCTGTACTGATGCTTTATCAGCAATCCTTGTTTCAAGAAAAACACCACATTTCAAAAACAGTTGTCATTGGGACGGAAAGTGAGGTGAAATGTTCTGAACAGGGGCACAGACAGCAAAACAAATGTTACAGGGGTGATAACCCTTACCTATGTTTTCCAAAAAGTTTAAAAATAGATTTTTGGTCTGGAGCTACACTTCAACAATGTACCTGTTCAAAATTACAAACAGACTCTACATAAGAACAAACCTACAGTCCCTGTCTTGTATGCACCGCCTGTATAGGGCTGTTCAGAGTATATAGGGCCTTTTTTATTTTATGTGCGGGGTTCCCCTTAATATCCATACAAGACCCAAAGGGGCTGGTAATGGGCTGGGGTAGGGGGGGGGGGGTCATGGGGTAGCTATGCCATTTTTCTTAAAGAATTTCATCCATATTACCGGGACCAGACATTACATTAAAGCCGCAAGCAGTTTTAAATGGCTTTTTTTTCCTTTAGAAGTGTCATTTTGTGCAGGGACAGTTCTAAACACGGGAAACACGTGGCACTTCACAGGCATACTTTAGACACCCCCCAGGTACGATATTTAAAGGAATATTTGACTTTTTTTTTTTCACTTTATGCATCATTAAAATGACTGCTCCCGAAAAACGACCGTTTTTAAAACTTCTTTTTGCATTGATACATGTCCCCTGGTGCAGAACCCGGGTTCCCAAACCCTTTTTAGGACAATAACATGCATAATAGTTGTTATAATTAGCACTTTAGAATTCGAACGTTCGCATCCATTGTATTTAATAGGGTTCTAATGTTCGTTCGAACTTTCGGTCCGTTCGCGGGTTCTGGTGCGAACCGAACCCGGGGGTGTTCGGCTCATCACTACTGTCCATTATTACACGCAGCGTGTGCTCCAACAGGTGGACAAGAGGTACAGTGTCACTGATGCATGCACTGTCACTGCTCACCATCCTCGTGGCCTCCTCAAATGGTGCCAGGACAGTGCATGCATCCCTGATCATGCCCCACTGGTGTGGTGAAAAAAACCCGAGCTCCCCTGACCCTGTCCTGGTGCCGTAGTCACACAGGTACTCATTGATGGCCCACTGCTGTGTGTGCAGCCGCTGCAGCATGGCCAACGTTGAGTTCCACCTGGTGGGCATGTCACATATAAGGCGGTTCTTGGGCAGGTTCAACTCCTTTTGCAGCTCAGCCAGGCGAGCACTGGCATTATAAGATCTGCGGAAATGCACACAGACTTTCCTGGCCTGCCTCAGGACATCCTGTAAGCCCGGGTACCTGCCCAAGAACCGCTGCACCACCAGGTTAAGGACATGAGCCACACAGGGCACATGGGTCAGTTGTCCCTGTCGGAGGGCGGAGAGGAGGTTGGTGCCATTGTCGCAAACCACCATTCCTGCCTTAAGCTGGCTTGGCGTCAACCACCTCTCGGCCTGCCCCTGCAGAGCAGACAGAACCTCTGCCCCAGTGTGGCTCCTGTCCCCCAAACACACCAGCGCAAGCACGGCATGGCATCTTTTTGCCTGCGTACTTGCGTAGCCCCTTAAACGCCTACGGAGCACCGCTGGTTCCGAGGACAATGCACAGGAAGAGGCCATGGAGGAAGAAGAAGAGGAGGGGGTGGAGGAGAGAGGTGTGTAACAACCAGTAGTAGCATTTTGGAGGCGTGGCAGCGGAACAACCTCCAACACTACTGCACCTTGTCCTGCATCCTTCCCAGCTGCCAAAAGAGTGACCCAATGGGCCGTGAAAGAAAGGTAACGTCCCTGTCCATGCCTGCTGGACCATGAGTCAGCGGTAATATGCACCTTACCGCTGACCGCCCTGTCCAGCGAGGCCAAGACATTGCCTTCCACATGCCGGTAGAGAGCCGGAATCGCCTTCGGTTCCTCAGTGGCGTTTGGGAACCTGCCACTGAGGAACCGCACATTGCACAAACTCACGGAAGGGGGCCGAGTCTACCAACTGAAAAGGCAGCAGTTGAAGCGCTAGCAATTTAGCCAAGCTAGCATTCAACCGCTGGGCATGTGGATGGCTGGGAGTGAACTTCTTTCGACGGTCCAGCAGCTGGGGCAGGGAAATTTGCCTGCTAGAATCGGACGTCGGTGTACTGCTAGCAGAGTGCCCGCAAGTACTTGGCTGTGACACACCTAATTCTACACCTTCATTCCTCTCAGTGCAGGTTTCAAAGAGGACTGAAGGTATAGTGGGGTTGGAGGTCCGCTTTGTTCTTTGGTGTGGGTCTTTAAGGTAGGCTTGCCAACGAGCTGCATGGCAGGTCAACATATGTCTGGTCAAGCATGTGGTGCCCAAGCGGCTGATGTTTTGGCCACGCGATATACGCTTGAGACATATGTTGCAAACAGCAGCTGTGCGATCTGATGCACTCGACTCAAAAAAGGCCCAAACCAAATAACTTTTTGAATAACGGGCAGAGGCAGCGCCCTGCACAGGCGGAGCTCTGCAGTGTGATTCAGTCAGTGTGCTGCCCTTACGCTGGCCCCCCGAGGGCATCCTGCCTCGTTGGAGATGTGCCTCCTCCTCCTCTCTCCTATTAGGCACCCACGTGGAGTCAGTGACCTCATCATCCCCTCCCTCCTCATCACTGGAGCCAATCTGGCAGTATGCTGCAGCTGCTGGAAAATGACTGCCAGATTGGTGTCCTTCTTGAGCATCCCCTCTCTCTGCTCTCACGCTACTGCCTTCCTCTAGCTGGGTATCATCATCAGACCCTTCGCAACGCTGGGCATCCTCCTGGAGCATGTACCCAACACTGTGCTCAAACAGTTCGGGGGACTCCTCAGGAGGACATGGTGGGTCTAGGGAAGGAGTGACTGATGATGACATTGATACCAGGGAAGAGGACGCTTTGGCAGCTGCTTTGCCAGTACCCTGAGCCTGGGTGAGAGAGGATAAGGAGGATGAGGAGGGCTTAGTCATCCACTCTACCAAGTCTTCGGCATGATGCGGCTCAACACGTCCAGCTGCCGAAAAGAAGGACAAGCGTGTCCCATGGCCACGTGCTGATGACGATGCACCGCGTCCACGACCAGCACTGTTGTCTCTAGACACAGAGCCTGCTTGCCCTCTTTTATTGGCTCCTGACTGTCTGCCTCTCCTTGTTTGCCTTCCAGACATTCTAATGGCCTGCAGGGAGATGGGAAAACACAGCAATAAGGCCTAGCTTTAGGAGTATATTTAGCAGGAAGCACACTACGCCCGCTGTAAGTGCTGCAAATGCCTGTTAGTGTAACACACCAGGAAAACACAGCAATATGGGCTAGCTTCAGGAGTATATTTAGCAGGAAGCACACTACGCCCGCTGTAAGTGCTGCAAATGCCTGTTGGTGTAACACACCAGGAAAACACAGCAATACGGGCTAGCTTCAGGAGTATATTTAGCAGGAAGCACACTACGCCCGCTGTAAGTGCTGCAAATGCCTGTTAGTGTAACACACCAGGAAAACACAGCAATACGGGCTAGCTTCAGGAGTATATTTAGCAGGAAACACACTACGCCCGCTGTAAGTGCTGCAAATGCCTGTTAGTGTAACACACCAGGAAAACACAGCAATAAGGCCTAGCTTCAGGAGTATATTTAGCAGGAAGCACACTACACCCGCTGTAAGTGATGCAAATGCCTGTTAGTGTAACACACTAGGAAAACACAGCAATACGGGCTAGCTTCAGGAGTATATTTAGCAGGAAGCACACTACGCCCGCTGTAAGTGCTGCAAATGCCTGTTAGTGTAACACACTAGGAAAACACAGCAATAAGGCCTAGCTTCAGGAGTATATTTAGCAGGAAGCACACTACGCTCGCTGTAAGTGCTGCAAATGCCTGTTAGTGTAACACACCAGGAAAACACAGCAATACGGGCTAGCTTCAGGAGTATATTTAGCAGGAAGCACACTACGCCCGCTGTAAGTGCTGCAAATGCCTGTTGGTGTAACACACCAGGAAAACACAGCAATACGGGCTAGCTTCAGGAGTATATTTTGCAGGAAGCACACTACGCCCGCTGTAAGTGCTGCAAATGCCTGTTAGTGTAACACACCAGGAAAACACAGCAATACGGGCTAGCTTCAGGAGTATATTTAGCAGGAAGCACACTACACCCGCTGTAAGTGATGCAAATGCCTGTTAGTGTAACACACTAGGAAAACACAGCAATACGGGCTAGCTTCAGGAGCATATTTAGCAGGAAGCACACTACGCCCGCTGTAAGTGCTGCAAATTCCTGTTAGTGTAACACACTAGGAAAACACAGCAATAAGGCTTAGCTTCAGGAGTACATTTAGCAGGAAGCACACTACGCTCGCTGTAAGTGCTGCAAATGCCTGTTAGTGTAACACACCAGGAAAACACAGCAATACGGGCTAGCTTCAGGAGTATATTTAGCAGGAAGCACACTACGCCCGCTGTAAGTGCTGCAAATGCCTGTTAGTGTAACACACTAGGACAGTGATGGCGAACCTTGGCACTCCAGATGTTTTGGAACTACATTTCCCATGATGCCCAACTTCACTGCTGAGTGCATGAGCATCATGGGAAATGTAGTTCCAAAACATCTGGAGTGCCAAGGTTCGCCATCACTGCACTAGGAAAACACAGCAATAAGGCCTAGCTTCAGGAGTATATTTAGCAGGAAGCACACTACGCCCGCTGTAAGTGCTGCAAATGCCTGTTAGTGTAACACACCAGGAAAACACAGCAATACGGGCTAGCTTCAGGAGTATATTTAGCAGGAAGCACACTACACCCGCTGTAAGTGCTGCAAATGCCTGTTAGTGTAACACACTAGGAAAACACAGCAATAAGGCCTAGCTTCAGGAGTATATTTAGCAGGAAGCACACTACACCCGCTGTAAGTGATGCAAATGCCTGTTAGTGTAACACACTAGGAAAACACAGCAATACGGGCTAGCTTCAGGAGTATATTTAGCAGGAAGCACACTACGCCCGCTGTAAGTGCTGCAAATGCCTGTTAGTGTAACACACTAGGAAAACACAGCAATAAGGCCTAGCTTCAGGAGTATATTTAGCAGGAAGCACACTACGCTCAATGTAAGTGCTGGAAATGCCTGTTAGTGTAACACACTAGGAAAACACAGCAATAAGGCCTAGCTTCAGGAGTATATTTAGCAGGAAGCACACTACGCTCTCTGTAAGTGCTGCAAATGCCTGTTAGTGTAACACACCAGGAAAACACAGCAATACGGGCTAGCTTCAGGAGTATATTTAGCAGGAAGCACACTACGCCCGCTGTAAGTGCTGCAAATGCCTGTTAGTGTAACACACTAGGACAGTGATGGCGAACCTTGGCACTCCAGATGTTTTGGAACTACATTTCCCATGATGCCCAACTTCACTGCTGAGTGCATGAGCATCATGGGAAATGTAGTTCCAAAACATCTGGAGTGCCAAGGTTCGCCATCACTGCACTAGGAAAACACAGCAATAAGGCCTAGCTTCAGGAGTATATTTAGCAGGAAGCACACTACGCCCGCTGTAAGTGCTGCAAATGCCTGTTAGTGTAACACACCAGGAAAACACAGCAATACGGGCTAGCTTCAGGAGTATATTTAGCAGGAAGCACACTACGCCCGCTGTAAGTGCTGCAAATGCCTGTTAGTGTAACACACCAGGAAAACACATCAATACGGGCTAGCTTCAGGTGTATAATGTGCAGGAGGCACACTACGCCCGCTGTAAGTGCTGCAAATGCCTGTTAGTGTAACACACCAGGAAAACACAGCAATACGGGCTAGCTTCAGGTGTATATTTTGCAGGAATCACACTACGCCTGCTTTAAGTGCTGCAGATGCCTGCCTGTGTTACGCAACAGGAAAACACAGCAATAAGGGCTAGCTTCGGTTGTATACTGTGCAGGAGGCTTAGCAAAAATATCACTGACACTGTCCCTACCTATCCTTCTCTCTCCCTGCACACAAGGTTTAGCAGAATATCACTGACACTGTCCCTACCTATCCTTCTCTCTCCCTACACACAATATCACTGACACTGTCCCTACCTATCCTTCTCTCTCCCTACACACAATATCACTGACACTGTCCCTACCTATCCTTCTCTCTCCCTACACACAATTTATCTAACACTGTCCCTGCCTATGTACGACTTTCCATGCGCCGGAACACACTACACAAGGCCGCCGCGCTGGAGGCCTTTTATAGTGTGGGGCGTGTACTAAACCCCCCTGAGCTATAATTGGCCACAGGCATCCTGCCTGTGGCCAATTATGGCTCTCCTCGCTGCCGGCGCTGTGATTGGCCAAGCATGTGGGGTCACAGTGCATGCTTGGCCAATCACAGCGCCGGGATTTTGGGCCGTTCGCGTCACTCAAATTTGGCGCGAACGACCCAAAACGTTTGATCTTCGTCGAACGATCGAACACACGATGTTCGAGTCGAACGTATGTTCGACTCGAACGCGGAGCTCATCCCTATTGACTGATAATAAATGGCTTCAGCCAAACACTTACCATGAGTGAAAGAAAAGTTATTGTGTTATCATTCATATTCTCTGAAAAATGGCCAAGAAATCATAAATTCTGCCAGGGTATGTAAACTTATGAGCACAACTGTAGTTCTACTGACGTCTGTGGAGTCAAAAACACACCATGCTGGCCATAGATGGATCAACATTTGGCCAATTTAGCAGAGACTAGGGATGAGCTCGGTGTTCGAGTCGAACATACGTTCGACTCGAACATCGGCTGTTCGACCGTTCGGCGTACATCTAACGATTTGGGCCGTTCGCTCCAAATTCGAGTGACGCGAACGGCCCACAATACACTGCGCCATCACAGTGCAATCCCGGCATTGTGATTGGCCAAGCATGCACTGTGACCCCGCATGCTTGGCCAATCACAGCACCGGCAGCTAGGAGAGCCATAATTGGCCACAGGGGGATTAGCACACGCCCCACACTATAAAAGGCCACCAGCGCGGCGGCCTTGTGTAGTGTGTTCCGGCGCAGGGAAAGAGAAGGATAGGCAGGGACAGTGTTGATATTCTTTGTGCTATTTTTGTGTGCAGGGAGAGAGAAGGATAGGCAGGGAGAGTGTCAGTGTCATATTCTTTGCTAAACCTTGTGTGCAGGGAGAGAGAAGGATAGGCAGGGGACAGTGTCAGTGTCATATTCTTTGCTAAACCTTGTGTGCAGGGAGAGAGAAGGATAGGCAGGGAGAGTGTCAGTGTCATATTCTTTGTTAAACCTTGTGTGCAGGGAGAGAGAAGGATAGGCAGGGGACAGTGTCAGTGTCATAGTCTTTGCTAAACCTTGTGTGCAGGGAGAGAGAAGGATAGGCAGGGAGAGTGTCAGTGTCATATTCTTTGCTAAACCTTGTGTGCAGGGAGAGAGAAGGATAGGCAGGGGACAGTGTCAGTGTCATATTCTTTACTAAACCTTGTGTGCAGGGAGAGAGAATGATAGGCAGGGAGAGTGTCAGTGTCATATTCTTTGATAAACCTTGTGTGCAGGGAGAGAGAAGGATAGGCAGGGGACAGTGTCAGTGTCATTGTTGCTAAGCCTCCTGCACAGTATACACCTGAAGCTAGCCCTTATTGCTGTGTTTTCCTGGTGTGTTACACTAACAGGCATTTGCAGCACTTACAGCGGGCGGAGTGTGCCTCCTGCACATTATACACCTGAAGCTAGCCCGTATTGCTGTGTTTTCCTGGTGTGTTACACCAACAGGCATTTGCAGCACTTACAGCAGGCGTAGTGTGATTCCTGCAAAATATACTCCTGAAGCTAGGCCTTATTGCTGGTTTTCCCATCTCCCTGCAGGCCATTAGAATGTCTGGAAGGCAAACAAGGAGAGGCAGACAGTCAGGAGCCAATAAAAGAGGGCAAGCAGGCTCTGTGTCTAGAGACAACAGTGCTGGTCGTGGACGCGGTGCATCGCCATCAGCACGTGGCCATGGGACACGCTTGTCCTTCTTTTCGGCAGCTGGACGTGTTGAGCCGCATCATGCCGAAGACTTGGTAGAGTGGATGACCAAGCCCTCCTCATCCTCCTCATCCTCTCTCACCCAGGCTCAGGGTACTGACAAAGCAGCTGCCAAAGCGTCCTCTTCCCTGGTATCAATGTCATCATCAGTCACTCCTTCCCTAGACCAACCATGTCCTCCTGAGGAGTCCCCTGAACTGTTTGAGCACAGTGTTGGGTACATGCTCCAGGAGGATGCCCAGCGTTTCGAAGGGTCTGATGATGATACCCAGCTAGAGGAAGGCAGTAGCGTGAGAGCAGAGAGAGGGGATGCTCAAGAAGGACACAAATCTGGCAGTCATGTTCCAGCAGCTGCAGCATACTGCCAGATTGGCTCCAGTGATGAGGAGGGAGGGGATGATGAGGTCACTGACTCCACGTGGGTGCCTAATAGGAGAGAGGAGGAGGAGGAGGAGGATGAGGAGGAGGCACATCTCCAACGAGGCAGGATGCCCTTGGGGGGCCAGCGTAAGGGCAGCACACCGACTGAATCACACCGCAGAGCTCCGCCTGTGCAGGGCGCTGCCTCTGCCTGTTATTCAAAAAGTTCTTTAGTGTGGGCCTTTTTTGAGTCGAGTGCATCAGATCGCACAGCTGCTGTTTGCAACATATGTCTCAAGCGTATATCGCGTGGCCAAAACATCACCCGCTTGGGCACCACATGCTTGACCAGACATATGTTGACCTGCCATGCAGCTCGTTGGCAAGCCTACCTTAAAGACCCACACCAAAGAACAAAGCGGACCTCTCCTTGCACCGCATCAGCTGGGATCTTCAACCCCACTATACCTTCAGTCCTCTCTGAAACCTGCACTGAGAGAAATGAAGGTGTAGAATTAGGTGTGTCACAGCCAAGTACTTGCGGGCACTCTGCTAGCAGTAAACCGACGTCCGATTCTAGCAGGCAAATTTCCCTGCCCCAGCTGCTGGACCGTCAAAAGAAGTTCACTCCCAGCCATCCACATGCCCAGCGGTTGAATGCTAGCTTGGCTAAATTGCTAGCGCTTCAACTGCTGCCTTTTCAGTTGGTAGACTCGGCCCCCTTCCGTGAGTTTGTGCAATGTGCGGTTCCTCAGTGGCAGGTTCCCAAACGCCACTTTTTCTCACGGAAGGTGATTCTGGCTCTCTACCGGCATGTGGAAGGCAATGTCTTGGCCTCGCTGGACAGGGCGGTCAGCGGTAAGGTGCATATTACCGCTGACTCATGGTCCAGCAGGCATGGACAGGGACGTTACCTTTCTTTCACGGCCCATTGGGTCACTCTTTTGGCAGCTGGGAAGGATGCAGGACAAGGTGCAGTAGTGTTGGAGGTTGTTCCGCCGCCACGCCTCCAAAATGCTACTACTGGTTGTGACACACCTCTCTCCTCCACCCCCTCCTCTTCTTCTTCCTCCATGGCCTCTTCCTGTGCTTTGTCCTCGGAACCAGCGGTGCTCCGTAGGCGTTCAAGGGGCTACGCAAGTACGCAGGCAAAAAGATGCTATGCCGTGCTTGCGCTGGTGTGTTTGGGGGACAAGAGCCTCACTGGGGCAGAGGTTCTGTCTGCTCTGCAGGGGCAGGCCGAGAGGTGGTTGACGCAACGCCAGCTTAAGCCAGGAATGGTGGTTTGCGACAATGGCACCAACCTCCTCTCCGCCCTCCGACAGGGACAACTGACCCATGTGCCCTGTGTGGCTCACGTCCTTAACCTGGTGGTGCAGCGGTTCTTGGGCAGGTACCCGGGCTTACAGGATGTCCTGAGGCAGGCCAGGAAAGTCTGTGTGCATTTCCGCAGATCTTATAATGCCAGTGCTCGCCTGGCTGAGCTGCAAAAGGAGTTGAACCTGCCCAAGAACCGCCTTATATGTGACATGCCCACCAGGTGGAACTCAACGTTGGCCATGCTGCAGCGGCTGCACACGCAGCAGAGGGCCATCAATGAGTACCTGTGCGACTACGGCACCAGGACAGGGTCAGGGGAGCTCGGGTTTTTTTCACCACACCAGTGGGGCATGATCAGGGATGCATGCACTGTCCTGGCACCATTTGAGGAGGCCACGAGGATGGTGAGCAGTGACAGTGCATGCATCAGTGTCACTGTACCTCTTGTCCACCTGTTGGAACATACGCTGTGTGGAATAATGGACAGGGCACTTGAGGCAGAACAGAGGCAGGAAGAGGAGGACTTCCTTGCCTCTCAAGGCCCCCCTTACCCAGACAGTGTTCCTTCTGTCCACCCATCGCACAGGAAGAGGAGGAGGAGGAGGAGGAGGATTGTGTCAGCATGGAGGTGGAGGCTGGCACTCAGCATCATCAGCAGCAGTCTTTTAGGGAGGATTTACAGTCCCAAGAAACCCGTGGACTTGTACGTGGCTGGGAGGAGGTGGCTGCGGATCATGTCGTCCTTAGTGACCCCAGAGGACTCCGGACCGAATGCCTCAGCTAACCTACGCTGCATGGCCTCCCTGATCCTGCAAAGTCTGCGGAAGGATCCTCGTATTCTTCGGATCAAGGAGAGGGACCATTACTGGCTGGCCACTCTCCTTGATCCACGGTACAAGGCTAAGGTTGCGGACCTTATCTTACCGTCGCAGAGGGAGCAGAGGATGAGACAACTCCAGGAGGCCTTGCAGAAAGGTCTGTGCAACGCGTTCCCAGAGACTGGGAGGTTACAAACTCCTAGTCCTGGACAACAAGTTGCTGAGGCTTCGGTCAGTCAAAGAAGGAGCGGTGGGGAAGGTGGCCGTCTGACCGATGCGTTCAGACAATTCTTTAGTCCGCAGCCCCAAGGTATGATCGGCTCCAGCAACCATCGCCAGCATCTGATATACATGGTGCAGGAATACCTAGGGGCAAGGTCAAACTTGGACACCTTCCCCACCGAAAATCCTCTGGCTTACTGGGTCTTGAGGATGGATCACTGGCCAGAGCTTGCACAGTATGCAATTGAGCTACTGGCCTGTCCTGCATCCAGCGTTCTTTCAGAACGCACATTCAGTGCTGCTGGAGGATTTGTCACGGATCACAGGGTGCGCCTGTCCACCGACTTGGTTGATCGACTGACCTTCATAAAGATGAACCAGTCTTGGATCACTACCAGCTACCAAACACCTGAAGCTGATATAACAGACTAATTTATTTTCAAATGTCACATCCCTTCAAGACTGATGCTGATGCTGAGAGACTGTCCTGTTATGTTGACTGACTATCCTCCTCCTCCTCAATGATCCGATTGATGATGATAGCTTGGAAGAACATTTTTGCTTCTGGGTGCCGCCACCAGTGGCTAAGGCCCAATTTTTCAGCCCCTGTTTAACAGGGGCATGTAATTACAATTTTTTATGCAATGCTTTGCAGCAGGACTCATTCCTGCACTCCAACTAGAGTATCTGTGAGAGGTTGCAGTGTCGTGGCACCAGCACCAGTGGCTAAGGCCCAATTTTTCAGCCCCTGTTTAACAGGGGCGTGTTATTAAAGATTTTTATGCAATGCTTTGCAGCAGGGCTCATTCCTGCATTACAACTAGAGTATCTGGGAGAGGTTGCAGTATCGTGGCACCAGCACCAGTGCCTAAGGCCCAATTTTTCAGCCCCTGTTTAACAGGGGCGTGTAATTAAAATTTTTGATGCAATACTTTGCAACAGGGCTCATTGCTGTGCTCCAAGTACAGTATCTGTGAGGGGTTGCAGTGTTGTGGCACCAGTGCCTAAGGCCCAATTTTTCTGCCCCTGTTTAACAGGGGCATGTATTTACAATTCTTGATCTAATAATTCACAGCAGGGCCCATTCCTGCGCCCACCAAGAGTAACTGTGAGGCCTTACAGTGTTGTGTCAACACCCCCACCACCACCACCAAAGGCCCAATTTTTCAGCCCCTTGCATGCAATTACAATTCTTGATCTAATAATTCACAGCAGGGCCCATTCATGCGCCCACCAAGAGTAACTGTGAGGGCTCACAGTGTTGTGGCAACACCAACATGTAAGGGGCAAATTTCAGCAGAGTATATACGGCAGGCCCCTACTTTCAAACATCCAACTTACAAACGACTCCTCCTTGCAAACGGAAGGATACAACAGGAAGTGAGAGGAACTCTACCCCTAGGAAGGCAAATTCTCTCCTGTTAAGCCCTGTACACACGATCGGATAACTTATGGATTTTCGTCCGATGGATTTGTCCATCGGAAATCCGATGAAACTGTTTTTCATCAGTCTTGGCCACACACCATCAGCCAAAAAACCGACCGTTCCAAACGCGGTGACGTAAAACACTCCGATGAGCCGAGAAAAATTAAGTTTAATGCTTCTGAGCATGCGTCGACTTGATTCTGAGCATGCGTGGGTTTTTTAACCCATAGACGATCGGAAATTCCCATCGGTTTTTTATCCATCGGAAAATTTTAAAACAAGTTCTATTTTTTACAACCGATGGAAAAAAGACCGATGGGTACCATACACGATCGGTTGGTCTGATGAAAACCATCCATCGGACGGTTTTCATCAGTCAAACCGATCGTGTGTACGGGGCTTAAGAGTTAATATGGGAAAAAAGTGTCTCCTCTCCACTGATGCTTTATCACCAATTCTTGTTTCAATAAAAAAAACAAATTTTCAAAAAACATTTGTCATTAGGACGGAAAGTGAGGTGAACTGTTCTGAACAGGTGCACACTGCACAGACAGCAAAACAAATGTTACAGGGGTGATAACCCTTCCCTATGTTTTCCAAAAAGCTTAAAAATAGATTTTTTGGCTGGAGCTACACTTAAACAATGTACCTGTTCAAAATTATAAACAGATTCTACATAAGAACAAACCTACAGTCGCCTGTATACGGCTGTTCAGAGTATATAGGGCCTTTTTTATTTTGTGTGCGGGGTTCCCCTTAATATCCATACAAGACCCAAAGGGGCTGGTAATGGGCTGGGGTAGGGGGGGGGTGTGTGATGGGGTAGCTATGCCATTTTTCTTAAAGATTTTCATCCATATTACCGGGACCAGACATTACATTAAAGCCGCAAGCAGTTTTAAATGGCTTTTTTTCCTTTAGAAATGTAATTTTGTGCAGGGACAGTTCTAAACACGGGAAACACGGGCCACTTCACAGGCATACTTTAGACACCCCCCGGGTATGATATTTAAAGGAATATTTCACTTTATGCATCATTAAACTGACTGCTCCCGAAAAACGGACGTTTTTAAAACTTATTTTTGCATTGATACATGTCCCCTGGTGCAGAACCCGGGTTCCCAAACCTTTTTTAGGACAATAACATGCATAATAGTCATAATAATTAGCACTTTAGATTTTGAACGTTCGCATCCATTGTATTTAATAGGGTTCTAACATTCGTGCAAACTTTCGGTCCGTTCGCGGGTTCTGGTGCGAACCGAACCCGGGGGTGTTCGGCTCATCACTAGCCGAGACCAGCCAAATTGAAAATCATGCGTGGCTGCTCCCACTCAATGAAAGTCAATTTAATGATTAACTTCTGTAAATTGGGCTCGTTCAAAAACATTTCTAAATCAGCGCCTGCAATCAATGGGCTGCAGCTGCTGGTCAATTAATGTGTGGGTGGAGTTATCTATTTGTATTTTTTTAATTCAACCAGCTGGCTGAATGAAACAAAAAAAAAAACATCTATGGCCAGCTTTAGACTTGCAGCTAGGGGGCAGTTTTTCTCCCTTAAAGGGGTTGTAAAGGTTCGTTTTTTATTTTCCAAATAGGTTCCTTTAAGCTAGTGCATTGTTGGTTCACTTACCTTTTCCTTTGATTTACCTTCTAAATGTTTTTTTTCTTTGTCTGAATTTCTCACTTCCTGTTTCTCCTCACTAAACTTCACACCATCATCCGAGTGGTGTGGAGTCACCCAGAACAGCTTACTGAACAGCTTACTGAGGAGGAACAGGAAGTGAGAAATTCAGACAAAGAAAACAAAGAATAAAAACATTTAGAAGGGAAATGTAAGGAAAAGGTAAGTGAACCAACAATGCACTAGCTTAAAGGAACCTATTTAGAAAATAAAAAAACGAACCTTTACAACCCCTTTAAGCTGCAAAGGCAACAGATGGGTGTGTTCACATACTACCACTGTGGCCAAAAAAATCTTCCCGTGTTCCATTTGGCAGGTTGTACTGCCGTCCAACGGCACCTTTATTTAAGCGAAAAGGGCGTACCATTACTGCCCCTGAACTGCATCCAATGCAACACATCGCTTCCTCACCGCCTGTCAAATGCCTCTGTAAATTGATCCAATTTTGTGAATTGTTTTTCAGAGGTGCGGACAAACTTGCTGCATGTCCAAACCTTAGGGTAGAGAGAAGTGATACAGATTTTGGAAGATTGTACAACCTATTAAAATATATGATGGCATACAAAAAGTGTACAGTATAATAGAATTTTCAATAGCAGTACAAAGATTGAATATGAGAGAGAACAGGCTCTCTCTACCCTGGGTGACCACCAGTTACCGAAAAGAATACAAAGGGGATTCAGGTTTTAATAGCTTAGAGGTTTATGAGGAAGATGTATATTTGGAGCAAGGGCTTCCTGTCTGTGAGGCCCTGCTGCCATTTGATGATGGAACTATATAATCAATTACACTGAATCATCTGACAGGGGTTTGAAGGAGCAGATTTTCCAGTATTCACTCATTTTATATTCATCAGCTTGAAGTTGACTGTGTGTGTATGATTGATATTAACAGACACAAGGCACACTCTATGCCCAATATTATGAGGGAATCTTCTGTGCTCAAAGTTTCCAATGAAAAATACTGCTAAACTGACAAGTGTTTACAGAATAATTGTTCATAGGCATATGTATAATAGATTGTTCCTCACACAGTATTTATGTAATGACATTTATCCTTGTCAAGGACTTTGGATAATTAACATTTCAGTCACATTTTTTCCACCTGGTTATTTACATGTCAGTAGCTTTGACTTTTAATGACATGTATATAACATCTGGAATAGATACTGTTTCACATAATCCTTCCAAATGTTCCTTCCCCACTTCATAGATAACTACTCATTGTTGCTTCTTTCGTATTTCTTTTTTCTATTGTGTATGCTAACAGAAATTTCAGTGCCTCTATTTTTCTATGTAGATACAGCTAAGCAATACAGTTTGTGAACCCTCAGAAATTTTATATCATAATAATAAAAAGATAGCCTTTGTTAAAATTTGGAGGAGGTGGAAAGCAATAGAAGTTTATGATACATACTTGAATAGAACTTATTTTTAAACCAGTGTATAGGCCCCTTTCACATGATAGTTCCGATCAGGTCAGTTTTTTTAGGTGGACCTGATCGGAGAGTCCATTCATCCCTACGGACCAGTGGGTGTAAACAGACTTGTATCCATTTACACCCGCCTACCTCCGATCCGGTTTTCTAAAAACAAACCTAAGGGGATCCGTTCTCCTCCGTGTAGGCAGATCGGATCGGCTACACATTCCGGAGTCCATTTAGACCCAACCGCCAACAGAGCAGAGTGGGCTATGTCCGTGTCGGCTCTGTATAAACGGAGCGGACATGGACCTGTCATCAGCCCTCTCTGCTCTGATCAGCAGGGGATCTGTGAGTGGATCCTCTGCTGATCGGAATGGAGTCTGTCCTGTGTGAAAGGGGCCTAAAGCCTCGTACACACGGTCAGACTTCCATCTGACTTTTCCGGGGATTTTTGTCCGAACGGAGTTGGCCGGGCATACTCATAGCATACACACCACAGGACTTTTCTGCAAACTTTCCCAAAACTCTTTCCAACATCACGTGTTTTTTCTGCTCTTTACCGCCACCCTTTGGTCAACTTCTGCTATTGTTGGTTGATTTTAACATTATTTGTTTTGCCCATCGGACAAAAGTCCGATGGTTTTCTGTACACATGGTCGGACTTTGCTCCATCGGACTTTTGTTGGCCAAAAGTTTGTCCGTTTGCAGACCAATGAAAACCCAAAAAGTTGTTCCGATAGAGCGTACACACGGTCTGATTTTTTGCCAAACTTGCTCAAAATGAAGTTTGTTGGCAAAAAGTCTGACCGTGTGTACGGGGCTTTAGTGTCACTTTAAATGCTTTTAAAGTATAGGGAGTTGCAAAAGAGTTCAAAATCAAAAAGGTAATACAGCGCTATCACATCTAGTGTATGATTATTATCATAAATAAATGTGACCATAGAAAGCAGCAATTATCTTGTGAGACACACACAACACAACAAATAGATCAAAAATAAACTGCGCTTGAAAATGTGATGAAAAGTCTATATGCATAATATGCAAAACAAGTCCATTTAGTGACGTGGTTTCCAAAGGATCCCTTATAGTGGATAACTTCACCAAAAGAATAGTGCCAATAGAAAAGAGATCACCTCCACCTAATGAATTGGCCACTTACTGACTCCTGAGAGCTCCTATCACAGGAGGTCTCAAACATTTATGGCTCTAAACCCAGTCAGGGCCTTTGATCATCCATGGGGATCATGCTATTATGCCTCCACCGCCCAATAGGAATCGATCACAGAGGGGTTCCGTAAAAGAAATAAAACCCCCATAGTGTAAAATCTTAAGGGTTTTATTTAATAGAAAAAGATGTTGCACTTACATTAAAGATGAGTAAAAATCACATAAATTCAATAAGCCGGCTGGCTCATAATGCAGCCCGTGGTCCGGGACTGACACAAACGCGGTGACATCCTGCTTACGCGTTTCGTCACAGATGATGTCGTCCTGATGCCCCTTGGCACTATTCTTTTGGTGAAGTTATCCACTATAAGGTTTCCTTTGAAAACCACATCAATATATGGACTTGTTTTGCATTTTATGCATATAGACTTTTCATCACATTTTCAAGCGCAGTTTATTTATGATTTATTTAGTTGCAAAAGAGGCCTTATCACTTACAGTATCTGACTCCCTGCTACAGCAGGCTCCAGTGCTCTCCTCTTCTCTCCAAATCTTCACACTGTGGACAGAGCCTCAGCATCATCAAGTACAGTACATGGCTATTACGGGGACGGAAGTAGGGTGTGGCCACAGCTGGAACCAGTTTACAAAGTAAGCTACTGCAGACTGATTGCACAGATTGAGAGAGCCTGCTGGAGCAGGTAATCAGGTAAGAATTACAGCTTCCTTTGTAATCCCCATGCCTAACAAGTATTTAACTCTTGCAGTGTGGGGGCCCCATTGCAAGGGTATTTTTTTTGTTGCGCCTAGAGCTGAGCCTTAAAATGCATGTAAACCCCAACAATGAACTTCCCTTTTTTGCTCCCTTTTGCTCTGTTAAGTATACTATTGAAAGCATTTTTTTTTTCTGTTTGCTAAGTGCAACAAAATAAATACTTGTTGATCCTGGCAGAAATCCAGTCAGCTTGTAAATTCCTATGCTATCTTTGTGAAATACAGCCTTGTATGTCGAAGAGAGCTCTGTTCTGTAGTCCTGTCACACTTCCTGTCCTAGGAGACAATAGATACAGTACAGAGTTAGCGTTGTCAACCTAGGCAGAATCACTCTGTGACAGTAAAGTCTGAAAAGGAAAACTAATGCAGCCAGTACATCTAAGGACTGGTAATCTGCAATATATTACATTATGTTTTTTGGAACTAGACTCTTCAACAAAATGTTTTCTATAGTTACTAATTAGATGTGTTCAGTAAAAAGCCTTTTGGCAAATTCCTTTAGACCACTTTCACACTGAGGCGCTTTTCAGGCGCTTTCACGCAAAAAAAAGCGCCTGAAAACTTATTTCCATTAAAATCAGTGAATCCTTTCACACTGGGGCAGTGCGCTGAAAAAACGCCCCTCTCCATTGAAATGAATTGAAAGCGCTTCAAAAGCGCCTGAAAAGCGCTTCAAAAGCGCTCAGGGTTTTTTTTTGCCAGTTTTTCAAGCGCCTCAGTGTGAAAGTGGCCTTATGCAAAATAGTTTTATTTACCGTATATACGATATATGTCCAATCATGAACTATAGGCAAAAATTTTTTTGGAAGCAGGGTTACCACTCCTGTCAGTTTTTTGCCATCTGTGTCCCACTGGAGAGATTTACTTTCACTTCCTGTCCTATAGCCAAAACAGGAAGTGAGAGAAAATCATTGCAAATTAAGGGAAACCCTTGGGGCCCCCAAGGTCACCAGTAGGGATGAGCTTCGTGTTCGAGTCGAACATACGTTCGACTCGAACATCGGCTGTTCGATCGTTCGACGAAGATCGAACGATTTGGGCCGTTCGCGCCAAATTCGAGTGACGCGAACGGCCCACAATGCACTACGCCATCGCAGTGTCATCCAGGCGCTGTGATTGGCCAAGCATGCACTGTGACCCCGCATGCTTGGCCAATCACAGCGCCGGCAGCGAGGAGAGCAATGATTGGCCACAGGCAGGATGCCTGTGGCCAATTATTGCTGAGGGTGTTTAGTACACGCCCCACACTATAAAAGGCCGCCAGCACGGCGGCCTAGTGTAGTGTGTTCCGGAGCAGGGAAAGACAAGCATAGGCAGGGACAGTGACATTTATTTCTTTCTTGCTTAACCTGGATTCCTTTAGTTTAGGGAAAGAGAAGGATAGGTAGGGAGAGTGTCAGTGTGTTTTACTGTGCGAGTCCTTGTTTCTAGGGACAAAGAAGGAAAGTGAGGGGATTTCTCCTTGTGCTATAGTGTGCTTTAAAAAAACATTTTTTCTAGGGACAGAAAACTGTAGGTAGGGAGAGTGTCAGTTTCTTTCACTGTGCCAGTCCTTGTTTCTAGGGACAAAGAAGGAAAGTGAGGGGAATTCTCCTTGTGCTATAGTGTGCTTTAAAAAAACATTTTTTCTAGGGACAGAAAACTGTAGGTAGGGAGAGTGTCAGTTTCTTTCACTGTGCCAGTCCTTGTTTCTAGGGACAAAGAGGGAAAGTGAGGGGAATTCTCCTTGTGCTATAGTGTGCTTTAAAAAAACATTTTTTCTAGGGACAGAAAACTGTAGGTAGGGAGAGTGTCAGTTTCTTTCACTGTGCCAGTCCTTGTTTCTAGGGCCAAAGAAGGAAAGTGAGGGGAATTCTCCTTGTGCTATATTGTGCTTTAAAAAAACATTTTTTCTAGGGACAGAAAACTGTAGGTAGGGAGAGTGTCAGTTTCTTTCACTGTGCCAGTCCTTGTTTCTAGGGACAAAGAAGGAAAGTGAGGGGAATTCTCCTTGTGCTATAGTGTGCTTTAAAAAAACATTTTTTCTAGGGACAGAAAACTGTAGGTAGGGAGAGTGTCAGTTTCTTTCACTGTGCCAGTCCTTGTTTCTAGGGACAAAGAAGGAAAGTGAGGGGAATTCTCCTTGTGCTATAGTGTGCTTTAAAAAAACATTTTTTCTAGGGACAGAAAACTGTAGGTAGGGAGAGTGTCAGTTTCTTTCACTGTGCCAGTCCTTGTTTCTAGGGACAAAGAAGGAAAGTGAGGGGAATTCTCCTTGTGCTATAGTGTGCTTTAAAAAAACATTTTTCCTAGGGACAGAAAACTGTAGGTAGGGAGAGTGTCAGTTTCTTTCACTGTGCCAGTCCTTGTTTCTAGGGACAAAGAAGGAAAGTGAGGGGAATTCTCCTTGTGCTATAGTGTGCTTTAAAAAAACATTTTTTCTAGGGACAGAAAACTGTAGGTAGGGAGAGTGTCAGTTTCTTTCACTGTGCCAGTCCTTGTTTCTAGGGACAAAGAAGGAAAGTGAGGGGAATTCTCCTTGTGCTATAGTGTGCTTTAAAAAAACATTTTTTCTAGGGACAGAAAACTGTAGGTAGGGAGAGTGTCAGTTTCTTTCACTGTGCCAGTCCTTGTTTCTAGGGACAAAGAAGGAAAGTGAGGGGAATTCTCCTTGTGCTATAGTGTGCTTTAAAAAAACATTTTTTCTAGGGACAGAAAACTGTAGGTAGGGAGAGTGTCAGTTTCTTTCACTGTGCCAGTCCTTGTTTCTAGGGACAAAGAAGGAAAGTGAGGGGAATTCTCCTTGTGCTATAGTGTGCTTTAAAAAAAACATTTTTTCTAGGGACAGAAAACTGTAGGTAGGGAGAGTGTCAGTTTCTTTCACTGTGCCAGTCCTTGTTTCTAGGGACAAAGAAGGAAAGTGAGGGGAATTCTCCTTGTGCTTTAAAAAAACATTTTTTCTAGGGACAGAAAACTGTAGGTAGGGAGAGTGTCAGTTTCTTTCACTGTGCCAGTCCTTGTTTCTAGGGACAAAGAAGGAAAGTGAGGGGAATTCTCCTTGTGCTATAGTGTGCTTTAAAAAAACATTTTTTCTAGGGACAGAAAACTGTAGGTAGGGAGAGTGTCAGTTTCTTTCACTGTGCCAGTCCTTGTTTCTAGGGACAAAGAAGGAAAGTGAGGGGAATTCTCCTTGTGCTATATTGTGCTTTAAAAAAACATTTTTTCTAGGGACAGAAAACTGTAGGTAGGGAGAGTGTCAGTTTCTTTCACTGTGCCAGTCCTTGTTTCTAGGGACAAAGAAGGAAAGTGAGGGGAATTCTCCTTGTGCTATAGTGTGCTTTAAAAAAACATTTTTTCTAGGGACAGAAAACTGTAGGTAGGGAGAGTGTCAGTTTCTTTCACTGTGCCAGTCCTTGTTTCTAGGGACAAAGAAGGAAAGTGAGGGGAATTCTCCTTGTGCTATAGTGTGCTTTAAAAAAACATTTTTTCTAGGGACAGAAAACTGTAGGTAGGGAGAGTGTCAGTTTCTTTCACTGTGCCAGTCCTTGTTTCTAGGGACAAAGAAGGAAAGTGAGGGGAATTCTCCTTGTGCTATAGTGTGCTTTAAAAAAACATTTTTTCTAGGGACAGAAAACTGTAGGTAGGGAGAGTGTCAGTTTCTTTCACTGTGCCAGTCCTTGTTTCTAGGGACAAAGAAGGAAAGTGAGGGGAATTCTCCTTGTGCTATAGTGTGCTTTAAAAAAACATTTTTTCTAGGGACAGAAAACTGTAGGTAGGGAGAGTGTCAGTTTCTTTCACTGTGCCAGTCCTTGTTTCTAGGGACAAAGAAGGAAAGTGAGGGGAATTCTCCTTGTGCTATAGTGTGCTTTAAAAAAACATTTTTTCTAGGGACAGAAAACTGTAGGTAGGGAGAGTGTCAGTTTCTTTCACTGTGCCAGTCCTTGTTTCTAGGGACAAAGAAGGAAAGTGAGGGGAATTCTCCTTGTGCTATAGTGTGCTTTAAAAAAACATTTTTTCTAGGGACAGAAAACTGTAGGTAGGGAGAGTGTCAGTTTCTTTCACTGTGCCAGTCCTTGTTTCTAGGGACAAAGAAGGAAAGTGAGGGGAATTCTCCTTGTGCTATAGTGTGCTTTAAAAAAACATTTTTTCTAGGGACAGAAAACTGTAGGTAGGGAGAGTGTCAGTTTCTTTCACTGTGCCAGTCCTTGTTTCTAGGGACAAAGAAGGAAAGTGAGGGGAATTCTCCTTGTGCTATAGTGTGCTTTAAAAAAACATTTTTTCTAGGGACAGAAAACTGTAGGTAGGGAGAGTGTCAGTTTCTTTCACTGTGCCAGTCCTTGTTTCTAGGGACAAAGAAGGAAAGTGAGGGGAATTCTCCTTGTGCTATAGTGTGCTTTAAAAAAACATTTTTTCTAGGGACAGAAAAATGTAGGTAGGGAGAGTGTCAGTTTCTTTCACTGTGCCAGTCCTTGTTTCTAGGGACAAAGAAGGAAAGTGAGGGGAATTCTCCTTGTGCTATAGTGTGCTTTAAAAAAACATTTTTTCTAGGGACAGAAAACTGTAGGTAGGGAGAGTGTCAGTTTCTTTCACTGTGCCAGTCCTTGTTTCTAGGGACAAAAGAAGGAAAGTGAGGGGAATTCTCCTTGTGCTATAGTGTGCTTTAAAAAAACATTTTTTCTAGGGACAGAAAACTGTAGGTAGGGAGAGTGTCAGTTTCTTTCACTGTGCCAGTCCTTGTTTCTAGGGACAAAGAAGGAAAGTGAGGGGAATTCTCCTTGTGCTATAGTGTGCTTTAAAAAATCATTTTTTCTAGGGACAGAAAACTGTAGGTAGGGAGAGTGTCAGTTTCTTTCACTGTGCCAGTCCTTGTTTCTAGGGACAAAGAAGGAAAGTGAGGGGAATTCTCCTTGTGCTATAGTGTGCTTTAAAAAAACATTTTTTCTAGGGACAGAAAACTGTAGGTAGGGAGAGTGTCAGTTTCTTTCACTGTGCCAGTCCTTGTTTCTAGGGACAAAGAAGAAAAGTGAGGGGAATTCTCCTTGTGCTATAGTGTGCTTTAAAAAAACATTTTTTCTAGGGACAGAAAACTGTAGGTAGGGAGAGTGTCAGTTTCTTTCACTGTGCCAGTCCTTGTTTCTAGGGACAAAGAAGGAAAGTGAGGGGAATTCTCCTTGTGCTATAGTGTGCTTTAAAAAAACATTTTTTCTAGGGACAGAAAACTGTAGGTAGGGAGAGTGTCAGTTTCTTTCACTGTGCCAGTCCTTGTTTCTAGGGACAAAGAAGGAAAGTGAGGGGAATTCTCCTTGTGCTATAGTGTGCTTTAAAAAAACATTTTTTCTAGGGACAGAAAACTGTAGGTAGGGAGAGTATCAGTTTCTTTCACTGTGCCAGTCCTTGTTTCTAGGGACAAAGAAGGAAAGTGAGGGGAATTCTCCTTGTGCTATAGTGTGCTTTAAAAAAACATTTTTTCTAGGGACAGAAAACTGTAGGTAGGGAGAGTGTCAGTTTCTTTCACTGTGCCAGTCCTTGTTTCTAGGGACAAAGAAGGAAAGTGAGGGGAATTCTCCTTGTGCTATAGTGTGCTTTAAAAAAACATTTTTTCTAGGGACAGAAAACTGTAGGTAGGGAGAGTGTCAGTTTCTTTCACTGTGCCAGTCCTTGTTTCTAGGGACAAAGAAGGAAAGTGAGGGGAATTCTCCTTGTGCTATAGTGTGCTTTAAAAAAACATTTTTTCTAGGGACAGAAAACTGTAGGTAGGGAGAGTGTCAGTTTCTTTCACTGTGCCAGTCCTTGTTTCTAGGGACAAAGAAGGAAAGTGAGGGGAATTCTCCTTGTGCTATAGTGTGCTTTAAAAAAACATTTTTTCTAGGGACAGAAAACTGTAGGTAGGGAGAGTGTCAGTTTCTTTCACTGTGCCAGTCCTTGTTTCTAGGGACAAAGAAGGAAAGTGAGGGGAATTCTCCTTGTGCTATAGTGTGCTTTAAAAAAACATTTTTTCTAGGGACAGAAAACTGTAGGTAGGGAGAGTGTCAGTTTCTTTCACTGTGCCAGTCCTTGTTTCTAGGGACAAAGAAGGAAAGTGAGGGGAATTCTCCTTGTGCTATAGTGTGCTTTAAAAAAACATTTTTTCTAGGGACAGAAAACTGTAGGTAGGGAGAGTGTCAGTTTCTTTCACTGTGCCAGTCCTTGTTTCTAGGGACAAAGAAGGAAAGTGAGGGGAATTCTCCTTGTGCTATAGTGTGCTTTAAAAAAACATTTTTTCTAGGGACAGGAAACTGTAGGTAGGGAGAGTGTCAGTTTCTTTCACTGTGCCAGTCCTTGTTTCTAGGGACAAAGAAGGAAAGTGAGGGGAATTCTCCTTGTGCTATAGTGTGCTTTAAAAAAACATTTTTTCTAGGGACAGAAAACTGTAGGTAGGGAGAGTGTCAGTTTCTTTCACTGTGCCAGTCCTTGTTTCTAGGGACAAAGAAGGAAAGTGAGGGGAATTCTCCTTGTGCTATAGTGTGCTTTAAAAAAACATTTTTTCTAGGGACAGAAAACTGTAGGTAGGGAGAGTGTCAGTTTCTTTCACTGTGCCAGTCCTTGTTTCTAGGGACAAAGAAGAAAAGTGAGGGGAATTCTCCTTGTGCTATAGTGTGCTTTAAAAAAACATTTTTTCTAGGGACAGAAAACTGTAGGTAGGGAGAGTGTCAGTTTCTTTCACTGTGCCAGTCCTTGTTTCTAGGGACAAAGAAGGAAAGTGAGGGGAATTCTCCTTGTGCTATAGTGTGCTTTAAAAAAACATTTTTTCTAGGGACAGAAAACTGTAGGTAGGGAGAGTGTCAGTTTCTTTCACTGTGCCAGTCCTTGTTTCTAGGGACAAAGAAGGAAAGTGAGGGGAATTCTCCTTGTGCTATAGTGTGCTTTAAAAAAAAAAATTTTCTAGGGACAGAAAACTGTAGGTAGGGAGAGTGTCAGTTTCTTTCACTGTGCCAGTCCTTGTTTCTAGGGACAAAGAAGGAAAGTGAGGGGAATTCTCCTTGTGCTATAGTGTGCTTTAAAAAAAATTTTTTTCTAGGGACAGAAAACTGTAGGTAGGGAGAGTGTCAGTTTCTTTCACTGTGCCAGTCCTTGTTTCTAGGGACAAAGAAGGAAAGTGAGGGGAATTCTCCTTGTGCTATAGTGTGCTTTAAAAAAACATTTTTTCTAGGGACAGAAAACTGTAGGTAGGGAGAGTGTCAGTTTCTTTCACTGTGCCAGTCCTTGTTTCTAGGGACAAAGAAGGAAAGTGAGGGGAATTCTCCTTGTGCTATAGTGTGCTTTAAAAAAACATTTTTTCTAGGGACAGAAAACTGTAGGTAGGGAGAGTGTCAGTTTCTTTCACTGTGCCAGTCCTTGTTTCTAGGGACAAAGAAGGAAAGTGAGGGGAATTCTCCTTGTGCTATAGTGTGCTTTAAAAAAACATTTTTTCTAGGGACAGAAAACTGTAGGTAGGGAGAGTGTCAGTTTCTTTCACTGTGCCAGTCCTTGTTTCTAGGGACAAAGAAGAAAAGTGAGGGGAATTCTCCTTGTGCTATAGTGTGCTTTAAAAAAACATTTTTTCTAGGGACAGAAAACTGTAGGTAGGGAGAGTGTCAGTTTCTTTCACTGTGCCAGTCCTTGTTTCTAGGGACAAAGAAGGAAAGTGAGGGGAATTCTCCTTGTGCTATAGTGTGCTTTAAAAAAACATTTTTTCTAGGGACAGAAAACTGTAGGTAGGGAGAGTGTCAGTTTCTTTCACTGTGCCAGTCCTTGTTTCTAGGGACAAAGAAGGAAAGTGAGGGGAATTCTCCTTGTGCTATAGTGTGCTTTAAAAAAACATTTTTTCTAGGGACAGAAAACTGTAGGTAGGGAGAGTGTCAGTTTCTTTCACTGTGCCAGTCCTTGTTTCTAGGGACAAAGAAGGAAAGTGAGGGGAATTCTCCTTGTGCTATAGTGTGCTTTAAAAAAACATTTTTTCTAGGGACAGAAAACTGTAGGTAGGGAGAGTGTCAGTTTCTTTCACTGTGCCAGTCCTTGTTTCTAGGGACAAAGAAGGAAAGTGAGGGGAATTCTCCTTGTGCTATAGTGTGCTTTAAAAAAACATTTTTTCTAGGGACAGAAAACTGTAGGTAGGGAGAGTGTCAGTTTCTTTCACTGTGCCAGTCCTTGTTTCTAGGGACAAAGAAGGAAAGTGAGGGGAATTCTCCTTGTGCTATAGTGTGCTTTAAAAAAACATTTTTTCTAGGGACAGAAAACTGTAGGTAGGGAGAGTGTCAGTTTCTTTCACTGTGCCAGTCCTTGTTTCTAGGGACAAAGAAGGAAAGTGAGGGGAATTCTCCTTGTGCTATAGTGTGCTTTAAAAAAACATTTTTTCTAGGGACAGAAAACTGTAGGTAGGGAGAGTGTCAGTTTCTTTCACTGTGCCAGTCCTTGTTTCTAGGGACAAAGAAGGAAAGTGAGGGGAATTCTCCTTGTGCTATAGTGTGCTTTAAAAAAACATTTTTTCTAGGGACAGAAAACTGTAGGTAGGGAGAGTGTCAGTTTCTTTCACTGTGCCAGTCCTTGTTTCTAGGGACAAAGAAGGAAAGTGAGGGGAATTCTCCTTGTGCTATAGTGTGCTTTAAAAAAACATTTTTTCTAGGGACAGAAAACTGTAGGTAGGGAGAGTGTCAGTTTCTTTCACTGTGCCAGTCCTTGTTTCTAGGGACAAAGAAGGAAAGTGAGGGGAATTCTCCTTGTGCTATAGTGTGCTTTAAAAAAACATTTTTTCTAGGGACAGAAAACTGTAGGTAGGGAGAGTGTCAGTTTCTTTCACTGTGCCAGTCCTTGTTTCTAGGGACAAAGAAGGAAAGTGAGGGGAATTCTCCTTGTGCTATAGTGTGCTTTAAAAAAACATTTTTTCTAGGGACAGAAAACTGTAGGTAGGGAGAGTGTCAGTTTCTTTCACTGTGCCAGTCCTTGTTTCTAGGGACAAAGAAGGAAAGTGAGGGGAATTCTCCTTGTGCTATAGTGTGCTTTAAAAAAACATTTTTTCTAGGGACAGAAAACTGTAGGTAGGGAGAGTGTCAGTTTCTTTCACTGTGCCAGTCCTTGTTTCTAGGGACAAAGAAGGAAAGTGAGGGGAATTCTCCTTGTGCTATAGTGTGCTTTAAAAAAACATTTTTTCTTGGGACAGAAAACTGTAGGTAGGGAGAGTGTCAGTTTCTTTCACTGTGCCAGTCCTTGTTTCTAGGGACAAAGAAGGAAAGTGAGGGGAATTCTCCTTGTGCTATAGTGTGCTTTAAAAAAACATTTTTTCTAGGGACAGAAAACTGTAGGTAGGGAGAGTGTCAGTTTCTTTCACTGTGCCAGTCCTTGTTTCTAGGGACAAAGAAGGAAAGTGAGGGGAATTCTCCTTGTGCTATAGTGTGCTTTAAAAAAACATTTTTTCTAGGGACAGAAAACTGTAGGTAGGGAGAGTGTCAGTTTCTTTCACTGTGCCAGTCCTTGTTTCTAGGGACAAAGAATGAAAGTGAGGGGAATTCTCCTTGTGCTATAGTGTGCTTTAAAAAAACATTTTTTCTAGGGACAGAAAACTGTAGGTAGGGAGAGTGTCAGTTTCTTTCACTGTGCCAGTCCTTGTTTCTAGGGACAAAGAAGGAAAGTGAGGGGAATTCTCCTTGTGCTATAGTGTGCTTTAAAAAAACATTTTTTCTAGGGACAGAAAACTGTAGGTAGGGAGAGTGTCAGTTTCTTTCACTGTGCCAGTCCTTGTTTCTAGGGACAAAGAAGAAAAGTGAGGGGAATTCTCCTTGTGCTATAGTGTGCTTTAAAAAAACATTTTTTCTAGGGACAGAAAACTGTAGGTAGGGAGAGTGTCAGTTTCTTTCACTGTGCCAGTCCTTGTTTCTAGGGACAAAGAAGGAAAGTGAGGGGAATTCTCCTTGTGCTATAGTGTGCTTTAAAAAAACATTTTTTCTAGGGACAGAAAACTGTAGGTAGGGAGAGTGTCAGTTTCTTTCACTGTGCCAGTCCTTGTTTCTAGGGACAAAGAAGGAAAGTGAGGGGAATTCTCCTTGTGCTATAGTGTGCTTTAAAAAAACATTTTTTCTTGGGACAGAAAACTGTAGGTAGGGAGAGTGTCAGTTTCTTTCACTGTGCCAGTCCTTGTTTCTAGGGACAAAGAAGGAAAGTGAGGGGAATTCTCCTTGTGCTATAGTGTGCTTTAAAAAAACATTTTTTCTAGGGACAGAAAACTGTAGGTAGGGAGAGTGTCAGTTTCTTTCACTGTGCCAGTCCTTGTTTCTAGGGACAAAGAAGGAAAGTGAGGGGAATTCTCCTTGTGCTATAGTGTGCTTTAAAAAAACATTTTTTCTAGGGACAGAAAACTGTAGGTAGGGAGAGTGTCAGTTTCTTTCACTGTGCCAGTCCTTGTTTCTAGGGACAAAGAATGAAAGTGAGGGGAATTCTCCTTGTGCTATAGTGTGCTTTAAAAAAACATTTTTTCTAGGGACAGAAAACTGTAGGTAGGGAGAGTGTCAGTTTCTTTCACTGTGCCAGTCCTTGTTTCTAGGGACAAAGAAGGAAAGTGAGGGGAATTCTCCTTGTGCTATAGTGTGCTTTAAAAAAACATTTTTTCTAGGGACAGAAAACTGTAGGTAGGGAGAGTGTCAGTTTCTTTCACTGTGCCAGTCCTTGTTTCTAGGGACAAAGAAGAAAAGTGAGGGGAATTCTCCTTGTGCTATAGTGTGCTTTAAAAAAACATTTTTTCTAGGGACAGAAAACTGTAGGTAGGGAGAGTGTCAGTTTCTTTCACTGTGCCAGTCCTTGTTTCTAGGGACAAAGAAGGAAAGTGAGGGGAATTCTCCTTGTGCTATAGTGTGCTTTAAAAAAACATTTTTTCTAGGGACAGAAAACTGTAGGTAGGGAGAGTGTCAGTTTCTTTCACTGTGCCAGTCCTTGTTTCTAGGGACAAAGAAGGAAAGTGAGGGGAATTCTCCTTGTGCTATAGTGTGCTTTAAAAAAACATTTTTTCTAGGGACAGAAAACTGTAGGTAGGGAGAGTGTCAGTTTCTTTCACTGTGCCAGTCCTTGTTTCTAGGGACAAAGAAGGAAAGTGAGGGGAATTCTCCTTGTGCTATAGTGTGCTTTAAAAAAAAAAAATTTCTAGGGACAGAAAACTGTAGGTAGGGAGAGTGTCAGTTTCTTTCACTGTGCCAGTCCTTGTTTCTAGGGACAAAGAAGGAAAGTGAGGGGAATTCTCCTTGTGCTATAGTGTGCTTTAAAAAAACATTTTTTCTAGGGACAGAAAACTGTAGGTAGGGAGAGTGTCAGTTTCTTTCACTGTGCCAGTCCTTGTTTCTAGGGACAAAGAAGGAAAGTGAGGGGAATTCTCCTTGTGCTATAGTGTGCTTTAAAAAAACATTTTTTCTAGGGACAGAAAACTGTAGGTAGGGAGAGTGTCAGTTTCTTTCACTGTGCCAGTCCTTGTTTCTAGGGACAAAGAAGGAAAGTGAGGGGAATTCTCCTTGTGCTATAGTGTGCTTTAAAAAAACATTTTTTCTAGGGACAGAAAACTGTAGGTAGGGAGAGTGTCAGTTTCTTTCACTGTGCCAGTCCTTGTTTCTAGGGACAAAGAAGAAAAGTGAGGGGAATTCTCCTTGTGCTATAGTGTGCTTTAAAAAAACATTTTTTCTAGGGACAGAAAACTGTAGGTAGGGAGAGTGTCAGTTTCTTTCACTGTGCCAGTCCTTGTTTCTAGGGACAAAGAAGGAAAGTGAGGGGAATTCTCCTTGTGCTATAGTGTGCTTTAAAAAAACATTTTTTCTAGGGACAGAAAACTGTAGGTAGGGAGAGTGTCAGTTTCTTTCACTGTGCCAGTCCTTGTTTCTAGGGACAAAGAAGGAAAGTGAGGGGAATTCTCCTTGTGCTATAGTGTGCTTTAAAAAAAACATTTTTTCTAGGGACAGAAAACTGTAGGTAGGGAGAGTGTCAGTTTCTTTCACTGTGCCAGTCCTTGTTTCTAGGGACAAAGAAGGAAAGTGAGGGGAATTCTCCTTGTGCTATAGTGTGCTTTAAAAAAACATTTTTCCTAGGGACAGAAAACTGTAGGTAGGGAGAGTGTCAGTTTCTTTCACTGTGCCAGTCCTTGTTTCTAGGGACAAAGAAGGAAAGTGAGGGGAATTCTCCTTGTGCTATAGTGTGCTTTAAAAAAACATTTTTTCTAGGGACAGAAAACTGTAGGTAGGGAGAGTGTCAGTTTCTTTCACTGTGCCAGTCCTTGTTTCTAGGGACAAAGAAGGAAAGTGAGGGGAATTCTCCTTGTGCTATAGTGTGTCAAAGCATTCCTCATCAACCATCTTTGAAATCCTTGTTTTTTGGACAGTCAGGGAAATTGTCGTTGTGCTATTCTGTGCAAAAGCAATAATCCTCAACCATATTTAGAAATCCTTAAGTAAAGGGACAGAGAAGGACACCTGAAGGTAGCTCTTATTGCTTTTTTCCCATCTCCCTGCAGGCCATCTATTAGAATGTCTGGAAGGCAAACAAGGAGAGGCAGACAGTCAGGAGGCAATAAAAGAGGGCAAGCAGGCTCTGTGTCTGGGGGCAACAGTGCTGGTCGTGGACGCGGTGCATTGTCATCAGCACATGGCCATGGGACACGCTTGTCCTTCTTTTCGGCAGCTGGACATGTTGAGCCACATCATGCCGAAGACTTGGTAGAGTGGATGACCAAGCCCTCCTCCTCCTCCTCATCCTCTCTCACCCAGGCTCAGGGTACTGGCAAAGCAGCTGCCAAAGCGTCCTCTTCCCTGGTATCAATGTCAGACTCATCATCAGTCACTCCTTCCCTAGACCCACCATGTCCTCCTCCTGAGGAGTCCCCCGAACTGTTTGAGCACAGTGTTGGGTACATGCTCCAGGAGGATGCCCAGCGTTTCGAAGGGTCTGATGATGAAACCCAGCTACAGGAAGGCAGTAGCGTGAGAGCAGACAGAGGGGATGCTCAAGAAGGACACCAATCTGGCAGTCATGTTCCAGCAGCTGCAGCATACTGCCAGATTGGCTCCAGTGATGAGGAGGGAGGGGATGATGAGGTCACTGACTCCACGTGGGTGCCTAATAGGAGAGAGGAGGAGGAGGAGGATGAGGAGGAGGCACATCTCCAACGAGGCAGGATGCCCTTTGGTGGCCAGCGTAAGGGCAGTACACCGACGGAATCACACCGCAGAGCTCCGCCTGTGCAGGGCGCAGCCTCTGCCCGTCATTCAAAAAGTTCCTTGGTGTGGGCCTTTTTTGAGGCTAGTGCATCAGATCGCACAGCTGCTGTTTGCAACATATGTCTCAAGCGTATATCGCGTGGCCAAAACATCAGCCGCTTGGGTACCACATGCCTGACCAGACATATGTTGACCTGCCATGCAGCTCGTTGGCAAGCCTACCTCAAAGACCCACACCAAAGAACAAAGCGGACCTCTCCTTGCACCGCATCAGCTGGGATCTCCAACCCCACTATAACTTCAGTCCTCTCTGAAACATGCACTGAGAGGAATGAAGGTGTAGAATTAGGTGTGTCACAGCCAAGTACTTGCGGCCACTCTGCTAGCAGTACACCGACGTCCGATTCTAGCAGGCAAATTTCCCTGCCCCAGCTGCTGGACCGTCGAAAGAAGTTCACTCCCAGCCATCCACATGCCCAGCGGTTGAATGCTAGCTTGGCTAAATTGCTAGCGCTTCAACTGCTGCCTTTTCAGTTGGTAGACTCGGCCCCCTTCCGTGAGTTTGTGCAATGTGCGGTTCCTCAGTGGCAGGTTCCCAAACGCCACTTTTTCTCACGGAAGGCGATTCCGGCTCTCTACCGGCATGTGGAAGGCAATGTCTTGGCCTCGCTGGACAGGGCGGTCAGCGGTAAGGTGCATATTACCGCTGACTCATGGTCCAGCAGGCATGGACAGGGACGTTACCTTTCTTTCACGGCCCATTGGGTCACTCTTTTGGCAGCTGGGAAGGATGCAGGACAAGGTGCAGTAGTGTTGGAGGTTGTTCCACCGCCACGCCTCCAAAATGCTACTACTGGTTGTGACACACCTCTCTCCTCCACCCCCTCCTCTTCTTCTTCCTCCATGGCCTCTTCCTGTGGTTTGTCCTATGAACCAGCGGTGCTCCGTAGCCGTTCACGGGGCTACGCAAGTACGCAGGCAAAAAGATGCCATGCCGTGCTTGCGCTGGTGTGTTTGGGGGACAGAAGCCACACTGGGGCAGAGGTCCTGTCTGCTCTGCAGGGCCAGGCCGAGAGGTGGTTGACGCCACGCCAGCTTAAGCCAGGAATGGTGGTTTGCGACAATGGCACCAACCTCCTCTCCGCCCTCCGACAGGGACAACTGACCCATGTGCCCTGTGTGGCTCACGTCCTTAACCTGGTGGTGCAGCGGTTCTTGGGCAGGTACCCGGGCTTACAGGATGTCCTGAGGCAGGCCAGGAAAGTCTGTGTGCATTTCCGCAGATCTTATAATGCCAGTGCTCGCCTGGCTGAGCTGCAAAAGGAGTTGAACCTGCCCAAGAACCGCCTTATATGTGACATGCCCACCAGGTGGAACTCAACGTTGGCCATGCTGCAGCGGCTGCACACGCAGCAGAGGGCCATCAATGAGTACCTGTGCGACTACGGCACCAGGACAGGGTCAGGGGAGCTTGGTTTTTTTTCTCCACGCCAGTGGGGCATGATCAGGGATGCATGCACTGTCCTGGCACCATTTGAGGAGGCCACGAGGATGGTGAGCAGTGACAGTGCATGCATCAGTGACGCTGTACCTCTTGTCCACCTGTTGGAGCACACGCTGCGTGGAATAATGGACAGGGCACTTGAGGCAGAACAGAGGCAGGAAGAGGAGGACTTCCTTGCCTCTCAAGGCCCCCTTTACCCAGACAGTGTTCCTTCTGTCCCACCCATCGCACAGGAAGAGGAAGAGGAGGAGGAGGAGGAGGAGGAGGATTGTGTCAGCATGGAGGTGGAGGCTGGCACTCAGCATCATCAGCAGCAGTCTTTTAGGGATGATTTACAGTCCCAAGAAACCAGTGGACTTGTACGTGGCTGGGAGGAGGTGGCTGCGGATCATGTCGTCCTTAGTGACCCAGAGGACTCCGGAGCGAATGCCTCAGCAAACCTACGCTGCATGGCCTCCCTGATCCTGCAAAGTCTGCGGAAGGATCCTCGTATTCTTCGGATCAAGGAGAGGGACCATTACTGGCTGGCCACCCTCCTTGATCCACGGTACAAGGGTAAGGTTGCGGACCTTATGTTACCTTCGCAGAGGGAGCAGAGGATGAGACAACTCCGGGAGGCCTTGCAGAAAGGTCTGTGCAACGCGTTCCCAGAGACTGGGAGGTTACAAACTCCTGGTCCTGGACAACGAGTTGCTGAGGCTTCGGCCAGTCAAAGAAGGAGCGGTGGGGAAGGTGGCCGTCTGACCGATGCGTTCAGACAATTCTTTAGTCCGCAGCCCCAAAGTATGATCGGTTCCAGCAACCATCGCCAGCGTCTGATAAACATGGTGCAGGAATATCTAGGGGCAAGGTCAGACTTGGACATCTTCCCCACCGAAAATCCTCTGGCTTACTGGGTCTTGAGGATGGATCACTGGCCAGAGCTTGCACAGTATGCAATTGAGCTACTGGCCTGTCCTGCATCCAGCGTTCTTTCGGAACGCACATTCAGTGCTGCTGGAGGATTTGTCACGGATCACAGGGTGCGCCTGTCCACCGACTCGGTTGATCGACTGACTTTCATCAAGATGAACCAGTCTTGGATCACCACCAGCTACCACACACCTGATGCTGATATAACAGACTAATTGATTTTAACATGTCACATCCCTTCAAGACTGATGCTGATGCTGAGTGCCTGTGCTGTTATGTTGACTGGCTATCCTCCTCCTCCGAGTCCTCAATGATACGATTGATGATGATAGCTTGGAAGATCATTTTTGTTTATGGGTGCCGCCACCAGTGGCTAAGGCCCAATTTTTCAGCCCCTGTTTTACAGGGGCGTGTAATTACAATTTTTTTAGCAATAATTTGCCATAGGGCTCATTGCTGTGCTCCAAGTACAGTATCTGTGAGGGGTTGGAGTGTTGTGGCACCAGTGCCTAAGGCCCAATTTTTCAGCCCCTGTTTAACAGGGGCGTGTCATTACAATTTTTGAAGCAATACTTTGCAACAGGGCTCATTGCTGTGCTCCAAGTAACGTATCTGTGAGGGGTTGTAGTGTTGTGCCACCAGTGCCTAAGGCCCAATTTTTCAGCCCCTGTTCAACAGGGGCATGCAATTACAATCCTTGATCTAATAATTCACAGCAGGGCCCATTGCTGCACCCACCAAGAGTAACTCTGAGGGCTTACAGTGTTGTGGCAACGCCACCACCACCACCACCACCACGAAAGGCCCAATTTTTCAGCCCCTGTTCAAAAGGGGCATGTAATTACAATTCTTGATCTAATAATTCACAGCAGGGCCCATTCCTGCACCCACCAAGAGTAACTCTGAGGGCTTACAGTGTTGTGGCAACACCACCACCACCACCACCATCACGAAAGGCCCAATTTTTCAGCCCCTGTTCAACAGGGGCATGCAATTACAATTCTTGATCTAATAATTCACAGCAGGGCCCATTGCTGCACCCACCAAGAGTAACTGTCAGGGCTTACAGTGTTGTGGCACCAGCACCACCATCAAAGGCCCAATTTTTACTACCACTGTTCAACAATTATATGTAATTAAAATTCCTGATATAATAGTTGACAGCAGGGCGTTCCAGCACCAACCAAGAGTAACTGTGAGTGCTTACAGTGTTGTGCCAACACCAACAACTAAGGGGCCTATTTCTGCAGAGTATATACGGCAGGTCCCTACTTTCAAACATCCAACTTACAAACGACTCCTACTTGCAAACGCAAGAAGACAACAGGAAGTGAGAGGAAATCTACCACTAGGAAGGAAAATTCTCTCCTGTAAGAATAAATATGGGAGAAAGGTGTCTCCTCTGTACTGATGCTTTATCAGCAATCCTTGTTTCAAGAAAAACACCACATTTCAAAAACAGTTGTCATTGGGACGGAAAGTGAGGTGAAATGTTCTGAACAGGGGCACAGACAGCAAAACAAATGTTACAGGGGTGATAACCCTTACCTATGTTTTCCAAAAAGTTTAAAAATAGATTTTTGGGCGGGAGCTACACTTCAACAATGTACCTGTTCAAAATTACAAACAGATTCTACATAAGAACAAACCTACAGTCCCTGTCTTGTATGCACCGCCTGTATACGGCTGTTCAGAGTATATAGGGCCTTTTTTATTTTATGTGCGGGGTTCCCCTTAATATCCATACAAGACCCAAAGGGGCTGGTAATGGGCTGGGGTAGGGGGGGGGGGGTCATGGGGTAGCTATGCCATTTTTATTAAAGATTTTCATCCATATTACCGGGACCAGACATTACATTAAAGCCGCAAGCAGTTTTAAATGGCTTTTTTTTCCTTTAGAAGTGTCATTTTGTGCAGGGACAGTTCTAAACACGGGAAACACGTGGCACTTCACAGGCATACTTTAGACACCCCCCAGGTACGATATTTAAAGGAATATTTGACTTTTTTTTTTTCACTTTATGCATCATTAAAATGACTGCTCCCGAAAAACGACCGTTTTTAAAACTTCTTTTTGCATTGATACATGTCCCCTGGTGCAGAACCTGGGTTCCCAAACCCTTTTTAGGACAATAACATGCATAATAGTTGTTATAATTAGCACTTTAGAATTCGAACGTTCGCATCCATTGTATTTAATAGGGTTCTAATGTTCGTACGAACTTTCGGTCCGTTCGCGGGTTCTGGTGCGAACCGAACCCGGGGGTGTTCGGCTCATCACTAGTCACCAGAACTAGTATCTCCTTCTCCCCTCTATTACTTTTCTGGGGACAACCCCTTTTACTTTCACTTTTAATGATAATGGTAAAAAGGACAAATATAGACAGCAACAATTACCTAATAGGTAGTTCTAATACTTCTTCACTCTATCTAAAACTAAAAAAAATGTTTGCCTTTAGTTAAACATTAAGTGGCAATAAGAAGTCTGACTATTCTGGAATATACAACACCTTCTTTTTTCAGCCACTCATATGATTTATTTATTCCAGTGTTTTGAATCGTTGTTAGGTTGCCAGGGCTGTATTTAGTCACCGTTCTGCCCTAGGCATAAGTCAATGATGATGCTCCTTTGTACTAATATGTACTATTGGAGGCAGCTTGTAATATACTTTATAAGCAAATTGACCTTTCAACTGTGCATACCAGCAGACAAGAGAAAGGACAGATAGGTTAATGCTTTCTGAATAATAAAGTGTCTTCTGCTTCCTCTCAACATGCCCTGCATCACGTTCGCCTTGCAGTCCTCTTGCTGGTTTGGCTCCTAATATCTACAGGTGGCAAGATGAGAATTATGACAATTCGTAAATGAGTGGTGTTTCTTGGCGACAGGCACACTTGTTGGCCGACCTGGCATGATGGTCTATGTACTGACCAGAGGGTATACTGAATGAAACCCGGATGGTCCTGTGTGACCTGCGGTGGATTGTTTACTCCCCAATATTGTGTACCTATACATTGAAGACCTTTACAGTCGATATTAATGGGATTTCCTGGATTTTACTCATCATGTCGCCCTTGGTCCTCTGTTACCTGGCCTGTCGTCACCTGGTCTAAATGCTATGTTTGTGTAGCGGGGTGTACAATTTAGGGGAGTGTCTGAGTGGTAGTTGGGCTCAGACACACTATTGTTAGGGTTAAGGGACTATTTGTGTACCATGGGAGTTGGTATTGGTGTGTAGTTCCCTGGGACCTACAGGTGGCGCTGTCGCCCTAGGTCCGGATTGAACCGCAATACAAGGTTGCGCCTTTTCTTGTCCCATTTCGGCAGCAGTACGACGGGGCGGGGAATCTGCTGTGCCTGTCGGGAGAGGGTATAAAAAGGGGCGGCCATCTTCCATAGGGGTCTTCGTCCACGCCCAGGCACCTTCGGCCTGGGTGTGTGGTGGGTCTTCGTGCGCACCCAGGCACCTTCGGCCTGGGTGTGCGTGTGGGTCGTCTCCGGGTGCCCTAGGCCCGGAGGCCAAGTTCCTGTTCCATCCCAGACACCTTCAGTCTGGGGTGAGGTACTAATTTGGAGGCCTGGGGCCCAGCACCTTTGGCTGGGTTCCGCTATGGATTGAGGACTCCCAGGGTGCCGCCTTGCGAGGGGACCCGGATCTGGGATGAGGAGGCCAGGGAGGTTACCTGTACCGAAGACCTAGCGCAGAGTCGTGGTGACGGTGAGAACCTCTGGTAACTCTCCGTAGGGATGTCTTCTCCTCTACACGGGCCAAGTACTCTCTAGAAGGAAGTTCTCTAAAAGGTCAGTGGCAGTGGCCTAATAGGGCCGTGCCCTATTCACTCGGTCAGTGGCAGTGACCCGTTCTCCAAGTCCGTGGCAGTGACTTTCTATTCACCTGGTCTGTGGCAGGGACCAACCTCACGGTCTGTGGCAGAGATTGTGCGCCATAACTGTTTGTGAAATCTAAACAGTAAAAGAACATGATTCAAGTTTGTGCCTGGACCTCCTCCCACCTAAGCTGTCCTGTGTCTTGTCCCAACCTTTCAAAGAGGCATATTTATTATCCGTGTGAAATAAATATAGAAGTTGGACTTTCAGTTGGTGTGGACAGTTATATTCCTGGGGAAACATAAGGACTTGCATCTATCTAAGGTAGAGGTGAGAATCATCCTCGGGAGGATTCAACTCCAGCCGCAGGCAGGCCCGAAAAGTAACACCGCTCAACCTCCTTACTCAGGAGGGTACGGGCTTGTGGTGCGGTGTGCCTCTCCCCTCCCTGCGAGGACCTGAAAACACATACAAAAAGGGTAGGTAGGGGGAGAGGTGAGGGCGCTACATTTGCAATCTAGATCACTGCTTTATTACACTTATTGGGCTGTTTTCCTGTCCCCTCTGGGTGTGCGCTTATGCCCACCCCAGGTGTTGTGGTTGGTCTGCTGACTACTTGGACTGACTGGTTAACATTTAAATCCATTTGGTGTCTGGGTCCTAAAGAAGGCAATTGTCTTGGGAAAACGTTGCCCATGCAGACAACTCCAGATCAATTCGCTTGAACCTTGTATATCTTACTAACATAGGTGTGCGCAGCCTATTGCATTAGGGTGTGCACCCCAAAGCTCAAACACACACGCCTTTCTCTGCAGCCTCAGCTGCACTGGACAGTGAATGAATAGGAAGTGCTCTGTGCTGAGTATCTTCCTGTTCATTAACAAACTGAAGCATAGTAAACACAGTTTACTATGCTTCCATTATGAATGGAAACAGTGAGCGAGTATGTTCACTATGTTCATTTAGAAAAGGGTCGGGTTGGTAAATTACATATCTACTAGCCCCTTCCCCTGCTCTCCATCCTGAAATTTCCCCCCACAGGCAGCCGGAAAGAGAGGAGAGGAGGGAAGCCAGCAGCACTGAGGGGCAGGGAGGCAAACAAGGGGGGGGGTGGGGAAGCCCAGACATTAGAGGGAATCGGCACCACACAGTGATTAGGGTGTGCCCAGGCACACCTGGCACACCCCCTGCGCACGCCTATGCTTACTAACCACATGTAGCGCTGCCCTCTTGAGGGTCGCAAGATAGATCAATACCCCCCTGGTTGCCCTGATACCCTGGGTTCATACATTTTTCCCTTTTAAATGACAACAATAAGAAGGAAATATACAGAATTTATTAAATCAGCAAATTTTACTTAACCACTTAAGCCCCGGAAGATTTGGCTGCTCAATGACCAGGCCATTTTTTGCGATACGGTACTGCGTTGTTTAAACTGACAATTGCGCGGTCGTACGGCGCTATACCAAAACAAAATTGACGTCCTTTTTTTCCCCACAAATAGAGCTTTCTTTTGGTGGTATTTGATCATCTCTGCGTTTTTTATTTTTTGCGTTATAAACAATAAAAAAGCGTCAATTTTGAAAAAAAACACAATATTTTGTACTTTTTGCTATAATAAATATCCCCAATTTTTAAAGAAAGCTAATTTTTTTCTTAGTTTGGGCTGATTATGTATTCTTCTACATATTTTTGGTAATAAAAATCGCAATAAGCGGATATTGATTGGTTTGCGCAAAAGTTATAGCGTCTACAAAATAGGGGATAGATTTATGGCATTTTTATTATTATTATTTTTTTTTTATTAGTAATGGCGGTGATCTTCGATTTTTATCGGGACTGCGACAATATGGTGGACACATCGGACATTTTTGGGACGATTGACCATTTTTCAACAATCAGTGCTATAAAAATGCACTAATTACTGTATAAATGTCACTGGCAGGGAAGAGGTTAACACTAGGGGGTGATCAAGGGGTTAACTGTGTTCCCTAATGTGTGTTTTAACTGTGGGGGGAGGGGACTGACTTTAGTAGATGATAGATCATGGTTCCTAGCTATTAGGAACTCACGATCTGCCTCTCCTCTCCTCACAGAACAGGGATGTGTGTGTTTACACTTACATCCCCTGTTCTGCCTCTCGTGCCCACGATCGCTTATGGCCGGTGGTCATCGAGACCGCTGGCCACGAGCATTGGCACCCCCGCAGTGCAGAGTGCGCGCGCTTGCTATCCCGCTTAAAGGAGCCGATGTACAGCTACGACGGCTCGCAGGATCGTGCCGACCTACCGCAGTATAATGACAGGGGCTGGTCGGCAAGTGGTTAATGAGATTAAAGGGAAAATAATCCCTCCCTCTTCTAGTCTCTTCCAGCGGCTTATCCCCATCAGCCAGCTGGAAGTTGTAGTTCCACAGCACTCAGCCAGAGGCCGAATCCCATCCGTATGGACTACATGTCCCAAGATTCTTTGCTCATGGCTTGTCTCTGATTAAGAAGGTAACAGGTCAGCATCAGCTCAACACTAGAGGGAAACAGCTCCCCTTGGAACAATGCCATACAATTTATCCTGATTGCAGGAATAAGTAGCTATCCAGCTCCTGGTTTCACACATACAATGTGTTATAATGTGTATTGTTTAGTTCCCCTTTTTTGTTTAGTTCCCCTTTTTGGTGATTTTAAAATTGTATAATACATCTTGTAACTGTAGCGGGTATGTACTTTCCCAGGTGTAAATTTGAACTTGGCAGAGACATCAGTGATGTGCAATTCCCTGCAGCCCGGTGGGTGGCGCTGTTGCCCTGGACTGGGGTTGAATCATTGCTGTGTGCTGTGCCCCCTTTTTGTCCTCCCTCGGCAGCGGTATGGTGGGGCGGGGAACCCGCCGTGCTTGCTGGGAGAGGGTATAAAGGGGCCGGCCATCTTTGTCACGGGGTCGAGTCCCAGGCACCTTCAGCCTGTGGGCGGTGGTTCGTGTCGGTCCTCTAGGCGGCCTAGGCCTAGAGGACAACTGGAGGTCGTGTTCCATCCCAGGCACCTTTAGCCTGGGGTGAGGTACTAGGATGGAGGTCCGGAGCTCAGTGCCCAACACTGAGTTCCGCGAGGGAAGGAGATCCTAGGGAACCCCGGGAGTGGGTACCCGAATCCGGAAGGCGCAATGGACCAGGGGGAGCTCCTCACTTGAAGATCCGGTGCAGCATATTGCCGGTGACAGGTGAGCCTCTCGTCGGAGACCGCCTGGAAGGAAATTCCCCCTCGTGCGGAGACCATAACCCACTTTCAGGAAGGAAAGTGGAGAACTACATTGTGTCTGGGCCTATTCGCATCCACACCTCCTTTCCTGTTCTGTTTCTCTCAAGGGAGTTCAACTGATTATGTTCATTCGCAGAAGAATAAAGGAGTGTTGAACTTTAATGGTGTGGGGCTCATTTCCTGACAGACATTGTTCTAGGTGACTCTTGGAGGGAGGATCCAGGTGCACAGCACTGACCCAAAGGTAATACAAGAACGTTGCTTATACCGCACTGACATATGTGGTGGAAGCCAGGCGTGGTGTCCCCGCTCCCTCCCCTCTAAGATACCCCTAGATAAAAGAAAGACGAGACGAGAGAAAGAGGGGAGTGAGGAGGCCACTACACGTGGGGGCTTGGGTCCGGTATAGTGTTTGTGCACCACGGAATTGAACGTGTCTGTTGGAAGAGTTAAGCGAATAGGCAGGCCTTCATTGGCCAAAGTGCATCCCTGCTCGAAGTCGTGGACATGACCCAATGAAGGGAAAGGCCCGCGCAGAAGAGTGGAAAGAGGGGGAAGTTCAGCCGTGTGAAGTACTACACGTGGGGGCTTCTATTGCACTGCGCCACCAGGCACACCCCCATCGATTAGTTTGTGGGCGTGACTCAGAAACAGAAAAGAAGAAAAGCCCGCGAACTGGAGCAAAGGGGAGGAGTCCAATACGTGTGAAGGACTACACGTGGGACGTTGGCGCAAAAACTTTGCAGTGTGCGATGGATCAGCAACAGGTCGCCATGTTCGGACATACATCGTGGATTCCAGTTCACCCTTCCACCACGACATTGACTGCTGCTGCTCCAGTAACAGATACGGGGATCCGGCTAAAGCCAAGGGGTCGATTCGCCCTGTACTCGTGCATGGACGTTGAGGCCCTGGGTGTGATTTGTCCCGGCTGTTCGGGACTGGTGTGCCAGCTAAAGCCATTCGGGCGATGTGAGGCCTGTGGGGAGTTCCTGTTCGAAGTGGATCCGGCGGTTGAGAGGCCGAGAACCATTTACCCCGGCCGTGCTGCGGGCAACACCACTCAGAGAGGAGGAATCACTGCTGTGAGAGCCATCCCTACGCACACTGCAGCGACCGCGGAGGAGGTCGTAAAACCCCAACGGGAGAAATCCGAGGATGCTGACTCGGTCACCACTGTCTCGCAGCGTCCGCCACCGAAGAGAAAGACCGGCATGGTAGCCACGACCAGCGGTTGTGGTGGACCGTCTCGCCCGCTTACGCCCGGCTTGGATGGATCCGTTGACAAGAGTTCCGGGCATCCCGATTCAAGTAAAGGCCGAGGTAAGCCAGGCGGAGAGATTTGGTGTGTGGGCGGAGGTGTCGGGAAGTCATGGCCTAGTGAGTCCGCGGGAGGTGGTGGCTCCGTTTCTACAACCGGCTACATACCCGCGGAGGAGTGTGACACCTCTGACCTGGAGTCGCTCTCGGACATGGGAGACGACGTTGCCATAGACGATTTGTTTGCAGAGAAGGGCTGGGACAAAGTACCTCTCTCTTCATCTCGGAGGATCAGAGATCCACCTATGTCAACAGGGGAAAGTACAGCCGGGTGGAGGCACCAGCGCCTGAAGAGAGGTCCCGTCCCCAGCCTGCTTCTACATCCCCGGTGCCATCTGTACCGAAGGCCGGGGAAAAGAGACTATTGCTGTGGGCACCTATGCCCAGATCAGATCTGATCAAGGTCCCTCGCCACCCGGACTCAATAGTGTTGCCTGGTGAAGGGGACAAAGCCACCATGCCTCCTTTGGCAAGAGTACAACGCCTATTTGGCCAGAAGGTTGCTGCAGACTACGGATGGGAGTATCCGTACTTGTCAAAGGAACCGCTGTATGAGGTGGAAGTGTGCCGGGAGCGCTGGTACAATGACTTTGTGTGGACCCACCTTCAGGTTCCCCACGCCCGCAGGTACCTGGCATGCTCTCCAAAGGCCTCTCAACGTTTTAAAGACTGCAAGGCAGAGTGAATGTTGGGACGACACATCCATGCAGATAAGGTGTTGATCCGGCGCAAAGAAGGAGAAGATGTGGAGTATCATCTGGAAACCATGGATCAGCACTTGAAGCCACTTGTTCTGCCGCATCCTCGCTTTTACCTGTAGGAGAGAAAAGACTCTGTTTGTTATGCTGCTGAACTTTCTGGGACCGTTGCTTTTGTGCCCAGAGGAATGAAGAACTCTTCCTGTTTTGTTCTTCACTTTTCCCGCAAGAGATTATGGACTCTGGGGTAGATAGGGCCCAAAGAAAAGAGGAAAAGTTCCACGAGTGCAGTTACCGCGATGCTGTCACCAGGTGGCAGTGTTGCGCAACGTTAAACACTTTTCACGCATTCACTCCTTGGAGAAAAGGGATTTCTTCCCGGAGAAGTTTATTTTCCCCTCACACGAATACATGTGTCAGGGTTATGTGTGTTAATTCTCTTTCTTTTCCCTCTGCAGGAGAGCATCCCATCAAGATCACTGAGGATGGGGTGGGTCTTAGTCAGGATGGGTGGGAAAAGTCAAATGTGAATATGTGATTCGAATTTATGAGTCAATGCTGTTGTTTCTCTTTTGTCTTATTCCCTTTTCTTTGCAGGGCTCAGACATAATGTTTTAGTTGGATAGTTTTTCTAAAAGTTAAAATTTTTTGTACAATTGTTAGTTGGTTTCTGGATTGGATTATGTCAGCCGTTGAGGGCATGATTTACTCCAGACACTGGGGACCAGTGTCAAACCGCCAGGGGGAGAGTGTAGCTGGTATGTACTTTCCCGGGTGTAAATTTGAACTTGGCAGAGACATCAGTGATGTGTAATTCCCTGCAGCCCGGTGGGTGGCGCTGTCGCCCTGGGCTGGGGTTGAATCATTGCTGTGTGCTGTGCCTCCTTTTTGTCCTCCCTCGGCAGCGGTATGGTGGGGCGGGGCACCCGCCGTGCTTGCTGGGAGAGGGTATAAAGGGGCCGGCCATCTTTGTCACGGGGTCGAGTCCCAGGCACCTTCAGCCTGTGGGCGGTGGTTCGTGTCGGTCCTCTAGGCGGCCTAGGCCTAGAGGACAACTGGAGGTCGTGTTCCATCCCAGGCACCTTTAGCCTGGGGTGAGGTACTAGGATGGAGGTCCGGAGCTCAGTGCCCAACACTGAGTTCCGCGAGGGAAGGAGATCCTAGGGAACCCCGGGAGTGGGTACCCGAATCCGGAAGGCGCAATGGACCAGGGGGAGCTCCTCACTTGAAGACCCGGTGCAGCATATTGCCGGTGACAGGTGAGCCTCTCGTCGGAGACCGCCTGGAAGGAAATTCCCCCTCGTGCGGAGACCGTAACCCACTTTCAGGAAGGAAAGTGGAGAACTACATTGTGTCTGGGCCTACTCGCATCCACACCTCCTTTCCTGTTCTGTTTCTACCAAGGGAGTTCAACTGATTGTGTTCATTCGCAGAAGAATAAAGGAGTGTTGAACTTTAATGGTGTGGGGCTCATTTCCTGACAGACATTGTTCAAGGTGACTCTTGGAGGGAGGATCCAGGTGCACAGCACTGACCCGAAGGTAATACAAGAACGTTGCTTATACCGCACTGACACATGTGGTGGAAGCCAGGCGTGGTGTCCCCGCACCCTCCCCTCTAAGATACCCCTAGACAAGAGAAAGACGAGACGAGAGAAAGAGGGGAGTGAGGAGGCCGCTACATAACATTTTAAACATGTCTCCACTTTATGGCCACTACAGTCTGCCTTTGTAGGGTTCAGGGTTTTTCTCCCCCGGTATTTACCTAATTGTGGTTGACAATTTGTAAATGTTGAGGCTTGGTGGCACTTCCTCTAACCCTGCAGCAAAAGGCACATACCCTTGAGTACCATTATGTCAAATATCAACCTACATTATTTTATGAAACGGACAGATGCTGTAGAATTTTGAATACAACTACCAGGTTTCACATAAAAAAGACATTCTGTGTTATTTCAAGCAGCTCCCAATATCCTGCCTGTGACGTAAAGCAGAGTTCCACCCAAAATTGGAACTTCTGCTCATTTCCCCCCCCCCCTTCCAGTGCCACATTTGGCACCTTTCGAAGGGGGGGGGAACGGATACCTGTCTTTGACAGGTACCCTATCCCCACCTCCGGGAGACTGGGCCACTGCAAATTATGTCAGCAGCTGGGCTCCCTCCTCCTTCCCCCCCGCCACCAGGCCAGTAGGAGAGCGCAGCAGTGCCTCGTGCATGTGCAGTAGGGACCTGGCGTGAAGCTCTAATGCCGCGTACACACGATCGATTTTTTCGACGGTGAAAACACCATCGAGAAAATCGACGTGAAAAACGAGGAACAGCTTGTTCCCCTACACACGGCCGTTTTAAATGACATTTTTTTTCTTGGTCGAAAAAAACGACTGTGTGTAGGCTCCCCGGCAGTGTTTCCCTATGGGAAAACTGCCACGGAAAAAAATGACTGGAATCACGACGAGAAAAATTAGAGCATGTTCTAATTTTTCTCGTCGTGATTAATGCCGTTTTTCCCGTCGGGAAAAATGACAAAAAGCCCACACACGGTCGTTTTTCTCGTCCAAGAGAAAAAAATTAATTTTTCCAGAGGGGAAAAATGAACATGTGTACGCGGCATCATGCTTTACTACCGGGTTCCCTTACCGGCAATGGCGGGGGCAGCACCCGACAGCTGATGGAAACATCAGCTGCAGTGCCAACATCACTGGACTCCAGGACAGGTAAGGGTTCTATTATTAAAAGTCAGCAACTGCAGTATTTGTATCTGCTGGCTTTTATTTTTGCAGGGGTGGGCGGACCTCCGCTTTAATTCACACCATCAAATGTGTTTATATCAGTATACAACATCCTCTTAAATATACATCCTTAAATCTCATACGCTATACTACACGTCTTAATAAATAAATTGTGTAGAGCAATAAAGTACACCATGTAAGGATAATAAATTAAATTCTAAGCAATGTCCGTCTACCAATTTATTTACACATGTGAAGACAATGAAGAAAAGGGAATGCAATCAAATTCACTCACTATAAATAACTTATCTTTATCTTCTATGCAGTTATACCACCACCTACCACCATGGGGAAGGAAACTGAGCAAAACATACTAACCTCTCAAGAATAGAAGGTCAAAAAGTGCTCAGATCTATTAATTCTTTTGATTCACTGCTAAATGCTCCAAACTGTTTTTTTATTGGGATCCATTCCTGACCTACTCCCACACTGCAAATGTGCAACATTATGTAGAAGGTGCTATTTAGGCACTTCCGTGTCAAGATAGCCACCCAAATCCAGTTGGATTTTGGTGTCCAATGAAAGACACCGGCCTCCTTAAAGTGGATGTAAACCCACTCTCATCCTTTCTAAACTACTGCCATAGTGCTGATCTATAAGGATATAGATGCCTCCTGCATGTATCCATACCTGTCAAATGTCTCCCCTCTGTCTGTTATGAGACCTGAAAAACTGCAGATTCTGTGGGTGGATCTGTTGTCTGGAGCTCGATGGGTGGAGTCGTGATGTCAGTAGACACCCCGCCCACCTCTACACTCCCCTTGTCAACATGCATTTTCTCCTGTGTATTCCTTCTGCTATCATCACTAACATCCAGTCAATATACAGAAAAGTAACCACATGACTTCAGAAAAGGAGTGGGGGTGGGAATTAAAAAATAATGCCGTTCTAAAGCTAGTGCACAAGATATGTATATAACCTGTCACTGAAAGCAAGGGGGCGGAACGAACAAAGGTAACTCTGTTTGTCCGTTTTATCTCACTGAACAATAAAAGAGGATTGCTCAGAGCTGGATTAACTCTTTGTGGCAAGACCTGGCACAAATGATAGGAAATCTTATACACTACATTGTGACAGCAAAAAAAATAAAAAATTCAGGTTTACATCCACTTTAAGCTGGTTGCCTGGAGCCCACGAGAGGGAAAACATTTTTTCTCCTATAAGTTCCTGCTAGCCTGAAGGAGCAACACAGCGCCCATCGACTGCTTACTTATTGCAAGTACTGAACCAGGATACAAGTGAACGAAGAAACTGCAGACCAGTCATTTGGGCCTTTGGGATTTGTTGCAATTGCTACTCCCAATGAAAAGCAGACAGTGTGGAAAATTTGAACATAACTTAAAGCGGAAGAAAACCCATCGATTTAACAGTTTCAAAAAGCAGTTACATTCCCGGCATGCCGGGAATGCCAACTGTCACATTGGTTGTGCTCTCAACCAAACTGTCAAACCCTCCAATGGCTGGTGTCATAACTGATCACATGTGCAGCATCATGGCAGTTGAAGATTAAACAAAGGCCAAGATGGCAGCTTCCTTGCCTGAAAATGATAGGAGGGTTTACTTCCACTTTAATTTGTTTGAACAGGATTTTGCAGATTTGCACTTACATGTGCTGGAGTGCAGCAAGGACAAATTTTTTAGTGCACATTATCAGTCAGGTTTAAAGTGGTTGTAAACCCACTTTGTAAACAAACACCTACAGGTAAGCCTAGATTAAGGCTTACCTGTAGGTGCAAGAAATATCTCCTAAACCTACACGGTTTAGGAGATATTTGCAAAAAAAGTCATGCACCGATGTCTACGGTGCATGCGTGCCGTAGACAACGGTGCATTCACAGGGTTAATCCCATTCACAATTCCGGCTCTGCCAGAATAGACAGCTCCCGTGCGCATGCGCGGTGTGCCGTCTTCGCCGCTCCGGCCAATCACAGCGCCGGAGTGGCGCTGTGATTGGCTGGAGCGGCGATACGGTTACTTCCGGGTATCTGAGGAGCGATGGCTGCGGCCGGAGCGGGGGACGAGGATGGTTTCGGGGGTCCCGATCTAAGGTAAGTGATGCATAATGAGCTAGTATGCTAGTCATACTAGCTCATTATGGCTTTGTCTTGCTGGTGATTTAAAAAAAATAT